>RRZL01000069.1:2846331-2866560 GCA_006782975.1 Chlorella sp. Dachan | reverse complement strand
AGGGCCCGAGCTCATGCAGCAAGAGCCGCAGGAGGCAGCTGAAAAGCTGCGCCTCGTGCTCAAGGTTCTGGGCACCTTCAAGAGCTACTTCTTGGAGTACAAGGCCCGCAGCATGGCGCAGGTGCCCTCCAACCCGTGGCGAGTGCAGAGCAGCGCGCTGTTTGGGCGCCTGGATGCGTTCCTGGCCCGCTGCCAAGACGTGCTGGAGCTGTGCCGCATGCGGCAGGAGGTGTGTTTGTGTGGGCCTGGGGTTGTTGTGCTGATGTACGTGCTGATGGGCAGACCAGCTGACTCATAAGTGTACCGCAAACACCCAAGCATCAAGCTCCCCAGGCGTTTCAACCAACCAGGGCCCCCTGTCTTGCCTCCTCGCACAGTTCAACCGCCTGGAGCGCGTGGACGTGGGCGGCGCGCGTGGCCACCTGCTGACCAGCAGCGTGCGCGCAGTGCACTCGGACTTCCTGCTGGCTGCACAGCGATTCGTGCAGGTGATGCCAGCACGGGCTGTGTGATGTTTGGTTGACTGCGCTGTGCCAGGAGAGGAGGGTGTGGATGGGGTTGAGAGCAACAGGGCGGCGAAACCTTCGCCCGTGCCTCTCTGTTTCCTGCCTTTGCAGCTGGAGTATGATGTCATGGATGTGGACGAGTCAAGGTTCTCCGAGGACTATGGCCAGCTCAAGCGAGCAGTGCAGGACCTGGACCGCCGGCTAGCATCCCTCATCATCCAGGTGGGGCTGCGCACAGAGGCAGGAGTGGTTGGGTCTGGGATGCATGCACGGCCGCACTAGGCACTGACCTGCAGGTCCCACCCCACCTGCCCACTTCCACTGCATCTACATGCTGCGCAGGGTTTTGAGGAGTGCGCCAACGTGCCTGCCGCCTTCAAGCTGTTTGACAGCTTTGAGGGCCTCCTCGACCGCGATGCCATCGGCTCCGAGCTTGAGCGCAAGCATGCCGAGCTGGTTCGCTCGTTCCTTTTGGAGCTGCGCGAGGTGAGCAGGCCTGCTTGCACGGCAGCTGCTGTGACTGGCTGTTGGCGCATGCTGCAGCAAAGTTCATTCGCAGTGTGACCCACCTCTGCCTGATTACCACTGAACCCTCCGCTCAAAATACTTTCACAGGTGTCCGACACCTTCAGCCCGGGACAGCGTGCCCCGGTGCTGCCCAAGAACGCCGCACCCCACTCGGGCGCACTTGCCTGGGTGCGCAGCCTGCGCGAGCGCATCACTGGTGAGGGGCGGTAGGCTGGTAAACCAACTGGCTGCAAGCTTGATCAGCGTGCAAGCAGAGTCCCCAGCCGCATGGCCCTGCTGCCCGCTGCGACGTTGCCCACCACTTTGGAACCTGCTGCCACGCATCCATGCCCTGCAGCTCCGATGGAGAAGATCAGCGGCCTCTCTGCGGCAGTCCTGTCCTCGGACAGCGGCCTGGAGATGCGCAGCCAGTTTGATGAGCTGACGGCTGCAATGAGCGACTATGAGGCAGCGCTGATGCACGAGTGGTGTGCGCTTGCTACCACGGTGTCGGATCAGAAGCTGTGCCAGCCGGTGCTCAGGCAAGCCAGGGAGGGCACACTGTTGCAAAGCCAGCTTGGGCTTCCGCTCTGCTCTCTGGCTTGGAACTCCAGGCCAACATGCCGTTGACCCTGGTATGCTGCTGCCGGTGCCTGCCATCCTGCAGGGCTGAGCCCACCCCCACATCCGGCCTGCCGGTGCGGCTGTCCGTCAACTTTGACGCCGAGCTGGACAAGCTGCTGCGCGAAGTGCACGACTTTTTGCTGATGCCTTCCCTAAGCGTCGCCATTCCGGAGCCAGCGCTGGCGCTCTATGAGCGGTCGGAGCTGTTCCGGCAGCAGATCAGCACACTGGGGCTGCTGGCTGACATGCATAACGCCATCAGCTCATCCATCATCCCAGTGGAGAGCGGGCTGTTGCAGCAGCAGCTAGCCGATGTGGAGGCATGCATGCGCCGCGGCGTGGAGGTGCGGTGTGTTCTGGGTGCTGGTGCGGGTTTCCTGCAGTTTTCGTGCATACAGCCCACTCGTCTGATACACTGTGCGCCACCCCTGCTGCCCTGCAGTTGGTTGCCTGGAACAGCGGGGGGCTGGACACCTACCTGACTGAGGCAGGGCAGCTGGTCCGTGAGCTGGACGGGCTGCTGTCCTGCATCAAGGGCACCGTAGCGCAGGCACAGGGCATCCTGCAGCAGTGGCAGCGGGATGTGATGTTTGAGCGCAAGGAGGGGCGCGTGGCTCGCTATGAGGAGCTGAGCAGCACCATGCGCGACCTCATCGCCAGCCGGCATGCTGCAGTGACAGGTGCGTTGGGGAGCAAGGGCCACCACTGTTCTGCAGCAGAGCGGCACAGCCTGCCCATGGTTCAAGGCGTGCAGGCAACCTTCCCGGGCGCGACAACCGACCAACCCACTGTCGCTTGCCTTGCAGACGGCGGCAAGGAGATTGCCAAGCACGTGGCAGCCCTGGCCCGCACGCTCAAGGTCAACAAAGGAGCTGCAACCTGGCGCAGGTAACGGCGGAATTGGGGCCCTTCCACAAGGGCGCTGGCTTTGCCTGTGTGGTGCCAGGACAACAGCCCATCCTGCACCCAAACTGCCCCTTCCTCTCCACTTGCAGCTTCTTGGCGTACATGAGCGATATCGTTGTGGATGGGCTTGCCAAGGCGATTGTCGCCTCGCTTGACCAGATGCACAGCCAGGTAACAGGCTCGCTGCCCGTGTGTTGGGGTGCACCATTCGCAAACCTGGGTGCATGCTCAACCTAGCACATGCATCCCTTCATGTATGCACATGCTTGCAGGTCAGCTTTGCTACCGCGGGCGACGGTGGGCCCATGCTTGAGGTACAGCTGGAGCTGTCGGGGACCGATGTTGTGTATGTCCCTGAAATTGCCGAGCTTGCCGCCGGCGGCGGCAGGAGTGTGAGCGGCCTTGCGCAGGGCTGGATCCAGGCCTTCTTCGAGGCTGGCACGCTGATCAAGCGGCTGGACACTGGAGAGGGTGCGGGGAGGGCCAAAGTGGCCAGGAGTCATGTTTGCTGCCCCAGAGGTGCCACTATGCCCGCCTGCCTGCTGGTATCGCGGTTCAGCATGGAATGCAGCAGCACCTGACGCCGGCTGGCTCGCACTACCCCTGCACCTGCAGGCACCTATGCGAAGGAGCTGGATGAAGATGTGCGAGTGCGGGCAGCGCTGAGTGCGGTGCAGCTGGCACTTCTTGAGACCGAAGAGCGCTGCGCCGCCTTGCGCCAACAGTTTGCCCAGTACTCGCACCTGTGGCAGCGCGACTTGCAGCAGGCCCTGCGCAGCTTCCTGGCCGGCGGCACATCTGACAGCTGTGCTGGCGGCGCCGCTGGCTCAGCCGGCTGCAGCGAGCAGGGACCTTCCCTGGAAGCATTTGCTGCCGAGCTGGCACGCTACAAGGCCTTCCAAGAGGAGGTGCAGGCGCTGCCCGCCTGCGTGGCAGTGGGCTGGGTCAAGGTGGATGCCCGCCCCATCAAGCAGGTGTGGCTGCTGGGCGGCACTGGTCGGCGCTGTGCTTTCCCTGCTCTGAGCGCCATGTTGGGGCGCTGCTGCTCTCAACCCTGATCAACGTCACCTCCGATGCAGGCGCTGCTCACCTGGATTTCCAAGTGGGTGTACATGTTCCTGCGCCACCTGTACAGCCAGGCAAGGGGGGCTGCTGTTGTGCTTTGGGCGCAATGTGCGTGCATCCCATCCGCCTGCGGATGGCACCGCCTCTCCAACTATTCTAGTCTAGCACTGACCCCAATGTCCGCCCAAACCATGCAGGTGGAAGGTTCAGTGCTTGAGCTCTACTCCTTCATGGACGCCGCCAACTCAACTCTGGACGCCGCCCTTGAAGAGGATCCAAGCAGCCTGTCTCCCTCGGGCTCCCTGCGTGCCGGCAGCCTGCCACCCTCCCTGAAAGCCACGCCCCGGAGCCTGCCCTCTGAAGTGAGCTGCAGCATGCTGCTTTGCATACTGCTGCAGTCACAACGACAGCACCGCTGAGCATGCCCCACTCTCCCGTTTCTTTACAGACCTCCAGCACTTTGAGCCACACGGAGAGCATTCGTGCCTCAGTGTTTGACGCTGAGCACGCGCAGGCCGTTGCCGAGGAGGCGCGCCGCGCCAAGCTGTACAGCATCATGGCCTGCATCCGTGAGGTCCAGAAGCGCAACGACAGCACAGGCGAGCAAGGGGTGGCTTTTGGACATGGCGGCAGCATGTGCCTGCGGCATAGCAATGCAGTAGTGTGGCAGGCCCCAACCTCCCCTGCCCTGCCTCTTCTTTCCATTGTCTGTCTGCAGAGGCCATGTTCAAGCCGCTGCAGGACACAGTGGCTCTGCTGGACCGCTTTGCCAACCCGTTGGAGCCGGAGCTGCTGCGGCGCCTGGAGGACGGCCCCCGCCAATGGCGCCTGCTGTCCAAGAAGATGTTCACGTGAGCCCCAGTTTGGCAGTTGACTGTGCTGCACACCTGCTGGCCCGCCCGCCAGTACACCTGGAATGGCCACTGCCATTCCCATCGCCGATGTGGCTCTCTGCCCGCAGGCGGCGTGAGGAGCTGGCCCCCTTCCAAGCCGCCGAGGCCGTCGGCGTGCGGCGCAAGAGCGACGCGTTTGGCGAGAGGGTTGACGCCTACCGCGCGTTCTTCCTGCAGAAGGCGCCGTTTGCCGTGCCAACCACCGACCTCAGCCTGGAGCAGGTGGGTGGCTGCAGGGCATGAGCGCGTGGGCAGGCGGGCGCCGGTCGTGTTGCAGGCGCAGCAGCAGGGCTGTCCTCTAGTTCATCACGCAGTCAGAAGCAACGCGTTCCACTGTCGTGCACTGGACCGCTTGTCTCAGCATTGCCCTACACGGTGCAGGTCACCTCCGCCTACAGGCTGCTGGACGGCTTCCGCCACAGTGGCGTGGAGGGCCAGCCGTCCATCACGGCGCTCATACAAGAGGCCGACGAGCTGCGCAAGCAGCAAGACCTCTTTGAGCTTTACGTGTCAGACTACATCTTCCTGCTGCGCTGCATGGTAGGCGTGGGGGAGCCGCGGACCGCGGCTGGCCTGCCACAAACGTGGGACAGCTGCTTGGGGCAAGTGACAGGCCAGGCTTTGTGGGTCAAGCAGGCAGCCACAAGCTGTGCCCCCTGTGCGTGTACATCTGCATCAAGAACACTCACCTGCGCCCTGCCTTCACCCCTCCGCAGGAGGAGCTTGGCTACCTGAAGGCCATGTGGGACATGGTAGCTGCTGTCCTGCACACGTTCCAGGCCTGGAGTGGCATGCGGTGGGGCAGCATCAACGTTGAGAGCCTGCAGGAGGTGCGAGCCTCGTGCCGCCAGTCCCCAACAACCATGATCGGCACCTGGCCTGCAGGAGCTCCTTCGCTGGTTCTGGTGGCAGCAGCTCGCATCTAATGCACCCATTGGCCATGCCCCTTCCTGCAGGAGTGCAAGCAGCTGGCCAAGGACATGAAGCAGCTGCCCAAGGCGGTAAGCTGCCGCCCGTGCTGAGGTGGCACAACAGGGCATCTTTGTGGGGCCTTGGCATGTTGGCTAGGCTGAATGCCACCTTGCCAGCACCGCGAGTGTGTCCGGGCTAGTCACCCCTGAATCTTTGTGCACCGTTTCTGTTGCAGGTGCGCAGCTACGCCATCTTCTCGCGTCTGGAAGAGACAGTCAAGGCCATGGTGCTGGCGCTGCCTCTGGTCCAGGACCTGCACCACCCCGCCATGCGAGACCGCCACTGGGCGCTGCTCCAGAAGGTTGGTTGGCAGCGCATCTGTGCAGGCTGCAGGCTGCAACGGATACATGGCCTCCAACCACCCCACGCACCGTGTGTGCATTGCACTGCAGGCCACGGGCAAGCGCTTTGTCATGGACAGCAGCTTCACTCTGGGCGGCTTGCTGGCACTGGAGCTGCACAACTGCGTGGATGCGGTCACCGAGATCGTGGACCGTGCGCAGAAGGAGGCACTGGTGCGTTGACTGGCAGGCCGCTGCCGCTCAACACGCCTCGGGCCTTGCTGTCCTGCGGCGGCACACACATCTGTGAGCGTGGCTGAATAGCGCCCCGTGCTGCCCTCCTCCTGTTTGGGCGCAGGTGGAGAAGGCGCTGCACAAGATTGAGGAGACCTGGCAGGCCATGGATCTCACTTTCTCGCCCTACCAGGACACTGATGTCAGCCAGATGAGCGTGGAGGATGCCATCATTGAGGCGCTGGAGAGCGACAACCTCACGCTGCAGAACATGAGCGGCGGCAAATATGTCCAGGTGCGGCTCTATCACGGAGGGCAGTAGTTTTTTGCATGCCTCGATTCGCGCCCATGAACTCATCTTTGCAGGCCATGTCCCTGCACCTTGCGTGCGCGCCCGCTTGCCTGTTGCCTGTGTGCCCATCAGTTTTCCTCTGTGTTTCTTGCCTCCTCCAGCCTCGCGTCCCGCGTGCTGTTCACACTTCTGCTGCAGGGCAACCCAAAGTTCCTGGAGGTTGTGACAACGTGGCAGAAGCGCCTGGGCGCGGTGGACCTGGTGCTCAACGTGTGGGGCGATGTGCAGCGCAAGTGGCAGGCCCTGGAGTCCATTTTTGTGGGCTCCGCCGACATCCGTGTGCAGCTGCCCGAGGACTCCAAACGCTTTGACGCCGTCAACGCGGATTTTGTGGTGCGCGGCCGGGCGCGGGGGGGAGGGCTTCTGGGGTTGCTTGGCCTGCCCGTGCGCCCATTACGCTCATGCCGCTTCTGCCCACCCCTCGAGTCTTGCAGGACCTGATGAAGGGGGCAGCTGACATCACCAATGTGGTTGCCGCTTGCACGGTAGAGGGCCGGCAGGAGCGGCTGGAGGCGATGCTGCAGCAGCTGGAGCTGTGTGAGAAGGCTCTGCAGGTGAGCCACAGCGGCGCTGGCACTCCATCACGGCTTTTCCCCTCAAGTGCGCCCTGTCTCACTAGCGCCTGTGTGCCTGGTTGCAGGACTACCTCGAGACCAAGCGCGTTGCCTTCCCGCGATTCTATTTCGTGGCGCCTGCCGACTTGCTGGACATCCTGGCTCGCGGAAGCAACCCGCAAGCAGTCATCAGGTAGGCCTCCCCTACCCAGCTCTGTTGCGTTGCGCTGGCCCGCGTCAGCCTGCCGCATCGCTATGCTACTTGCCGACCCCTGCACTCCTGCCCTGGCAGGCAACCGGCCGCTGCTGTGGTACGACGCCCTGCCCTGCCCCGCCCCCTCCTGCAGGCACCTGCCCAAGTGCTTTGACAACATCCACAACCTGGAGTTTGCCAAGGATGCCCAGGGCAACCCCACCAAGACTGCAGTGGGCATGTACTCCGGCGAGGGAGAGTACGTGCCTTTTGCAGTGCCGTGCAGCTGCGACGGCCCTGTGGAGGTGAGCTTCTGCTGCGTGCAGGTTGGGTGCCATCGGCGGCAACAGCAGCCAGGGACACAGGGATGATAGCGCGGCTGCCTCGTGCCGAGCTGTGCTCACCAGCGCACATGCCCTCGCTGTGTTCCTTCACCAGGTGTGGCTGCAAAACGTGGTGGATGCTATGCGCGCAGCGCTGTCCGCCGAGTTCAAGGCCATCATCCCCACATACGACGACAGGCCTCGCACCAAGTGGATTTTTGAGAACAGCGTGCAGAACACCATTGTGGTGTCGCGCCTTTTCTTCACCCAGGAGGTGGGTGCCAGCCGTGATGCGGCCTGAACAGGCGTGGTGTACGCATTGGCATGCACAGCGGTGTGCTGTATTGTGAGCCTCGTTGCCAAGCTGCGCTGCACGCCTGCAGGTCAACGAGGCGTTTGAGGAGCTGGAGGATGGCAATGACGATGCACTCAAAACTGTTTTGGAGCGCCAGAAGGCACAGCTGAGGTGAGTCGGCTCCAAGTGCCCTTGGATGGGCCGGGGGGCACGGGCAAAGCGCCCTGGCCCCTCGCTGCATCCTAGCCTCAAACACTCCTGCTGGACTCCCGAGCAGTGATCTGGTTGAGCTGATCAACGGGCCGCTGAGCAAAAACGACCGCAAGCGGCTCATTACACTGTGCACGGTGGACGTGCACGCGCGCGATGTCGTACAGCGCCTGATCGACGAGCGGGTGGAGAACGGGCAGGTGGGTGGGTGGTGGGAGGGTGGCCCAGGGGGTGGATCCCCCGACTGTCCCGCTGACCTTGCTGCCGCCTGCCTTGCACCCGCCTGCAGTGCTTCCAGTGGCAGTCACAGTTGCGCTACAGCCAGTCCGACAAGACCAAGGAGTGCGTGGTGAGTTGACGCAGGGCATGGCCGCGGCAGCCTCACAAGCGGGAGCACAGCCAACTTGTACGGTGTTGCCACACTGCTGAACGCTGCTCACGCAGCAGCGCTCTGTCTGCACTCCACCCCACAGGTCAACATTTGCGATGCGGAGATTAAGTACAGCAACGAATACATCGGCAACCCCGGCTGCCTCTGCATCACGCCGCTCACCGACCGCTGCTACATCACGCTGACACAAGCGCAGCGCCTGATCCTTGGTGGGCCGCCTGGGGTTCCCGGCATTCAGGCTTGAGCTTGGGGCAAGCCAGTGTGCGTGCCCGCGGGCTGAACTCCCTGCGTCCTCTCTGCCCCTGCCGCAGGTGGCGCCCCCGCTGGCCCTGCCGGCACCGGCAAGACGGAGACGACGAAAGATCTGGCACGCGCGCTGGGCGTGCAGTGCTATGTGTTCAACTGCTCCGACCAGATGGATTACAAGGCGATGGGCCAGATTTTCAAGGGCCTGGCGCAGACGGGAGCCTGGGCATGCATGGGTGAGGCGCCTGCACCTGTGGCCTGCGGAGTACCTTGCTGCCAGGGGCTTCAGCTGCCCGCCATCTGTGGCCTGCGCATGTGCCTCGTTTTACACAACGCTGACCAGGCTTGTCCTGCTTATCTGCAGACGAGTTTAACCGCATCCCTGTGCCAGTGCTGTCGGTGTGCTCCACGCAGTACAAGGTCAGGCTCCTGTCGTTTGCAGAGGGCTTGAGCATGCACCGCCTGCCCGCCGCTGCGTGTTTGGTGCCGCCACCCAGTCTTGCGAGCTCACCGGCTGCAACGTGCCTTGCAGACGGTGCTGGATGCGCTGCGCGCCCGCAAGGACCGCTTCATGTTTGAAGAGACAGAGATTGCTCTCAAGCCCTCCACCATGATGTTCATCACCATGAACCCTGGCTACCCCGGCCGTGCGGAGCTGCCCGAGTCTGTCAAGGTTTGGCGATTTGTTCAGCTCCGGGTTCTCTTGGCTGGCTGGTTGCCGGGGTGGGTCGTAGGGAGGCTTTGCTGCCGCCGCTGCCGCCGCCGCTGCCGCCGCCAGGTGGGCAGGGGGATGTCGGCACGTGAAACGCCCACCACCTGTTACCCATTTGCCCCTTCCTTGCTCTGCGGCTTGGTGGTTGGGCCCACGACCAGCTATCAAGCAGGGGGGCAGTGCTGAGCTGCTGCTGCTGGTGCTGCGGCTGCTGCATTTGCGGGTGCCTGGTGACGGACGAGCGCTGGTACATCTCGAGCTCAGATTGAGCTTGCTAGCGCCCAAACCGTTGCACTCCTGCCTGCTGCCCTCCCTCTCGCAGGTGTGGCCTGCGGGCTGCCGCAGCTTGGAATGGCTGGCGGTATGGGACTGCAGGCTCGTGCACCGTTCATGTGGACGGCTCGCCCATGCTGGTCCCACCTGCCCCGCTGCCCCTGTAGGCCCTGTTCCGCCCCGTGTCCATGGCGGTGCCGGACCTGGCCCTCATCTGCGAGATCATGCTCATGGCAGAGGGCTTCCAGCAGTCCAAGTTGCTGTCTCGCAAGTTCATCATCCTGTACAAGCTGTGCGAGGACCTGCTCAGCCGGGTGAGCTGTCCCCTGTGGCCCATTTGCAACGCTGGCGAAGCGCTGCCTTTTGGCAGCAGTGTAGCCCCGCCAGGCGAGACTTACCAGCGCTCTTCTCCCGCCTGCTTGCGGCAGGCGCGGCACTACGACTGGAAGCTGCGGGCCATCAAGACCACGCTGTATGTTGCAGGCAGCATGAAGCGCGCGGCCCCAGAGCTGTCAGGTGGGGGCTTGGGATGGCCCACCCCCAGCTGTCCCGAGCCTTTGCGCACCCCAGGCGCTGCCTGAGCAGCGCCATCCCTGCCCCGCATCCCCTGTGCCATGCTGCCTCCACATTCACATGCTGCAGAGGACAAGGTGCTGCTGCGTGCGCTGCGCGACTTCAACCTGGGCAAGCTGACTGCCGACGACACATCCATCTTCATGGGGCTGCTGGGAGACCTGTTCCCACGCACCGTGGAGCACGTGTCACGTGCCGTGGACCACGAGTTTGAGGCCAAGGCGCGCGGGGTGGGGCCGCTATGCAGGGGCGCATGCTCAAGGGTCACGGTGGCAGATGCGCCGCCTCTCGCTGCCTGTCATAGAAGAAATGAATGCACACGCGCCTCAGTCCAGCGCCCCTTGGTTGCTGCTTGCAGGTCAAGGAGGCGGCGCTGGAGCTGGGCTACCAGCCAGACCCCACGTTCTGCCTCAAGGTGTCGCAGCTGCGCGAAATCTTCGAGGTCCGCTGGTCCGTCTTCCTGCTGGGTCCCGCCGGCTGCGGCAAGTCTGCCATCTGGCGCACCCTGATGAAGGCGCAGAACAGCTTTGGCGAGAAGACGGTGCGGGCAAGGGGACGGGGGGGGGGGGCGGGCGTTCCCCAGCGTGTTTGTGTGACGGCCGGGTGCGGGTGTGCCCATGCCGGTCAGTCTGCGCCCACCCGCCCGCTTGTCTCCCTCTCCAGGTGTACCGGGCCATCAATCCCAAGGCGGTCACGCGCAACGAGCTGTACGGCTACCTGCACCCACAGGCGCGGCTGGCGTTGGGTGGCGTTTGAAGCGGCGGTGGCGGGGGGTTTGCAGTACGGAAGTGGCAGGCGTCACCCGCCGCCCCCGCTGCGGTGTCCGTCCCTGGGCACCAAGCCCACTGCCCCTGGCCCACTGCGCTGCCGCTGCTCCCCACCGCGCAGACGCGGGAGTGGAAGGAGGGCCTGGTGTCCACCACCTTCCGGGACATGGCCACCAACAAGAACAACCGCCACCAGTGGATCGTGCTGGACGGCGACATCGATGCCGAGTGGATCGAGTCCATGAACACAGTCATGGATGACAACCGCGTAAGCCATCTTGCCATTCCTGCTTGTTCGCCGGCTTGGTGGTTGGAGTGTGGGGGGGGAGTGCAGCCGCTTTGCTGCCGCCAGGTGGGTGTCGGCACCATGTCGAACATGCCCACCACCAGCAACCGCACAACCATCATCAGCGATCTGTTTCTAGCAATCTGAGGGCGCCTCCCGGCCGAACTCCGCGAACCCTGGGACGGAGCGGCGCGGCGCCACGCGCTCCAAAATGGTTGCAGCATCCCAGCTGGGGCGGGATCTGCGCGCTGACACGCTCGGGGGGCGCGCACACACGCGTGGGGGGCCGCCGCCAGCCCGCCGCCTCGGTGCGTGGCGACCACCCGTCTGTGCAGCACCGACTGGCGGGCCTGCAGGTGTGCGGGGAGCTCCAGTTGATGCACAGAGGATTATTTGTGTTTGTTGCAAGACCAGAGGGCTGCCGAACCGAGGGCTGCGTCGTCTGCGGCACCGTCTTGTCTGCGGCGCAGCGGCCGCAGAGCAGAGCCGCCGCTTCACGCCCTTACTGCTGAAGACTGAAAGGCGCTGCCAAGCACTAGCCTAGCAGCGAAAAAACATAAAGTTGACCTCCTCCCTTCCAGCGCCCTGCGCTCCCGGGCGCTCCCCGGCGCTCCCAGCGCCGCNCAGGCAGTGCACCTGCTTGGCTCCCCAGGCGCAAACACGCGCCCTCCCTCTTCAGTACTCACCAGAGCATCCAGCGCACAGCAGCCGGCAGCCCAGGGCCTGAGGCCCCCGCCAGGCTGCTCGTGCCGTGAACTTCACGGCGCAGCGCTGCCCAACACAGCACAGCGCAGCGCGGCAGCCCTATACTGAGCAGCAGCAGACACGCCAGCATCCGTCCACAACCAGCCCTACAGTAACGTGCACTGCACCTCGCGATCGTGTGTTGCAAAGGGTGCACTCGCTTACGACGTCACAGCAGCAGCAAGGAATGCTGCCGCCGTGGCCACACACCCCCAGCCCAGGAGCGATGCCTCGACACAGTTGAATACTTCAATTTTGGTTTCCCGCAGCCCACAAGCAACTTCGATTTTGGTTTGTTCGTCCCATGGCCCCTTTGGCCCAACAATTTTGGATCGGTCCCACGCACTTCGCATTGCCTGCCGGGTGGCTCCACTTTGCATTGCCTTGCCGGAGGCCAATATTCCATATCAGCGCTGCGATCCCACCCGAAACAGCAGCCCATGCCCTGTGACTTACTCCCCCTGCTCATGTACACTGCCGTATTTTCCAAACTCTTTGCGCTCCATGTGAGCAACTCAATCGAGCGGCGCCACTGTTGGAACATGCGTTGCCACAAGGCCTGTGGCAATGAAGCTCCAAGCAAATTATCATCCACAGTGCACAGACATAGTGCCTTGTACGCACGGGTTAACTGCAGATTAACCATCTGCCAGCCGTGGCGCCGCTGCTGGGGCTGGGGCTGGGGCGGGGCGGGGGCTGGGGCCGGGGCTGATGCTGCTGCTGCTGCTGCTGCTGCTGCTGCTGCTGCTGTGCCCGGGGTGGCGGGCCCCGCAGCACCAGCTGCAGGACCGGCTCCAGCGGCAACGGCGCCAGCGACGCCGCTGGCTGCACCCCGGGGCCCACCGTGGCAGTGCTGCTGCCGCTGTCGCTGCGGCGCTGCACAGTGCAACTGCCTCGGCAGTGCCCACACCTGGATGGGGGCAGACAGGGGCTTGCGCAGCACCGCCTGCGACAGCGGCTGCGCCTGCGGCCGCTGGCCAGGCCCGCCGTCCAGCTGCCTGTTTCTGCGCTTGCTTGCTTGGTGGTTTAGGTGCTAGGCGCCAGGTGGCCGGGGTGGGAGGGAGATGTCGGATTGGGTCACGCTCGCCACGGTTTGGTCATTTAATAATGTGTTAGCCCCGGTGCCTCATACTTGCTCCCGCTTATCCATGCCTCGTCATCCGATCCGTCTTTTGCAGATGCTGACACTGGCCTCCAACGAGCGCATCCCGCTCACCTCCTCCATGCGCCTGCTGCTGGAGATCAACCACATGAACCACTGCTCGCCCGCCACGGTGTCCCGGGGCGGCGTCATCTTCGTCAACGCCGACGACATCGGGTGGAAGCCGGCGGTGGAGAGCTGGGTGGAGCGCTTGGAGTGCGCCGACTACCGGCCCCTGCTCAGCATGCTGTTCAGGTAAGCAATGGCCGTCTGGGGTGCTGCAAGGCTTCTGGCTGCTGGCACCGCTCCGCATGCAGGCATAGATACGGGGCTGACTGCACTGGCTGGGCCCTTTCCTGCTGCCACTTTCTTCCGGGCAGCAAGTACGTGGAGCCAACGTTGGATCACTGCCGCCGCAACTTCAAGACGGTGGTGCCCCTGCCGGCTATCAACCAAGTCCAGACGCTGTGCAAGGTGGGGTCACAAGACCGAACCCTTTGCTGTCGCAAGGGCTGGCTGCCAGGCAGGCCTGGGGTTGGCGTGAAGCATCTCATCTTCACACTTGTCAAGTTGCCTCACCTCTTGGGTTCGCCTCCGGCCCCGCCTATGCTGCACAGATCCTGGAGGGCATCCTGCCCAAGGAGGTGCCCCGTGGTGCGCCTCCGCCCGACAAGAAGCTGCTGGAGCACCACTTTGTATTTGCGTGCATCTGGGCCTTTGGCGGCTGCCTGCTGGCTGACAAGGTCACCGACCACCGCCTTCAATTCAGCCGCTGGTGGCAGAGCGAGCACAAGGCCGTCACGTTCCCTCCTGAGGTGAGGTGCTGTTGGTGATAGCCGGGATGGAGCCCCCTGCAAGAGCCTCCAGCTGGGTGACGCAGCAGAGTATCTAGGAGGCACTGCCATGCACGCCAACCGTCCCCCTTGCAACTGTTCTGGTCATGTTCGCGGCTTGCAGGGCACCGTGTTTGACTACTATGTGGACGAGCAGAACGTGTGCATGGCGCACTGGAGCCAGCGCGTGCCGCAGTTCACGTACATCCCAGGTGAGGGCAAGTCGCATGCCCCAGCATTTCTCATGAGGATGGCTGCGACCTGCATTCAGGTGTCACTGCTCTGCTGCATGCCTGTCCCCACAACTTCTCTCACTCCACTACCGCGCAGATAACTTTGCCTCCCTGTTCGTGCCCACGGTTGAGACGGCACGCCTGAGCTACCTGCTGGACCTGCTGGTGCCCAACCAGCACCATGTCATGTTTGTCGGCAACAGCGGTGAGCGGGACGGTGGCTGCTGAACGCGTGCGCTGCGCAGCTGGGGCCTTGAGGGCCAGACCCAGCTGAACACTGCTCCTCGCGTCTGTCAACACATGCAGGCACCGGCAAGACTGCCATCATGCGCGACAAGCTGCGCAGCCTGGACGGCGATGCATACATGTCTTACACCATCAACTTGAACAGCAAGCATGACGGCCCATCGCTGCAGCCTGTGCTGGAGGCGCCGCTGGAGAAAAAGGCTGGTGAGCAGGCAACGGGCGCATGTTGTGTGTGATGCCTGCCTGCCATGTCAGTTGCTGCCTGAGTTGGTCACAGCCTCAATCTGTGGGCCTCCATGCGTGCAGGCATGCGCTTTGGCCCTCCTGGCAACAAGAAGCTGGTCTATTTCGTGGACGACCTGTGAGTTTCCGCTTTGTGGTCAACCCGCTTGCCAGCTGCAATGCCTCTCCTGCCCTGGCGTGCCACCAGACCATGCTTCCGCCCCTCCCCCTGGCCATTCGCAGCAACATGCCAAGCGTGGACAAGTACGACACGCAGTCGGCTATTGAGCTTCTGCGCCAAAGCATTGACTACCGTGGCTGGTGAGCGCCTGGCTTGGGGTAGTGTTGGAGCAATGATACATACACTGCCAGCAGCGCATTGGTGGTGCTGTGACCTGCCAAACGACCAGCCGCGTCTGGTTCCCCTCTTCTGTGCAGGTATGACAAGCAGAAGATCCTTCTCAAGGAAGTTGGGAACACGCAGTTTGTGGCATGCCTCAACCCCACCGCCGGCTCGTTCGTCATCACGCCGCGCATGCAGCGTCACTTTGCCACATTTGCTGTCCAGATGCCCTCCCCCGACGTGATTCGGTGCGCTGGGATGCACAGCTGGTCCTGCCGTTGTGGCAGTATGGCAGTCAATCCTGCTGCGTGAACAAAGCAGTCGTCTGACGTACCTCGGCTGGCTTGTCTGCAGGTCCATCTTCTCTCGCATCATCGAAGGCCACCTGGCAACGGGTTTTGAGGACGAGGTTTGAGCACTTGTCCACTCCCGCATGTTTTTTGTGGCTTGGCTGAGTGGTTGGCCTGGATGGGTGGTGTCGCCGCCGCCGCCGCCAGGTGGGTGGGGTGCCACATCTTTCTCTCTCACGCCCACCACCTGGAACCGCACTTCTCTCATCAGCGATCTCGTTGTTAGAATTTGAGAGCGCTGGGGAAGCCTTGTGTCTCCCCGCTCCGGGAGAGGGGCAAGTGGCACTTGAGTGCCTGCATATGCATCGTCCTCTTGACTGCTTGTAGGCAAGCTGGCCACACCTGCTTGCATGTCTGCAGGTGGTGCGCATGGGCCCCAAGCTGGTGGATGCCACCATTGAGCTGCACCGCAGCGTGATGAACCACTTCCTGCCCACGTCAGGTCAGCGGCGTTGTGGCTGCGCGTGGGCAGCGGGCAAGCAGGGCTAGGTACGTGGCAGCCTGTCGAGCTGCCTCAGCAACCACAGTCTTCCTCCGGTCCTGCTGCACCCACTGCAGTCAAGTTCCACTACCAGTTTAACATGCGCGAGCTGGGCAACATCGCACAGGGCCTGTGCCGCATGACCAAGGAGTCTTACAAGGAGCCACTGCAGGCAAGCAGTAGTGCTTGACGATGGCCGAGCAGCACGGTAGCCGCCTCAGTGCGCCGCCAGCACCTTGAGAACCTTGCATCCTGATGTGTCCCGTTCCGCACTGGCTGCAGGTGGTGCGTCTGTGGGTGCACGAGTGCGAGCGCGTGCTGGGCGACCGGCTGGTCAGTGAGGCAGACCAGGCCAAGTTTGGCGAGTTCCGAGCCGCTGCCATCCGCAAGTTCTTTGGCGACCTGCGTCTGGTGGGCACCCGCATGATGCCTTATTGCCCGGTGCCTCTGACCGTGATGGTGTGCCCCTGAATGTGCCCCTCGAGTCACCTGAGCTGCCCGCTTGCTGCGCTAGCAGGAGGCCATTGAAGCTTCGCCGCTGCTGTTCAACTCGTTCATGGCCCGGGACGCGAACGAGCTTCCGGTGTACACTTGCGCTCCATCTGTGGACGCACTCAAGCGAGCACTGGACGACAAGCTTGCTGAGTATAATGAAAACAACCCAGGTGGGGACAATGTTAAGATTGATGCTTTTTCATCTCGCCCCCTGCGCGCTGGCTTGCCTGATTGCTCCCCCTGCCACGCCTGTCCTCTTCCTCTTCCACTGTGCGCAGTCATGAACTTGGTGCTGTTCCAGCAGGCCATGGAGCACGTGTGTCGCATCACCCGCATTCTCGACCTCCCGCGGGGGCATGCCATGCTCGTGGGAGTAGGAGGCTCGGGTGCGCGGTCACACCCGCGGTTGCTGAGGGGCAGGCATGGGAGAGCACACTTGTTTGGAACCATACATTGCCGTCACACACCCTCCGCTGTGCCATCTGCCTGCAGGCAAGCAGTCACTTGCACGGCTGGCTGCCTTCATCTGCGGCTACGAGGTGTTCCAAATTTCCGTCAGCTCCACCTACGGCGTGAATGAGTTTAAAGCGGTAGGGTCGAGGCACCTGGGCGTGCTCAAAGTTGCCTGTCACCCTTCCTGGCGAACAGCAGCACTTACCCCTGCCTGGACGCTATGTCGCAGGACCTGCTGCAACTGTACACCAAGGCGGGTGCCAAGGGTACGCCGGTGGTGCTGCTGCTGACCGACAACCAGCTGACCAAAGAGGTGGGCGCAAGGGTGGGCGGCAGACAGTTGCAGCTCCATGGGGGCGTGTACTCTGCACACTCCAGCCTACCACTACTCGTCCATGGCTCCTACCCTGGCTTCCGCAAGCGCAGACCTTCCTTGTCTACATCAACGACCTGCTGGCCAATGGTGACGTGCCTGACCTTTGCACACCAGAGGACCGCGACAACTTTGTCAATGCGGTGCGTGATCCAGTTGGAGGCCTGGCATCATGCTGGGTTTTGCGAGGTGGAATTCCACACACTTACTTGAAGCTGCCCTGCCCTCCAATCCTGGCAGGTGCGCAACGAGGTCAAGGCGTCCGGTCTGCAGGACACGCCTGACAACTGCTGGCAGTTCTTCATCGAGCGAGTGAGTGTGGGCCTGACGGTCTTTATTAGAATGCCTGCCTTTATCCTGACTCTATTTGAGCTCAAGGGAAGCTGTTTGAGAAGCAGCAAGCATATGCGGCAAAACACTGGCGCTGGCAGAAAACAAACTGGCAGCCCGATTGCGGTCCACGCCGCCCCTAACACACACTGCTCGCAGGTGCGCAAGAACCTGCACGTGGTGCTGTGCTTCAGCCCCGTGGGGGACAAGTTCCGTGTGCGAGCACGCCAGTTCCCTGCGCTTGTCAACTGCACCGTGTTTGACTGGTGAGTGTCAGGACGGACTATCACGCGCTTGCCCTGGGGTCTCGTTCTGCAATGGTGCCACGCACGACTTCTCGCCCTCCCGACGCGCAGGTTCCATGCCTGGTCGGAGGAGGCACTGGTTAGCGTGGCCCGCCGCTCCCTGTCAGATGTTCCACTGGCATCGGAAGAGCTGCGCGAGCAGATTGCACAGCACATGGCCTTTGCCCATCAGTCTGTGACAGCGGCCAGCCGCAAGTAAGCCGGGCAGTAAAGGCTTTGTGGCCTAGATGAACACATGTTGTGTGCCAGGCCAAGTTGGCAGTTTCACCTGCTGGCTTGCTTTGCGAATGCTGGTGAACCATGCTGCTCCTGCACCCTGCCCTTTTAGGTACCACGAAGTGTATCGCCGCCACAACTACACCACACCCAAGTCTTACCTTGAGGTCAGTTGTCTGGCGTGATGTCGTTCCAGCTCGTCTCAGCAGTGGCGCAGACGTTGTCAGCCATGCAAAAATTGTGCACATGGCTCGGCATCAGCATGACCCCACACCCTCCGTCCTCCCACATGCAGCTGTTGGAAACTTACAAGCAGCTGCTGGCGCGCAAGCGTGAGCAGCTGACGCAAGCCAGGCAGCGGCTGGAGAGTGGTGTGGACAAGATTACTTCGGTGAGCGGTGCCGTGCTGCCCTGAGCCCACCTTGGTTGCGCGCAGCTGACTGTTTAGGTTTGACGGCGCATGGGCTGCTGCACTCAATGAAGGCGCATGGCATGCAAACAGGCACCAGAACTTGCTACTGGCACAACAACCAGCGTGCCTCCCTGGCGCCGTTGCAGGCGTCCCGGGCAGTTGAGGATCTGCAGAGAAACCTGCAGGAGGAGCAGATCATTGTGGAGGAGAAGAAGGCCAAAACCCAGGTGCCGGGGAGGTGGAATAGAAGACCTGGGGCCGCAAGCAATGTCATTTTGACAGGCTGTGTGTAGTGCCCGTCCCTGCCCTGCTTGAATCGTCGCAACCACCACGCCTCTCCAGGAGCTCATCGAGTCCATCGGCCAGGAAAAGGCGCGCGTGGACGAGGAGGTGGAGAAGGGGCGCGAGGATGAGGAGGCCGCTGCAGCGCTCCAGAAGGAGGTGACCGCCTTCCAGGAGGAGTGCGCCACCGACCTGGCTGCAGCTGAGCCCATCATCAAGGTGCGCACATACACATGCCCAGCGCCTGCCTGCTGTCACCAAGCACATCAACCCGGTGCTCCGTGCGCACCAGGGTCCTCGGCTCACATGCTCCTGCCCATGCCCTTGAGTGCAGGAGGCGGAGGCCGCCCTCAACTCGCTGGACAAAGCCTCGCTGGGCGAGCTCAAGTCGTTTGGCTCCCCAGCCGCGGAGATTGTCCAAGTGGTGGCCGCCTGCATGATTCTGTGCGCCAGCAATGGCGTCATTCCCAAGGACATTAGGTTAGCTCTATTTTGCGATGCCTGCTTGTTCTGGCTGTTCTGGCTGGTGGTTGGGGTGGGGGCGCCGCTGGTGCCGCTGCCGCTGGCGCCGCCGCTGCCACCAGGTGGGCGGGAGATGGGGTGCACTGGGTCATGGGAAACGCTCACCACCAGCAACCGCACAACCATCATCAGCGATCTGTTTCTAGCAATCTGAGGGCGCCTCCCGGCCGAACTCCGCGAACCCTGGGACGGAGCGGCGCGGCGCCACGCGCTCCAAAATGGTTGCAGCATCCCAGCTGGGGCGGGATCTGCGCGCTGACACGCTCGGGGGGCGCGCACACACGCGTGGGGGGCCGCCGCCAGCCCGCCGCCTCGGTGCGTGGCGACCACCCGTCTGTGCAGCACCGACTGGCGGGCCTGCAGGTGTGCGGGGAGCTCCAGTTGATGCACAGAGGATTATTTGTGTTTGTTGCAAGACCAGAGGGCTGCCGTACCGAGGGCTGCGTCGTCTGCAGCACCGTCTTGTCTGCGGCGCAGCGGCCGCAGAGCAGAGCCGCCGCTTCACGCCCTTACTGCTGAAGACTGAAAGGCGCTGCCAAGCACTAGCCTAGCAGCGAAAAAACATAAAGTTGACCTCCTCCCTTCCAGCGCCCTGCGCTCCCGGGCGCTCCCCGGCGCTCCCAGCGCCGCTTAGAGCTCCTCCACCTCCGGCGGCGGCGTAGCACCGCCCCCAGCCCACCGTGAAGTGCTGCTCCTCCACCTCCGGCGGCGGCATAGCACCGCCCCCAGCCCACCGTGAAGTGCTGCTCCTCCACCTCGGGCGGCGCTGCAGCGCCGCCACCAGCGCCCCGGGCAGCTGTTCCTCCCCTCACTTGCCGGCGCTGCAGCGCCGCCACCAGTCCGCCGCGATGTGCGGCTCCCCCCCCCTCACTTGCCGCCGCCGTACTGCCGCCACCAGGCCGCCGCGCTGTCCGTCACGTCCTGCACGGCATGGGCAGGAGTCCCTTGGGGTGGGTGCAGTGCTGCCGGCAGGCACGTACTGGCTGCCCACCAGCCCCCAACCGCCCAACGCTGCGCACCTGCGCCTTTACGCCGGGGGCACGCTCCAGCTGCCGCACGCAGTGCTGCAGCGCCCGCACCAGCAG
>RRZL01000069.1:2835653-2846140 GCA_006782975.1 Chlorella sp. Dachan | reverse complement strand
CACCGCACCCAGGCGGACCGCGGGTCGCTGCTGGGTTCCTGCCGCTGCTGCTTGGCCGCCGGCGGCGGCGCCGCCTCCGTGGCAGCAGCGCGGTTGCCCACCACCTGCACCTGCACAGCCAGGTTCTCCGGTGCAGTGGGTGCGGTTTTGGGCAGGCGAGCACCCCGTGACTGGCGGTGCAGACAAACGCACAGCAGCGACGCTCACAGATGTCAAGCGCTCCCTGTTGCAGCTGGAATGCGGGAAAAAAGTTCATGGGCAACGTGGATGCCTTCCTGAAGTCCCTGCTCAACTTTGACAAAGACAACGTCCCAGGTACGGGCAGCTCTTCTCTGTTTGGCAGCATCTGGTTGCGTGGTGCAGTGGACAGATAGCTGAGCGGCTGACAACCTGCGCCAGTGCCTGCAGTGCAATGTGTGGACCGAGTGGAGCGGGACTACATCTCAAACCCCAACTTCCGCGCCGACCTGATCCGCACCAAGTCCTCTGCCGCTGCGGGGCTGTGCGCCTGGGTCATCAACATCTGCAAATACTTCCGCATTTACCAGGTCAGTTATTGTTCGGAACTACTTACATGATGGCGCCTGCAAGCTGTTTTGCTCTGTATGTACAATGCAACCGGTTGATGACCTGCGCTGTCCCAATCCGCTGCTGCCCGCCACGCCCAACCCGCCGCAGGTGGTGGCCCCCAAGCGTGCTGCCCTGGCCGATGCCAACAAGCGGCTGGACGGCGCCAACAAAAAGCTGTCTGGCATCCGGGGCAAGGTCAAGGAGCTGCAGGACCGTGTGGCGGACCTGGAGGAGAGCTTGATGCGCGCCACAGAGGACAAGAACAATGCTGTGGCTCAGGTGTGCAAGCAGAACTCGTCTTGGATGGAGCTGTTCCGCGGCAGCGGCGCGTCACTAGTAGCCGGGACGTGCAGCAGCGCGAGGCACGCCTGCGCCACTGCGGCAGACCAGCACTGGCTTCTTTCAGCTGCCCAGTCGCTTCAGCCGCACGCGGCCCTCACGTTCTCTGCAACGCACCTTGCCTTCTGCATCTCCCGCCCTCGCCTGCAGGCGGAGCGCACCGCCAACAAGGCAGCGCTGGCGCAGCGCCTCATCACCGGGCTGGCGGGCGAGTTTGCGCGCTGGACGCAGAGCATTCAAGAGATGGCCGCCACCGAAGGCAACCTGGTTGGCGACGTGCTGCTCTCGGCCTCCTTTGTCAGCTACGCGGGTGCGTTGTGGGGGAGGGATGGTGTGGCATGGCTGCTGCGGTGGAATGCACAGACCAGACTTGCAAGGATGTTATGTGGCACTTTGTCCTCTGGGGCCGGCGCTGAGGCAATTGTACGTGCCTCTTCCCCTTCCCTTCCCCATTCCCAATACCATATCTGCAGGTGCTTTCAATGCCGAGCTGCGCCACGAGCTCGTTACGGTCAGGCGGGGGATGGAGAGGGGGGAGGCAGGCGATGGCACTCATGAACACATTCTGTGGCCCGCACACCAGCACCCATCAGTGCTCAGAGATGCTTGCTGCTGCAGGACAAGTGGCTGCCCGACATCCGCCAACGCGGTATTCCCGCCTCAGCTGACATTGAGCCGCTGGCCCAGCTGACCGACGAACCCAGCAAGGTGTGACCTGCCGCTTGCTTTGTGCCGCTTCAGCAGCTGCCTGGCTCACATGTGGTGTCTCAGACTATGCAGGGCGGCACACCGTGTGCCGGTGTGAACATGTGACATGCTCCTTACCTGCCCCGCAGGCTCAGTGGGCCACCGAGGGCCTGCCCTCCGACGGACTGAGCATGGAGAACGGGGCCATCGTCACCAGCACAGCTCGCTGGCCGCTGCTGATTGACCCGCAACTGCAGGCAAGCTGGATGCTGGGGTCTGCTGTGACGGTCTGGCTGTGAACCGTCTTGTGCTGCCGTGCTTGTGCACCCTGCAACTCACACACAGCTGTTTCCAATGCTAGCAGGGCATCAAGTGGGTGCTGAAGCATGAGGAGGCCAACGGGCTGCGCGTGATCCAACAGTCTCAGCCCAAGTACATTGACACGGTGGGACCTGTGGTGCTCCATGATGGTGCAGTAAAAAGGCAAGCGTGAGCGTTCCAGGGAGCTCACAACATCGCCTGCATTTTGCATGCGCCCGCCTGCAGGTGATTCACTGCATCGAGAACGGCCTGCCTCTGCTGATTGAGAACCTACCAGAAGACATTGACCCAGTGCTGGACAACGTGATCCAGGTGAGCCGCAAGTTCCAGCGCTACCAGGTAGCTAAGGCTTTGTCGAGGAACTCCAGCAAATTCCATGGCCGCTGAGCTTTTGGATCGCCTGGCCACATGCACCTATGTTGCAGAAAAAGGTCACCAAGCGCGGCCGGGCACTGGTGTTGAGACTCGGCGACACTGAAGTGAGCTTCTGTTCGCCTCGTGCGTGTTCTGGCTGGCTTAGTGATTTTCCAGCTGCTTGTTTGCCTGACTTGGTGGTTGGCTCGGCGCGAGTGGGGAGGGCCCGCCGCTGGCGCCAGGTGGGAAGGGGAGGGGGCCAAGTGTGTGATGCGGGGGACGCTCGCCACCTTTATCACCCAAATCCACATCAGCGATCTTTCTTTAGAGGCGCACGGCAGGCTATGCGCTGCGCGGCCATGCCCCTCTCCTGGGGCTGGGCGCCGGACCGGCCCTGCTGCACAGCCGCTAACCATGTTCCCGCCGACCCTTCCACTCAGGTGGAGTATGACCCGCGGTTCAAGCTGTACCTTCACACTAAGCTGTCGTGAGGCAATTCTGCGATGCCCGCATGTTTTTGTGGCTTGGTGGTTGGGGTGGGGGCGTCGCCGCCGCCGCCGTCGCCGCCAGGTGGGTGGGGCAGGGTGTGCCGCCAGGTGGGTGGGGGTTGGCACATGTGGGACTCTCACGCCCACCACCTGCAAACGCACAATTCTAATCGGCGATCTGTTTGTGGCAATCTGCGGGCGCCGGGCAGGCCTCGCGCCGCCAAGGCCGCGCCCCAACAGGCAGCAGCAGGGAGGCGGAGCCGCCACGCTGAGCCGGTGCGGCCTACGGTAGCGGCCTGACGTGGCTGCTGCTGCTCCGTGTTCATGCGTGCTGACATTGTCACCACCTCTCCATCACTGCCGCAGCAACCCGCACTACAAGCCAGAGGTTGCAGCGCAGACAACGCTCATCAACTTCAGCGTCACGGTGCGTCTTCCCACGTGATTTCGTGGTTGGAAACATTACCCTGCTGAAGCAGACCACTTTCCCTACCCGCCTCTGCTGTCCTGCTGACATACCCGTGCATATCTGCTTGCTGCGGTGCAGGAGAAGGGGCTGGAGGACCAGCTGTTGGCCCTGGTGGGTGGGCTGGGTGCTTGTCGTGGGGCGCCCTGGCTGGGCGAAGGAAAAGGTCCACTGTGCACCCTACAAATCTTTTGCTGCAATGCCCGCAGGTGGTGGACCACGAGCGGCCAGACCTGCAGGAGACTGCCATGCGGCTGGTGCGGCAGCTGGCCGAGTTCACCATCAGCTTGAAGGAGCTGGAGGACAACCTGCTGGCGCGCCTGGCCGCCTCGCAGGCAAGCAGGGGGCGGAATTTCATGGTGCACACTTGGTGTGGCTGCACTGGCTCCCCATGAATTCAACATGCGCGCATCACCCAACTGCCCCGCTGCAGGGTGACATCCTGGAGGACATTCCCCTCATCGGTGAGTATTTCAAGCCTTGGGCATCCTGCCCGGGGTGGAACTGGGTCCGTGCAGCGGCCCCGCGCAGTCCAATTCATTCCAAGCATCTAAACCTAATGCGCTTGCACTTTGGCTGGCATTGCAGAGGGCCTGGAAGAAACAAAGGCAACCGCTGTCCGCATTGCCGAGAGAGTACAAGACGCGAAGTTGAGTGGTTACACGCTTGCTTGTTCGGCCGGCTTGGTTGGGGTGCTCGAGGTGCAGCCGGACGCCGCCCGCCAGGCCGCCGCCGCCAGGTGGGTGGGGGTCTGTGGGACTCTCACGCCCACCACCTGCAATCGCACACCACAATTCTGCATCAATGACCTCATAGTAACAATCTGCGGGCGCCGGGCGGGTTGGTGTTTTTCCAGCTCCATGTTCTGCTGTCTGTGTGGTTGGGCGAGGCGAGGACTTGCTGGAGCAGGGCACCGCTCACGCCAGGTGGGCGGGCTTCTGGGAATGTGCAAAGCTAGGCATGCCCACCACCTGCAATCGCACAATCATCAATGAGATCATCTCGTTGTGGCAAATGGAGGGCGGCGCGAGGCCTCGCGCCAGCGCTGTCGTGAGGGCCCGGCGCTTCAGCGAGCCGGGCAATGTGCGGCATGGACGGAATTGAACGAGAAACTGACATTTCAGTCCCCAGCCAGCAATGTGTCCGCCGCGTCCTCCTCCTGCGCAGGCAACGGAGGCCAGCATCAGCAAGGCGCGCGAGGTGTACCGCCCTGTGGCGCTGCGTGGATCCCTGGTGTACTTCCTCGTCAGCTCCCTCTCCTCCCTGGACCGCGTGTACCACTACTCCATGGCCAACTTTCTGCGCATCATGATTAAAGCGATGGTGAGATGCTGTGGTTGCAAGAATTGCAGAGTTGCAGGACGGCCTTCTGCTGACTGCTGGCGCGCATCCCATGGTGCAGGACATGACGCCTGGCGGGCGCTCGGAGCCCGCGGCACTTGCTGGCCCACCGGCTGGCAACGACTCTGATGTTGGGGAGCGTGTCAGGGCCCTGATTGGCATGCTGTCACAGCAGCTGTACAACTACGTGGCACAGGCACGCTGGGGAGGGGCGTGAATGCACTGGTGGGGTGGCAAGTGCGCCGGGCGTCGAGTGTGCTTCACACGGCCAAGGGTCGCACCATGCTGGTTTGGTGCTCGTCCACTGAGGCATCCACCCACTCCCTCTCCTCCCTCTCTCTCCCGTATCTCCCCACCTCAGGGACTGTTTGAGCGCCACAAGCTTCTGGTGGCCACCCAGCTTTGCATGCGCATCCTGCAGAAGCAGGGCGAGCTGAGCCAGGAGAAGTTTGATTACCTGCTGCGCGGGCCAAAAGTGAGCAGTGGCTGCCTTGGAGTGCAGTGGGACCTCACACAGAGGCAGCGCACTCTTTTGACCTCCTGCCGCCTCCCTCCTGCCCCTGCGTGGTCCGCCCGCAGGTTGTGGGGCTGGCCAACCCAGTGCCTGACTGGCTTCCCGACTCATGCTGGCAGTCGGTACTAGCACTCAAGGAGATTTCTGATTACCACGCGCTGGCCGAAGACTTGGTCAGCAGCGCCAAGCGGTGGCGAGAGTGGCTCGAGCTGGAGCGGCCTGAGGATGAACCGCTGCCGGGTGCGCACATCCTACGGCATAGGCAGTGGCACGCCACGCAACTGCAAAGGCAGCACCCTGTTGTGGCGCTCACATCCCTCCCAACCGTGATGCTGCCCCACAGGCGACTGGAAGCGGATGCCAGAGTTCAGCCGCCTCCTGCTGTTCCATGCCTTGCGCCCCGACCGCCTGACTGCGGCGATGTCCAAGTTTGTCGCGGGCACCCTGGGTGAGTGTGGCATGGTGCACGGTTGGCAAGGCATGTCCAGACAGGCAGCACCGCGCTTGCACTCACACGTGGCTACTGCCTTGGCTGCAGGCAAGGAGTATGTGACCAGCCAGCCGTTCAACCTGGAGCGGTCTTTCCAGGATGCACGGCCGGGCACGCCCATCTTCGTCTTCCTGTCGCCGGGAGTGGACGTGGCAGGCAGTGTGGAGGCGCTGGGCCGCAAACTGGGCTTCACGGCTGAGAATGGGCGCTACTTCAGCGTGTCACTGGGCCAGGGCCAGGTGAGCCCACCGCAGCAGGCGGCACGCCACTGCGCTACCAGCCATATCGCTTTAGATATCCAATGCCACGTGCTTCGCTCATTCTGACGTGCAGGAGGCCATCGCCATGAACTACCTGAACCAGGCCCACAAGAATGGCGGCTGGGTGCTGCTGCAAAACATCCACCTCACCATCGACTGGACGAGCGGACCACTTGAGAAGCGCATTGACAAACTGGCTGATGGAGCGCACCCAGACTTCAGGTGAGCGCTAGGTTTGGGGAGGGTGTGCATGGGCTTGGGAGTGCCAGCCATCTTCCAAGCCTGCCTCCCCCGCCCCAACTGCTGCAGGCTGTTCCTGTCGGCCGAGGCGCCGCCCGCGCTGGAGCGGCCGCTGCCCGTCTCCATCCTGCAGGCCTCCATTCTACTCACCAATGAGCCTCCGGAGGGCCTGAAGGCCAACCTGCTGCGTGCCTATGGCAACTTCAACGAGGACATTGTGGAGGGCTGTGCCAAAACAATTGAATACCGGCAAGCTCTATTTTACGATGCCTGCTTGTCCTGCCGGCTTAGTGGTTGAAGGAAGTGCCGCCGCCGTGCCACCGCCGCCGCCAGGTGGGTGGGGGTGGCACATGTGGGACTCTCACGCCCACCACTTTCAATCGCACACCGCAATTCTGCATCAGCGACTTTCTGAAATCAGCCTAGAGGCGCCCGGGCCCAGGCCTCGCGCCGCCAAGGCTGCGGCCCGAGGGACAGGAGCAGGGAGGCAGAGCGGCCGCGCGCAGCGCCCAAAATGGCTGTCACAGCTCAGCAGAAACGGAGGCGATGCGCCGCCAGCGCCCCGACACCCTTTAAAGGGCCGCCAGTCCGCGGTTGCACTTGTCTGCAGGCCGGTGGTTTGCAGCCATGGCTTCAAAATCCACGCCCTGTGCCTGCTCCGCTCCCCGGCGCCTCTTCCCGCAGGTCCATCCTCTTTGCCCTGTCCTTCTTCCATGCCACACTGTTGGAGCGCAAGAAGTTTGGCGTGGGCAATCAGCCGGGGGCGCAGAGCGGCATCGGCTGGAACATGGGCTACCCCTTCAACCTGGGCGACCTGCTCTGCTGCGGCCAGCTGGCCGCCAACTACCTTGACAACTCCAGCAGGGTGAGCGCTTTTGCCTGGTGGCGGCTGCCGCCTTGAAGCTGCACAAAATCCTGGCGGCAGCAGGTGCTGAGGGTTTGGATATTGGCGCAGCCTACACCTGTGCATAGCTATGCGCTTGCCACGCTTACAGCCCACTGCCCTGCCTTGCAACGCCAGCTGCCGATCCGCTTTGCGATCTCAGGTGCCTTGGGAGGACCTGCGGTACCTGGTTGGCGAGATTATGTACGGAGGTCACATTGGTGAGCACATGGGCTTTTGCAATGGAGATGCCTTGCTTGCATCGGACGTGACGCTGCGTGCACCAGCGGCTATGTTTGCAAGGTGCATACGCCTCTAGTACGCGGCCCACCACCACTGATGTGTTTCATGCAAGCATGCCGTGCCGGGTCATGTCTGCAACAGTGTCTCGCACCATGCCATGCCACGCCACGCCATGCATGGCCATGCATCATGCCAACGTTGCCTCATGTCATGCCACACTATGCCATGTCATGCCACACCATGCCACGCCACACCATGCCATGCCACGCCATGCCACGCCATGCCATGGCCACGCCCAGCTCAACAACTAAAATGCGGATGCATGCCCTTGCAACATTTCTGTGCACAGTCTGTGCGCATGTGCAATGCCCTTCCCATAACCCGAGCACCCTGCTGGCTGATTGACCTGCAGTGGAAGAGTGGGACCGCCGCCTGGCGGGCGCATACTTGCACAAGTACTTCCAGGAGGTGTGGTTGGGTGGTCTGTCTAGGTGGCACACTCCAACGCAGCTGTGCACCTGCAGATCCAGGGGCAGCACTCAATTGACTCTACTTGCCAGCCCCTCATCGCGGCCAGACCACTGTTTCTGTTCACCATTTCATGCTTGCAGGGCCTGCTGGAGGGGATGCAGCTGTTCCCCGGCTTCCAGCCTCCACCTGCCACCATGCCGCACCCTCAGGCGCGCTCGCAACGCCGCCTGCCTGCTAGTGTCAAAAGCTTTGCAGCCACAACTCCTGGCTGCTGGTTTGGCTGCCAAACCTCATTTTCTCAGTTACAGTGCATCCTGTGCTCCTTGCTTGCCCTACAGGTGCTGGAGTACATTGAGGACACCATGCCAGCCGAGTCGGCGGTGGCCTTTGGCCTGCACCCCAACGCTGAGATCGGGTTCAAACTGCGGGAGGCGGCGAGCTTCTGCTCCAACTTGCAGCTCCTGCAGGTGTGCTCACACACAGGGGCGTGCCGGGGCGTGGGCAGGAGGTGGGGTGGTGAGCCCGCAACTGCTGGCGACTGTGTGGTGCTCACCACGTGTGCCCACCGCACTGTCGCTGCGCAGCCACGAGATGCAGCCGAGGAGGCAGGCCTTACGGTGGAGGAGCAGGCTCGGCAGGTGCTGGACTCCCTGGTCGACCGTATCCCCGAGCTATTTGATCTGGATGACATCCGCTCCCGGGTGGACGAACTCACGCCCTACGTCATGTGAGCGCTGTGACTGCTTTCAGGTTGCCCACAGTACAGGGCACGCTGAATGACCGTGCAGCACCTGCTTTGTTGGCCTCCCTGGCAACGCAACCTCTCCTCTGCCGCCCATCCCGCAGGGTGGCGATCCAGGAGGCTGAGCGCTGGAATGTGCTGCTCGGCGAGATGCGGCGCAGCCTCGCAGAGCTGGACCTGGGCCTGAAGGGCGACTTCACTATTACCGAGCCAATGGCGAGTGCTGGGGTCGGGGCTCCAGGGGCGATCAACACCTCGCTGTTCTGCCGCCCTGACTCGCTTGGCCTGACCCTTCCCGCACGCAGGAGCGGCTGATGCATGCACTGGCAAGCGATCGCGTGCCCGATTCATGGGCGACTGTAGGCTACGCCAGCCTGCGGTCCCTCGGAACTTGGATGCACAACCTGCTGCAGCGGGTGGCCCAGATCCAGGAGTGGTGTGCCGACCTGACGGTGCCCAAGAGCGTCTGGCTGAGTGGGTGAGTCATGTGTGCCACCCACGTGCTTCCTGCCGGTGCATCGCTTGCACCCAAGTTCAGGCCAGCCAACGGCAATGCCCTGCTGCCAACCCCCTGCAGGCTGTTCAACCCCCAGTCCTTCCTCACGGCCATCAAGCAGACCACGGCCCGCCGTAACGAGTGGGCCCTGGACCGCACTGTGTTGGTCACCGAGGTGGGTTGGGGTGCAGGGGGCCGTGCCTGTGCGTGCTGGACCCGCTGCCAGGCTTGCGGGGACACCTGACGGCAGCCACACCTGCAACCCCATTTTCAGGTCACAAAGCGCACGCCAGACCAGGTGGACGCGCCCTCGCGCGACGGCGCCTTTGTGCATGGGCTGGTGCTCGAGGGCTGCTCCTGGGACGACAAGATGGGGGTGCTGGAGGAGAGCCGCCCCAAGCAGCTGTTCACCCAGATGCCGGTGATGCTGATGAAGGCGGTGCCCGCCGAGAAGGAGCCCCGAGACGGCGTCTACCAGTGCCCCGTCTACTTCACCGAGCGGCGCTTCCGCGAAGAGGTGTTCACGGCACAGCTGAAGACCAAGCAGCCCTGGACGCAGTGGGCCACGGCGGGCGTGGCGCTGCTGCTGGACGTCGCCCCTTGACCAACTTATCTGACCTGTTCTGTTCAAGGTTTACCAATGCAACGGCAGCGGCTGTAACAATTTCACGGTACCCAGCTCGAGGCGCTGAACCGGATGGGCTGAATCCCCTGCACTTAAGCGGCGCCACAGTCAGCCTGGTTGATGCAGCATCCAGCGCCACGTGTATGCCCTTACTAAACAACTTTGCAACCCTGGTTTCAGGCGGTGCCAGCGGCGGCTGGTTTATTTCCTCGGCTCACATGCTTCACAGCGCCCCACCGCTGCCATGGGCATTCCTCTGCCCTCTTTCGACGGCAACGGAGCGCCCTGTTGTGCCGCATGCGGCAGCACCTCCCACCCTCAACCGTCTTAATACTGTGTGATGGGCCTGTCCCGCAAGCGCCCGCGCGCCGCCGCTGCTGCCGCTCCTTCCACCTCTGCTGCACCCCAGGACCTTGCCCACCTGTCTGCTTCCCTGCACGATCTCAACATGCCGGGCACGTGGTAACCTTGCTGTTGGTCCCTTGCCTTCTCACATCTCCGCTGCTGCCTGCTGCTCCCTCCGTCACCGCCCAACTTGTGCTCCTCCCGCCCGTCCACCTGCGCCTTCACATTCTTGCGTGCAATGTGCGCGTTGAGCTAACCTCCACAGTCACCCAGTCATGTATGCGAGCCATGAAAAAAATACTGTGTGAAGGGTTTGGAAGGCAGTCATACTGGCACGCAATCCATGGCCGAACTGCTCTCCGCCTCGTCCGACAGGGCATCTTCCCCCACGCCTATGCCCCAAGGCAGCACATGCGGCTCAAATCAAAAGGATCTTCTCTTTCGTTTTGCAAACGGCACGTCCTAGGTCGTACGGATGCCTGGGTTGACGGTTGACCCCCCTTGATGTTGCTGCAAACATCAAACTCACACACGCCGGCACCAGAAAAACATCTGCTCCCTGTCAACCTGACCCCGTGCTCGAGTAAGGTTCACAAAGTTAGATTGCAATGG
>RRZL01000069.1:2762948-2835601 GCA_006782975.1 Chlorella sp. Dachan | reverse complement strand
AGTGCAGCCAGTCTTGAAGGCCGGTGCTTCCCCGCTGCCATCGTGGGCTGGGCCCTGAATGTACGCACTGGTCAACGCTGAAAGTCGCCAGTGAGAAGGTGATAGATGGCAACCAGGCGGGCTCCAAATCCGGTGCCAAATCCTAGGCTGAGGTACAGGCTTTGTACTGCCTGCCGGAGGGCCCACCGCCTCGCTTGGCCGTCCATCGCCTTGCCGGTCGTTGTCTGCGTCCGACTTTAGGGAAGAAGGCCAAAGGTGCGATGCGTGTGGGATGCATGCCGGTATGCTGCTGTGCTTACCGCGCATGTGCGCTGCCCATCTCATGCTGCGCCACCTCATGCCTTGCACCCCAAGCCACACTGCACGCTTGTCCAAGCTGATTGCACATACGTGCTGTCCATCCCGGAACGCACGCAACCGGCGGCGGCGTCCATCGCACCCACCCACCGCACTCAGCCACATGAACCACAGCAAACAGCCCCGGCCGCTTGCCCCCCTCTCCCGCACCTGCAGGTGTGCGAGCACCACGCCAAGGCGGAGCGCATTGAGCAGGAGGGCCAGGCGCCGGTGAGCATCATTGCCCCAGAGTGATGTGGTGCGAGGCGAGACAGCACTGCACGGCTCCTCCATTCCCAGGTTGCACCACCTGCAGCCAGCCAGCTCCCCGCAACCACGCATCTCCCACATCATCCACCAACTACACAGACAGTGCCACAAGCTCCGCCCGCTGAGCGACTTCCAACCCGGGCGGCAGACCTGTGAGGTGAGGCCTCCCTTTTGGCTACATGTCCCACTTAGCAGGGGGCATGTCAAGGCACAGTGAGGGGCAGCCGCAAGCCCCCTATGCCCTGAGCTGTGGGGTGGTATTGCCAGCCCGCTGCGATCCACGGCACCAGAGCACGCACAAGGAGTGAAGGAAAGGCGTCGCTTGCCATGCACGCCACACGCTCTTCAGCGACCAACGCGGCCGAACACAGCCAGTTGCATCGTGCCTGACAAACACAAACATTGCGCCACCTCAATCATCACAGGCATGCAGGGTGGCCGTGGCCATGAGTAGGGTTAAGAAGACAGCGGCAGGTCAGGTGTGCCCAATGAGCAACCACCAGCATGCCCGCATGTGATCCAGCATGCCTGCCTGTGATCTTCCCCACTCACAATTGCTTGTACGCTGCGGGTGCGGCTGGCAACATCGCCAGTGACATCATCGACACAAACAGGATGGAGAGGCTGCTGTCCGACATCGGCTGCTTCACGCCTTTACCCCACGCGCCCCTTGTCGATGCAGGAGCAGGAGGAGGCGCGGGTGGGGGGTGCCGCGGCTGGCAGGGCGGTCGAGGCGCCCCACGATTAGCGATGACGGACATGTGGACAGCCTGTTGCTGCTATGTCTCCATTTACCCAAGGGGCCAAACGAAGCATTTGCTTTGCGTGTGTGCACATTTGAGCCCACCCTACAAGACCGGTTCGCAGCCAGATAAGAGCACATCAGAGTGGCAGAGTGTCAAAAGTCTTTCAAAGGTAGCACGAACATGCGGGGGAAAGGGGAGAAGCGACTTTAAAAGTTCACCCTTTATTTCCGTGGATTGTGGAGCTCACTTGTGGGGCCCATGTTTGGATGTACAGCAGAGGCGGTACAATACCCGCCAAAACCAGTCATGCCACGCAATCTTTGCTATAACCCGTCCATTGCAACAAGGACCAGATCCCGCAAGAGTTGAGCGAGGCGCCCCGAGGCGCCCCCAGCCGGCTACTCTGCGGCCTCGCCACCCACGCTCCTCTGCCCGCTGTTTAGCCTAGTACGGTGCTGTGGTCCGGCCTCCCGGGTGCGCCGCTGCCGCCGCCGCCGCCACCGCTGCCGCCGCCGCCGNGCCGCCGCCGTTGCCGCCGGCCGCCGCTGCCGGCCGCCGCTGCTGCTGCACCAGGGCAGCGAAGTGGCACCAGGCAGGCACACTAAGCCCACAGCATAGTGACCAGGCATGCGACATGTGTCTGCAATGCCTCCAACCGTAGGCTACCAACTCCCTGCGGGCATGGCGCGTCTAACAGTGCGCTGCTCCACGCTGCATGCGGCGCGGCAGCAGATTGCAACGCGCACCCGCAGCGCCACCGAGCTGACGCAGACCTACCTGCGCGGTCTGCGGTCAGTGGAGCCTGCGGTGCAGAGCTTCATCGTAGTGGACGAGGAGGGAGCGCTGGAGCAGGCAGCAGAGGTGGACAGGAGGGTTGCGGCGGGGGAGCACCTCCCACTGGCAGGCGTGCCCATTGCCGTCAAGGTGCGAGAATTTCTCGGCTTTGCTTGCATACAACTGCTTGCGGCGTCCACACTCCACCTTGACTAAGCCCAACGGCTGTGTGGCGCACCACTGCCGCAGGACAACCTGTGCACCAAGGGCCTGCAGACCACTGCGGGCAGCAAGCAGCTGGCAGGGTACACGCCGCCGTACGATGCTACTGCCGTGGCTCGCCTGCGGGCTGCAGGGGCGGTGTTGGTTGGCAAGACCAACATGGACGAGGTGCGACATAGCACGAGGCCAAGCTACTGCCTGCCGCCTGTCCAGGGCCATGCAGCAGACCTGGCTGCTCAAACAAACTTGTGCTGTCTTTGCTTCCATTCCACATCATTCAGTTTGGCATGGGAAGCAGCTGCGAGAACTCGGGCTTCCAGGTTTGTGGGGCAGTGTTTGGGGCTCGCATGGGCCACGCACAATGCTGCTGCTCCCAACAGTAGGCTCACCTGGCCAGGCTTCTTGTTGTCCCGTGCCCCCATCACCATTGCAGCCAAGCTTCAACCCGTGGGACATTGAGCGTGTGCCAGGTGGCAGCAGCGGCGGCTCAGCCTCCGCAGTGGCCGCCAACCAGTGCATGGCAGCGCTGGGCAGTGACACCGGTGGCAGCATTCGGCAGCCAGCTTCGTTCTGTGGCGTGGTGGGCGTGAAGCCCACGTACGGTCGGGTCTCTCGATACGGCCTGGTGGCATATGCCTCTAGTCTCGACTGTGTGGGGCCCTTTGCCCGCACTGTGGCGGACGCGGCGGCCGTGCTGTCAGTGATTGCAGGTGGGGTACGGGGCGCAGGCATGGCTGTTACGGACTGACCTTTGCCTGCCGTCCGGCCCACTGGCCGCTCACACCTTTGCCGCACCACTGTTCAGGCCCCGACAGCTCGGACGCCACCTCCAGCCAGCGGGCCACCGAAGACTTTGCTGCAGGCCTGCTGCCACTGGACCAGCTGGCAAGCAAGCCTCTGGCGGGGCGGCGGTTGGCTGTCATTCAGGAGACTACGGGCGAGGGCGTGGACTCAGGCAAGTGTGCAGCACCTGCGTTTCTCAATGTTGGTTGTTCAAACAGTGGCTGTGTCAGGGTTCGCCGCAATGCACCTTTGTGGCGAGCCTGTTAAGCGGCGGGAAGGTAGGCCAACGCACTTGGAACCAACCACAGAACGGCTCTGACCTGACCGACCCGCTCACCTGTGCAGGTGTGGCTGGCGCGCTGGCTGATGCAGTTCAGCGTCTGCAGAGCCTCGGCGCAGAGGTTGATCAGGTGCGCGTGGGCTCGCCTGGGATTGCAGTACTGTTGGCAAGCGCGGTTGATTTGTTGGGAAGTACACGAGTAATAGTTATAGACGAGTTTCCCCGGTCTTGATGCTGGCTTGCTGTGCAGGTGTCGCTGCCTTCGTTTGCGGCAGGGCTGCCCGCGTACTATGTGATTGCGGTGTCTGAGGCGTCTAGCAACCTCTCTCGTTACGATGGCGTGCGGTACGGCCACCGCGCTGAAGCAGATGGTGCGTGAGGGCGGCTGTGCTGCTCGGTTCTGCGTGCTCTTGACGCACGGAAAGTTGCTCAAAGTGATATCTAGCCAACGGAGCCACCAAACACCACTTGGTTTATGCAGAGCTGCGAGGCATGTATGGCAAGACGCGGCATGAGGGCCTAGGCAGCGAGGTAAACTACTTGCGGTGCAAGTTGTGGGTAGCTAATGTGCCCCAGATGGCATGGTCTGGATGCTTTGCACACTGGGCTTCTCTGTCTGCTGACATTTTGGCCAAGTCCCTCTTCCCAAACGTCGTTTTAACCAATTGCTTCTGTGCAGGTGGCACGCCGCATCCTGATGGGCACATACGCCCTGTCGGCTGGCTATTACGATGCTTACTACAAGCGTGCACAGCAGGTGAGGCAATGGTCTGCCTGCTTGAGGGTGCCCCAAAGCAGCTCTTGCAGGCAGCGCGCAAGATGGCTGCTGCTCACCTTTTCTGCCTCGTTCCATGTGCGACACAGGTGCGCACACTGGTACAGCGCGAAATGGGTGCAGCGCTGCAGCAGTATGATGCGTTGCTGTGCCCTGCAGCACCCACCCCGGCATACCGCCTTGGCGAGAAGACTTCCGACCCGCTGGCAATGTACAAAGGTACGTACGTGGGCTTCACACAGAACTATGGTGCTTCTGCTTTGTGACAATGGGGCTGAAGCTAGGTGCCACAGCCTGGAAGTTGATCACAGTGTTTCGTGAATGCACCCTTGCGTAAGCCCCCACCCTCACACGCCACTAATCGCCCATGCAGGCGACCTGATGACGGTTAACCTCAATCTGGCAGGCCTGCCAGCTGTGTGCCTGCCCTGCGGCTTTGCGGAGCAGCCCGGTGGCGGCAAGCTGCCTGTTGGCATGCAGGTGAGATGAACGCAGCAGCTGCGGCTGCACGGCAGTGCACTTTGGCGCCCACGCCTGCGCCCGACAGACGCTACAGCATGTGTGCCTCCTTCCTTGTGCCGCAGATGATCGGGCGCGCATTTGGAGAGGCTGACCTGCTGCAGCTTGCACATGTGTATGAGCAGACAGCGGATGTGATGGCGGGGATGCAGCCGCCGGTCTTTGCGGCGCAGCAGGCTTAGCGCCATGCATGCCATGCCATACGCCTAGGCTAGCATCATTGCTGTTACACAAGAACCGAACAGGAAGGAACAATTGAGCGAAATGAAAGAATGCAGCAGGAAAGGGTGGGGCCCAGCCGAGGAGCAAATGCGCTCCCCAGGAACCAGGCCGACGGGGCAGCCCCTTACTCGGCCTTCTTCTCAGGCAGCCGCTCGGGCAAAACCTCGCCCGTCTTCTTCAGGTAGCGCACCTTCTTGCCATCCACCACCCTGCAAGCAGTGCAGAGTAGAGCGTACGGCGTGGCAGGTCAGGGCAGTTGAATTGACAACCAGTGCCAACTGTGTTGTACTGTTGCAGGCGGCACAGTGCGCCGCGCAGCGGTGGCATGCCACCACGGCGGCAACCGGCACCCATGCACGTCCACGCCCATGCCCGCATCCGATTGCCAGCTCACTTGTAGCCCACGCGGGAGTGCGTCTGCTGCGCCGTGGAGTAGACTGCCACGTTGGAGTGGTGCACGGGGAACTCCTTCTTCAGGATCTGGCCCTCCTCGCCCTGCGCCGCCGGCTTCACGTGCTTGGTCTGCCCCAAGGGGGATTCAGGAGGCAGGCACAGGCGGTGAGAGAGATCCAGCAGCGGTGCCGTGCCAGGCACATCCAGGCAGGCAAGCCTGCCCGCGTGCGTGGAGGGCACCTGCACCAGACGCACATGAGCAGGGCACGCCAGCGGGGAGTGCCGCAGCCAGCAGCACCTCCTGCAAATGGCCTCACCTTGATGTTCACGCCCTCGACCACCACCTCGCCGCGCTTGGTGATGACGTCCAGCACCGTGCCCACCTTGCCCTTGTCGCCGCCAGCAATCACCTGCGGGCCACCGAACAGGGGGGGTGGATGATCGGGCGCCGCGCGCCCTGCGCTGCCATGCCTGTGCATGCTGCACACACACCGAGACGGGACACAGGCATACAGCAGGGGCACCCTTCCAAGGCTCGCGAGGGGTCTCATGTGGTCTGGCCCTGCCAGGCGCACCTTCACGGTGTCGCCCTTGCGCACGTGCATGGACACACGCACGGGCTTGCCGTTTGCATTCGTCTCAGTGTGCTCCCACTTCTTGCCTGGGCCCTGCAGGAGGGGTGTGACGCGGCGGCTCAGCCGGCCGGCAGGGCGGGCAGCGGTCCGGGCGCGGGCATGCAGCTTGCCATTGCGCAGCCAGGCATGCCACTTACAATCACGGCCGCCTGCACCGGCATTGCTCGGCATGGTGCTGCCACCTGCATATCAGCGAAGTGAGGGAGGGTGCCGGGGGTGTGGCGTCGGCGGTCGGCGGCCGTCGGCGCCCGCCAGCCGCGGCTGCAGCGCCACCCACATTCGCGTGCCAGCCACACATTTCCTTCACATATGCACGTGCGGCAGAGCGGCGGCGCTTGAGGCCCTGCAAGGCCGCACCACGGCGCCTTAGCCAGGCTGGGGCGCGATGGTCCCTGCTCCGCGCAACACCACCCCCACCTGCTGCCGCCGGGAAGGAGCAAGCTTAGCGCCAGAGAAGAAGGCGCTCCTCGCGAGCTGCTGCGCCACCATGTCTGCTGCAGCTCGCCGCGTCCTCTCTGGCTGGATGCTTTGGCCTGGCTGCGGTGGCTTGGTCCCAAACAAGCACTGGTGGCAGTGCCATGTCAACGCAAATGCATGAGGCCCTAATGGCGCCGCTGCTGCTTTGATTGCGCCCCGGAGAGGTGCGCCGGGTTGGCCTAGCGGCTGGTCGGGGGGCATCAGCAGCTCAGCCGTCTCCCTCCGGTGGCGGCGGCGGCGCTGCCCCAGCCCGGGCATTGGTTGCTACAAGCCACTTCCACCAGGGCTTACAATGTTCTCTCACTGTCTCATGTTGCACAAACGTGATTGAGCTACACATTTCCGTACAAGGGTCACAGCAGCAGGCAATCAGTCGCGCTCGGAGATCGCCACCAGGTGCTCATCCAGCTCCGCGCTGCTCAGCACCCTGAAGCGCCCGCCATCTGCCGCCGAGGCCACGCCCACCTCAATGTCCGAAGCCTTGAGGTCCTCCCCCAGCACGTGCTGCGGTGCGCGACATGATGCGGGTCAACCGGTGAGGGGGCGCGGTGCAGAGCCACAGGGTGCAGAGGGAGTTTGCATGCACAGGCGATGGGCGGCTCAGCACTACGATGCGTGCGCGATCACGGCCCCGCTGCCGGACAGCATGCAAATGCAAGCGCCCACCTGCAGCACCGAGATGGCCACCTCTATCACTTCCTTGCGTGAGTACTGCGGCCCCGAGCGGAACTTCTTCTCCAGCATGTTGGTGGCCTCCGTCTCCTTCACGCCCGCCGCCGTGGCCTGCAGCAGCGGTGGTGCCAGCCATGGCAGCAAGGCAAGACTCGGCATACATTGCTCATGGACCCAGAAAACTGTTCACAACAGGATTGCGCAGCAGGCACAGCACCCTACCATTGGCTGCAACAAAGAAGCCTGGTGGACCGCATGGCATTCTCTGCTGCGCACAGCGCTTGCACCCCGGTACCAGTTCCAGCGCATCGACCCTGCAGCCTGCATGCCCGCAGCATGTCGCTGCTCCACCGCCCCTCACCTTGTAGCCCACAAAGTAGCCCGCTGGGTCCACCTTGAACAGCTGCGGCCCGCGCTCCTCATCGATGGCAATGAGGATGGGGATGACGCCCAGCGGCCGCATGCCCGCATGCTGCAAGGGAGCAGGGGGATCAGAGGGCGAGGCATGGAAGGGCATGTTGGCAAGTTTCCAGGTAAGCTGCAGTGGCACGCGTGTGCTGCATGCGCAGGTGGGTCAATTTCTGCACTAACATCTTTGACTGAGGAAGCTGGCCAGCACATGGCGCATCACCCGCCACTGGCACAACGCAGACCACTGCCCTACCTGCGTGTACACTTGCGCCTGGTCAGCCAGCACGCGCGCCAGGTAGTGCACCGGCATGTCGTAGCCGTACTTGAACCGGAACTCAGCTGCCTCGCTGCGCGCCTTTTGCACCAGCGACCGCGCATCGCCTGCACAGTGCGCAGACGGGCAATGCACCAACAGTCTGGCTTGATGGCGCAGTGCCCTGCAGGCTGCGCAAGATGGGGTGTGCTGTTCGTGCATGCACCTACTTCCTGGGATGCACAGCCTGCCTCAGCACCCGGCCTACCATGCATGCCGGTGGCCAGCATGCCGATCTGCTTGGTGATGCTATGTATCTGAGTGACGCTGGTGGGGTCGGTGAGCTTGTCGGGCACCTTGTGCTGCAGCACACAGACGTGCGGNTGTGCTGAGCATTCCGCCGCTTATATGACACACACCTGGGTGGCACGCCTGCTGCGCCTGCAGCAGCACCTGCCCACAGGGCTGATTTGGGAGCAGCATTTGTGACACACCCTCAACAAGAAAGAAGCGCCGTGCGATCCCAGCTTGCTTCAACCCTCCCTGAGCCCGGCCAGCCCAGCCTCAACCGTGCACTATGCCAACACCCGCACCACCAGTCACCCCCCACCTGTGTCACAAAGCAGACGGTGTCAGTGCCTCGCACCGCAATGGCTGTCAGCCCGCTGCTCTTTGCCGCCTTGAACGCGTACTCGACCTGGTATAGCCGCCCCTCCGGGCTGAAAATGGTGCTGCAGACGAGAGTGACGGGGAGGCAGAGAGGCAGGCGGCTCCATAAGACTTTGGGGACGCAGGCGGCTCAACAGACTTGGGGAACCGCACAACAGCACAGGCCAACAATCCGACCACCCCAAGCTTACATGTGGCGATCATAGCCGCCGCTGCCGCGCGACATCTGTATGTAGCAAGGGGCACAGCGGTGAGCACCGGGTGAGCGGTGGGCGGTGGGGTGGAAGGCAGCGGTGCCTGGGGTTCCTCATGACGTCTGATCGGCGTTGCAAGCCAGTCATAACGTGATGATCGCGCCGTGGCGCCTCCCAGGGGCTGCGAGGGGGCTGCGGGCGCCAGGGCTGGCAAGCGAGGCTGCAGGGCCATTCGTGGGGGCCCTGTGGGGCCCAGTGGGGGCCCGAGCCCTGTGGGGGGCCTGTGGGCGCCCCGGCCCCACCTCTAGCAGCAATCAGCTTGGCCCGTCGCTCCTGGGTGCCGGCTGGCGCTCCAGATGGCTTGATCACAGCTGTCGATCAATGGCGGTGAGGTCGCAAGCGCAAAAGAGGTGCAAGGACAGCCCATGCTGCCATTTGGCCCGCCCCAAGCGAGGATGCCCCTTGCCCCCGTCGCCAGCCCATCCCGACATTTGCAAATGCAGGATTGCTGGTCGTGAGACACCGCTTGTTTTGAGTTTCGGCGAGGCCGTTGCCCGCGAGCCTGTGGCCCAGGGATTGAGCCCTGCCGGGCCTGATGGCCTGGCCAGGCAATCCAACAGGCCCCGGCGCCCCCGGACAGCCCCCTGCCTTTGGCGGCGGCGGTGGCGGCGGTGCTGCGCAGCCTCCAAGCTTTGCTGCCTTTTCTCACCAACAGCAGCCTGTGTTTGGGCAGCCACCCAGCAGCGGGTTTGGAGCTTTCCAGCAGCAGCAGCAGCCCACCGGCGGCTTCGGTTTTGGGGGCACGCAGCCGCCGGGCGCGCCGCAGTCGACCAGCACGTTCGGTTTTGGGGCCTCGCAGCCTCCGCAGCAGGCTTCGCAGCAGCAGCCAACTGGCGGGTTCAACTTTGGTGCAGCACAGGCACCGCAGCCGAACGGATTTGGTTTTGGAACCGCACAGCCCCAGCAGCAGACGCAGCCCAGCAGCAGCACATTCGGCGGCTTTGGTGGCACGCAACCCCAGGCGCAGCAGGCAGGCAATGGTTTCGCCTTTGGAGCCACACAGCAGCAGCAGCAGCCTTCCACCGGCGTGTTTGGTGGCGCGCAGCAGCCGCACAGCAGCAGCCAGGCGTTTGGCGCAGCGGGACAGCCTGCCAGTAGCTTTGGCTTTGGGCAGCAGACTGGGGCTGCTGGCTTTGCTGCTGGCGCAGCGCCCCATGCCAAAGGAGGCTTCCCGTTTGGACAGCAGGCTGCGCAGGCACCCAGCCCTGCTCAGTTCACCTTTGGGCGCTCTGAAGCACCGCCAGCCAATGAGCCTGATGCTGAACAGGTGGGCAGGGTGGGAGGCATCCACTTCACACCTTTGTTGCCGCTTTGGTTGGCCATCTCCCTGCGCATAACTGTTGCTAACCAGATGCTGGTGCTGGCGTGTTGTGTGCAGATGGATGATGCCGCTCTAACAGCCGCCAAGGCAGCCGCGCTGGCCAGCATGCCCAAGTTCCTAGGCAGTGGCGGCGGCTCTGCAGCGGCTGCTGGGCCGCTGCCCCCTCCTCCGCCAAAGGGCCTGCGACGCAGCAATGCCGGCGCGGCTGGGGGATTGGATGCTGAAGAGGTGGCGCGGCGTGCACACCGCGCATCGCGGTTTGGTGGCCTGCCTGCAGCGCCCACTAGTGGCCGAGACTCTCCTGCCCCGGGGCCAGCACCACAGCCGCGGCCGCCATCGGCAGCAGGCTGGGCCTCACGAGAGGGCAGTGCGGCGCCCGAGGGGGACGATGAAGACGATGGTGCGCCTGGGCCAGTGCGGCGCTTAATGTACATTTGCATGTCGGCGTCGGCCAGCAGCTCGTCTTCCCCTCCCTCATGGCATTACTTGTGCATCAGATGAGTAATGACTGCACGCATTCTTCTCTTTTTCCTCTATCCAGAGGGTGCTGGCGGCATGCGCAGCGGCGCCATTGTGGGCACTTGCGAGGACATGTGCCCTGAAGTGGAGCGGGAGCGCCGCAGCAGGCTCAGCGACATCCAGGTGTGCACCTGTAGATTTAGGTTGGCTGCACTGACTTTCTGCATCAGCTATGTTGGCCATGAAAGGTCAGGACCACGGCTGGTTGTATAGGTTGCACGCTGAGGGACTGTCGGTCGCCCTGCTGCAGATTTTCGAGCGGCCCGATCTGAACAATGCATCGCTGACCAGCACAGAGCTGGCAGTCAAGCGCTTTGCACGGACGGTGAGCCGGCTTGGGCATATGTAGGCCTGGCCAGATGCCGTTGTTGCCCTGCAGCAGCATAGTTTCATTTTGTCCCTTCCCAGTACTTCTACATGGCTCGCAACCAACCCATGCGCCATGCACATGTTTGCCTGGCACAGATTGACGACAGCAACAACGCGCCGGAGTTCTTCCGCACCCGTGGCGCGCTGGCACGCACCATGGCGCACCTGCGTGCCCTGCTGGACCGCCAGGCAAGTTGTACTTTTTGCAGCGTCAGCGCTTGGAAGCTGCTCCTAGCTTGAATGGAATTCGTGTTGTCGTGCCAGCGCACAGTATCCTGGTGTGGTTTATGTGGACCGTCTTACGCCCTTTTGCTTGCCTGTTGCCAAACTGCAGGATGCGCGGCTGGGCCTGATCCACAAGTTCCTGTGGGACCGCTACCGCTCAGTGCGGCAGGACTTGTACATCCAGGGCATGGATGTAGGTGGCACATGCGTGGATCATGTGGCATTTTCGCTTGTTGGAGACGGCCTTGCCGCCCTTGTTTTTTGTTTTAAGTTCCAAACATCACTGCATGTTGTGTTGCGCTTTGCCACTGCACTCCTGCCCTGCAGCCCATACTATGGCCCTCCCTGTTTCTGTGTGCTCCTGCAGGACGAGTTCTCCGTGAACATCTTCGAGGAGGTGGTCCGCTTTCACCTGCTGTCTGAGCATGAGCTGTGCGAGGAGGAGGCCTCCAGTGAGCGCCGTTTGCTTCATGTCGTTTACTTGCTGTGGGCCATGCTCATTGCCAGTCATGTCACTATATTGCCCGGGTCGAGTCCATGCGCTGCAAGGACCGAGGGCCATGCCACACGGAACCCTGCATGCTGAGCTTGCTGGCCGACGCACGGCTTGGTTGCCTATGCATGCCGGATTGTCCACCAGCAAGTAGCATGCCTGGCTCTGCAAAAAATTTTCTTGGCGTCGCGCTGTCTCATCAGTTCCATGTTTTCCCTGCTTGTGCCCAGTCACTGAAATGGAGGGGTTCAATTCGCATCTCAACATGGAGCAGATGAACAAGGCAAGCAGGGGTACACTTGAGCTTGCGGCTCGAGGTTTGATCAAACCTATACGTCTCCTTGCATTTTGCAACACTCTTCACAATCACCTGGTTTGATGGCTGCCGCAGTCACTCATCTCGTTAAATGACATGTACAACAAGCTGGCAGCAGCCGGACGACCCGCGCAGCATGGTTAGTGGGCTGGTTTGGTAGGTTGGGTTGAACCGTGCAAGGATGTTTTTTGGCTCGCAGGGCAGGTCGTAACATGCACACTTAATTGCACGGGACACGGCGTGCGCTCGCCTGCGCGCTTGTGAGCTTGTTGTGCAGCTGTCAAGCCGCTCAAATACCTGCTTCGATGTGTATCCACGGCATGAGTGCAGAGGCGGAGTTCCGCGCCTATCACCTGCTGAGCCTGATGGGCCAGCATGGCAAGTTCAAAGGCGACCAGCAGGCCTATCTGTCCATGCTTCAGGTGCGCATGTGTGTAAGCGGCTTGCTGTGGCCTCGGTGCAGCTGCACCATCTGATGGAACATGGCAGGGGATAGTTGCCAGGGCTGCATGCTGATGTTTCACGCTTGCTTCCGTCGGCCTCTTCCTCTGCTTGTTCAGGCGATGCGGCCTGACGTGCGCGGCTCCCCCGCCATTCAATGGGTGCTCAAACTTCAGGTGGGTGGCTTTAAACGGACCGCCAGCTCAACATGAATAGATCAGCACGCCCAACATGTCCAGAGCTGCTGCTGTTCTCGTGTTCAGTTCAACTTCACCCTCCGTATGCAGAGGGCGTTTGCTTCCAACAACTTTGTGCGGTTCTTCGCGCTCGTGCGCCATGCGCCGTACCTGCTGGCCTGCCTGTCCCACATCTACTTTGGTCAGGTGTGCAGAGGCTATGAAATCCAATGAAGTGGCAGGCCGTAGCCATGCTCAGCCTACAGGCATCGTTTGAGGGATCCTGCTGTGCACGCCTCGCTGTAAGCTGCATGTGTGCGACTGGCCTGCAGGTTCGCGGCCGGGCGCTGAGGACTCTGGGCGACACCCTGGCCCCCAAAGCTGACACTCCTGTGTCGCTCGAGCTCAGCTGGCTGGTGGTGAGCTGCTCAAAAGCATGTGCAAATGCATCCGTGGGCATGCACCCTTAGTGATGTTCTGATTGAGAAGCTATCAAGATATCCCTCTTCGTCGTGTTATGTGCCTGGTCTACTGTGCAGGAATCGCTCATGCTGGACTCCATGAGCGAGGCCCAGCAGCTATGCGCCATGCACGGCTTCGCCACCGCCAAGCAAGCAGACGTGCCCGTTGTGCTGCTGGTCAAGGTGCGTGCATGGTAGGGGAGGGGACGGCTTGCTAGCCACGAAGCAGTGCTCTGGCATTTATGCGATTTGTGACCAAGTTGTTTGCTGCCTGCCATTGCTTCAGGGTGCATATGTGGACCCTCCCCCGCCCGTGCCCCGCAAGCGTAGCCAAATCATCAGCGCGATGGCACCCGGCGCACGCAGGTGTGGCAAACCGCTGCTGCTGAGTTTAGAGAAGTGTCTGGTACCTGAGCAGCATTGTTCGCCCGCGTTGAAGTCACCCTCCTCGCAATCTGTCACCCTCGAGATTTTGCCTCACGTGCTGCAGCCTGGTTGTGACCACACCTGGAGTGCCGCCGCTCACTGCTGCGGAGGCTGCTGCAATCGAGCAGCAGCGCCAAGCGCTACTCCAGCGACAGCGTGAGCAGGAGTCACAGAGGGCGCAGCAGGCTGCCGAGCGCCAGCGGCAGCAAGAGGCGGCTGCAGTTGCGGCTGCGGCTGCAGCCAGGCAGCAACAGGAAGAACAGGAGGCCGCCAGGTAAGTCCTGCCTCACTGCTGGCTAGCTGTATGTTGTGGCCCAGCTGCCGGTTGGCCTGCTGTCTCACCCTGGAAGCTCCTGGTAGCCATCACACCAGCCTGTGCTCCCTTGGTCGCTGCAGGCTATCCGTGGAGGCCCGCATGCGGGAGCAGGAGCAGCAGCGGCAGCAGCAGGCCCAGCTTGAACTGCAGCGGCTGCAGCAGGCGGCCTTGGAGGAGCAGCGGCGGCGGCAGGAGGAGGAGGCACGACAGCATCAACAGCTGGCCGAACAGCGTCGGCAGCAGGAGGAGCAGCAACGGGCGGCTGCCGAGGCAGAACGGCTGCGGCGTGAGGCAGAGGAGGCAGAGCACCGGCGCCGGTGAGCACACTGCTCCGTTCAACACTCCCTGGCACAAACTGATTTAAAGTTAGGTGAACTTCTTGCGCCCTTTCTATTATTCGCTCGATGACTCTGCTGGTGTTTTCCCTGTTGCAGAGAGGCGGCTGAGGCAGCCGAGTGCCGGCGACTTGCTGAGCTGGAGCGGCAGCGCCTGGAGGAACTGCGGCGGCGGGAGGCAAGTGGGGTGAAGGTTGTGATGCCGTCTGGCAGGTGGTTAACTGGAGGGGCAGCCTGGATGATTGAGTAATCTGCCTGTCATGCTGTTTTGCTCTGCCGACTGCCTTCTGATTGGGCTGCAGGAGGAGCAGCGCTTGCGGCGTGAGGCCAAACGGCGGTGGGCCATGCAGTGCTTTTACTTTGCACGCTGGCGGGCAGAGGCACGCAGGTGGGCGCCGTGCCACGCAAACTTATCTCTCACTGTGTCAGCACCATCTGTATGGCAGGCCCTGGCAGTTGCAACACAAAACTGTATGACCCATGACAATTTCGGGTACCGCTCACAGGCGCATCGAGGAGCGTTTGCGGCAGGAGCGGCTGGCTGCAAACCTGAAGGCGTGCAGGGTGGGAGGCACGGCGACTCGCAAGGTATGCGGCTGTTTTGTTGGGTTGAAGTACTTGCTGCCCGTAGCGAATCTCTGTGGCTGCCCATGTAGTAGTGCACTCTCAGCTGTTTTCTTTTTCATCCTTTGCGATCAGTTGCAGGCTGTTGCACTGGCAGTTGCTGACACCGCTTCTATGGACGCGTTGGCAGATTGGAGCAGTGGGAGCCAGTGGCAGGCCAACGGCTTGCCACCCTCGACTGCCGCACTACTGCCACCCACGCCGGCAGCCAAGCCAGCCATCGACCTTGCAGCTCTGGCGGCACCCCTGCTGCTGCAGCGCAGCCTGTCGGCGCGCTCGCTGTACTGGAAGGTGCTGCTGGCACCGCCCCCTGTCCTGCATGCCAGCAGCCGGCTTTGGGGCCCCGAGCAGCAGCGGCTGCAGCACCTGCACAGCTGGCTGGCGCTGCAGCTCCAGCGCGGCCGGCTGCTGCAGGTGGCATCAGGCAGCGCCTACGTGGAGGGCCCGCTGGCCTTGCGCGTGGGTGCGGCTGACGCGGCTGAGGTGGTGGCTGAGCTGGCGACGTGCTTGGCTGTCCCCGACAGTAGCACCCAGCACTGCGGCTCGACAGCGCTGGCGGGCGCCTCTGGGATCATCCTCGCGCTGCCCACCAGTCGGGCAGGCCACCGGGAGGTGCAGCAGCGGCTGCCGCTGCCCAGCAGCATGGCGGCACGCCTGCCAGTGCTCCTGGTGGCAGCTACGGATGCAGCCGCGCAGTACTGGCAGGAAGAGATAGCAGCTAGCCGGCTGGCCTTCACAGGGCCAGTCCGGGTGATCAGCGTGGAGGAGCATGCACAAGGGCCATCATGGCCTAGTGCAGCCGCAAGAGCGGGAAGCCGCAGCGGGGAGCCTGTGGCTGAGCCAGCGGCTTACAACCGCCAACGGCTCATGGAGGGCGTGCGCTGGCTGGCGGCACACTCCCCACCTCAACCGGTCCTCAAGGTGGGACGGTTTGGCCTGTCTGCTGCAGCCGGGTAACGGCGACCGTGGCTAAGTGACGCTAGTTGCCACACCGACCTTGCCTCTTTGTAACGCTATGCAGGTTGTGCCAGCCGAACAAGTGGCCCGAGATGCGCTGGCGGCAGCCATGGCACCCCTGCGCCGCTCGCCAGCTGTGGCCGCAGGGGGCCTCGCTGCCGCCCACCTGCTGTGCGGCGCCCTGCAGCGGGCGTTGTCCCTGGTTGAGCAAGTGGCAGAGTGAGTGCTGAGTTTCGTGGTCCGTGACTTCCAGGTGGAAGTTGTGTGGGGGTGGCATGGCAGCGTGCCTGACCACTGCTCTTCACTTTGCAATGCTGCAGGCACTCGGCCCGCAGCGCAACCGCAGCTTGGCAGTGGCCGCCGCCTGAGGTGGCCCCACCGACCCTGCGGAGCTGGCATGATGCCAGCTCGCTGCACGTGCTTAGGAGTGTGCTGCACGGGCTGCAGCCAGATGCAGGAACGCTGCTGCACATCACCGAAGGTGAGTTGCGCCCATTTGCCATGCCTACTTGGCTTAGGTGGCCAAGCTTCTTGCAAAGGTCGGTCGCCTGTTACCATCTTATCCGCCATCGCACCTGCCACCACCTGTGCTTGCTGTGCAGATGGCAGCCCGCAGGCGCTTTTGGTGGCACTGCACATGCAGCTTGCAGCACTGGAGTCTGCCTCGCTCTCGCCACTGGTGCTGCCCCCAGACGTGGTGCAGTGGTTTGAGGAGCAGCTGGAGACAGCAAGGGCTGCTCCCGTGCCACTGCTGCCCCAGGCCACAAATTTGGCAGCCACGCAGCAGCAGCAGCAGCAGCAGCAGCAGCAGCAACTGCAGGTGGGCAGCCCCAGCTTGCGGCAGAAGCGCAAGTGGCAAGCATCCAGTCCGCCGCACGCAACTGCGGCGGCAGGGCAGCCACTGGCACCGCGCAGCTGGGCAGCCGTCGTGTCTGGCGTACCCGTCGACCACGCAGCCTCATCAGCACAGCGCCTGCCGGCCGTAAGCAGGTTGCCCTACTGGCAGCAGCTGCAAGAGCAGCTGCAAGCAGAGAAGCAGCAGTCGTTTGGGCTCAGAGACCATGCCGCGCTGGCTGCCTCAGGGGCGGCAGCGGTGGGCACACGCGTGGCCCAACCGCCAGGGGCGGCGGGCCGTGCTGGCAGCCCCATCTCAGCAGCAGCAGCAAGCCAGTCGCCGGTGCTGCAGGCACTGCGACGGCAAACAGCTTCTGAGCGTGCCGCCACCCAGCGGTTGCTGCACCTGGCGCAGTAGCCATCTGTTGTGCAGTGATGTGCCTGCTGCGCTGTGCACCATGTAAACACGCGGTGCACAGATGAAAGCATGCTGAGGACAAGGACAGGCGACTCCTGGCGTGCCTGCCAGTGCTGGCGGAATGCACGCTCTCATGTTTGCCCTGTCTTTGCAGACCGGCGCCCGAAAGTCATTCATAGCAGGAGCAGGAGGCTTGACTTGACTTGACTTACATACCGGTTTCGGAGCCAGCGAGGCTCACACTACACGCGCCGGGCGTAAAACATGGCAGTCATGGATAAATGCAGCTACTCTGGTCTGGTTCTGGGATAAAAAGCTAGGGATGGGGGCAGTGGGGAGAACAAGTCTGCGCTTTGGAAGCGCAGCTGTTCGTAGATGGGGCAGTGGAAAACCATGTGAATCTCGTCCTCGATGGAAGTGGAGGCGCTACAAAGGCAGGCGCGTTCGTGGCGGGGGGCTTTGATGTGTGGGGGCAGGTAACGTTCGCGCTCAATGCGCAGGTCATGGCAACTACAACGAAAACAGCTGAGGGCAAACATGTGTGCCGGGTTGGAAACTTCATGCAGGTGGGGTGCGGGGGTGTCGAGGGGCAGGTCGGGGCGAATCAGGGAAAGATAATAGGCAAACTTGTTTGCAGGCAACTGCCATGTGGAAACCTCAACATCGATTTGACCTGCCGGCAGGGTTAGCGGTGGACGCCAGCACACAGCTGCGGGCCAGCGCCAACAGCCGGACAGGACAGACTGAGAGCCCTGAGAGCGCAGCATTGTTTGCCAGCTGCACATGGCACCATCCTTTCTAGGGCAAGCAGTGCGCTTCTATCGACCCTGCAGCAGGTGGCCATGAACCTGCGCCTGGCGGCGGCGGCAGCCACCGCTGCCACGACCGCTGTGGCACGCTGCCAGACCGGGCAGTGGGATGCGGCAGCAGCACCCGCCACTGAAGCTTAGGGGGGCCAAATCCCCGGGGTGCTGCTGTGCTGCGCCCCAGGTAAGGAGCTAAGGCACCAGGCGTAGGCCGCAGGGGCCCTCTCTCGACCCTCCGGCTTTGACTGAGAGCAACAGGTTCAGCATGCAGGCTGCTGTTACGTTCCAGGCCGCTGCCGCCAAGACCGGCGCTGCTCGCGCTCGCCGCTCCTCCGTGAAGGTGCAGGTAGGCCTCCGCGTGGCGATTGTGGGACAATGCGCTAGCCGACGGGCAACCCTGTGGTCCCACGGGGCAGTCGCGCGTGGACCCAGCCCTGGGGGCTCGCCATCGCCGCCCCCCGCCCGGGGGCGAGACCCAAGCCCGAAAATTTGGCGATGCCGGCAATGTGGTGGTGTTGCCGGGCCCTGGCGTCGATAGAGCTAGGGCTGGCGCCCCGCTCCCAGCCCGCCCCAGCTCGATCCAGCCCCGCCCCCGGCATATCCGACCGCTGGCAGCGCTTGTGGCAGCGGGCAAGGGCGCGGCGTGGTGGGCAGCCCCGCCGCAGCGGCGCCGCTACCTAGGTAGACCGGCAGCGCTTCTTGCGCGCCGCCCCCTCTGCCAGCGGCAGCGCGGCTCTGCAGCCACAGCACTGGTGCGGCAGCCGGAACTCGCAAAACAGATGGAGTGGCCACCACGCTACGCCGCCCGCCGCCCACCCTTCCACCCTCCCTCTGTCCTTGCGCAGGCTGCTGCGTACAACGGCCAGTATGCTGAGGAGCTGGTGGCCACCGCGGTGAGTGGCCAGGCCCGCTGAGGTGCATCAACAGCGTGGCACGTCACGCCCGCCTGCGCTCGCATGTTTGTGCGGCTGCGCGCGCATGCCAGCTCACCGTCCCAGCTGCCATGCGCCGCCCATGCCGCTCACCGTCCCGCCCCGCCCCTGCCTGCCCTGCAGAACAAGATCGCGTCCACCGGCAAGGGCATCCTGGCCATGGACGAGTCCAACGCCACCTGCGGCAAGCGCCTGGAGTCCATCGGCCTGGAGAACACCGTGGAGAACCGCCAGGTGCGGGGCGGTGCCGCCCACCAGGGGGCCAGGGCGGCCGGCATCGACATGACGCCCTTGCAACGCAGCGTGTGCTGGCCCGGGCGTCATGGCGCGGCGTCCTTGGCAGCTCTTGCCTCAAGCCTGCCCTGCTCAGCTGCGTGCCCACCGCCCCGTGCGCCGCCCTGCAGGCGTACCGCGAGCTGCTGGTGACCACCCCCGGCCTGGGCCAGTACATCTCTGGCGCCATCCTGTTCGAGGAGACCCTGTTCCAGAACACCCGCAAGGGCACCTCCATGGTGGACGAGCTGAACAAGAACGTGAGGCGCGGGGATGTCAGAGGGGGGTGGGCGAGGACGGAGGGCCGCTTGATGCGCGTGCCGGGGCAGCAGCCCACTCAGCTGGCGCGCTCTCTTGCCTGTTCCCCTCCCAACCAACCCATTCCCTGCTGTTTCTTGTTAAAATAGGGCATCGTGCCCGGCATCAAGGTGGACAAGGGCCTGCACCCCCTGGCCAACTCCAACGGCGAGTCCTGGTGCGCCGGCCTGGACGGCCTGGCCCAGCGCTGCGCCGACTACTACAAGCAGGGCGCCCGCTTCGCCAAGTGAGTGGGGACATGCACAGGGGCGGTATCTGGAGCAGGCATGCATGGATGAAAGTGCGCACATGCTGCTGCCACCGCGTGCGCCAGCTCAGCCACCTCATCATCAGCACTGGCGCACCTCGTGCAGGTGGCGCTCCGTGGTGTCCATCCCCGCTGGCCCCTCCACCATTGCCGTGCGCGACTGCGCCTACGGCCTGGCCCGCTACGCCGCCATTGCCCAGAACGCCGGCCTGGTGAGCCTTTGGTCCACAACCGCCGCACGCGCACGAGTCACTGTGGCCATGATGCAGGCATCCTCAAGTAGGCACCTGTGCACGCCTGCCCCAGCGGGGATGCGATCAACCCAACCCCGTCTCCTCTTGCGCAGGTGCCCATTGTGGAGCCCGAGATCCTGCTGGACGGTGACCACGACATCGACCGCACCCTGGAGGTCAGTGTTGAGGAGTGCATGTGTGGACGAGTGCTCGACCGACTGGGGCCGGTGTTCTAGGCCCGGCACACCCAGTAGCTGTGAATGGTTTCGGTTGCACTCCGCTTCTGCAAGCCATTGGCACAGCTCACATGAAGGCCCCCAAGCTCAGTCTGCCACCCACCTGCCGGCTGCTCCCACAGGTGGCCGAGGCTACCTGGGCTGAGACCTTCAAGTACCTGGCCGACAACAACGTGCTGTTCGAGGGCATCCTGCTGAAGCCCTCCATGGTGACCCCTGGCGCCGAGCACAAGAAGAAGGCCACCCCCGAGGAGGTGCGCCCGGGCGTCCACCCGACACGGTTGTGCATGGGGCCCGCTGCATGGGCCCGGGGCCTCGGCATCGCCCCCCGCTCAGTGGCTGCTGACGGATCACGCTCTCGTCTTGGTGCTGCTGCAGGTTGCCTCCTACACCCTGAAGATGCTGCGCCGCCGCGTGCCCCCCGCCGTGCCCGGCATCATGTTCCTGTCTGGTGAGCAGGGAGGGTGCAGGTGGCACCGGATTCACCCCGTTGCGTGCAAGCGCCACGCCGACCCAAGGCAACCCCTCGCCTCCTCTGCGCAGGCGGCCAGTCCGAGCTGGAGTCCACCCTGAACCTGAACGCCATGAACCAGAGCCCCAACCCGTGGCACGTGTCCTTCTCCTACGCTCGCGCGCTGCAGGTGCGGTGTGGCTGCCGCTGCCTGGGTGTGGGGTTGCTGTCGCCGGGCGTTGAGTAATGTGGGCTTGGCTTGCCATACCTTCTGCCAGCCGACCCCCTCACATGGCCTTCCACGGCGTGCAGAACACCGTGCTGAAGACCTGGAAGGGCGAGGAGGGCAACGTGCAGGTGGCCCAGGCGGCGCTGCTGAAGCGCGCCAAGGCCAACAGCGAGGCGCAGCAGGGCAAGTACGACCCCAGGTGCGCAGGGTCATGGGCGGGGTGGGGTGGGGTGGGTCATGGGCGGTTGGCGTGTTGTGTCAGCTCATGTGCCTGTGGGGTGTCGGGGGCACCTGGCGTGCTGCAGCCAACATTCGTGCCGGGCACCTGGCGTGCCGGAGCGCCGCGGTGTGCCAACTTCATCCCCGGCCACCTGGCGTCATGCCCCGGCCAACTGTTTTCCCCCTGGTCTTCGCGCCCCCGCAGCAACGAGGATGCCGCGGCCGCCGAGGGCATGTTCGTCAAGGTGCGTGAAGAGTGGGGCGTGGGGGTGGTGGGGGTGGTGTGTGTGTGGGGGGAGGGGGTGCATGGCCAGCCTGGTGGTGCGGCTGATGCGGCAGGGCGTTCCCCTGTATAAACGTTGATTGTTTCTGTTGTTCCTGTGCCTGCCTGCAGGGTTATACTTACTGATGGTAGAAAGAAGCGGCCCCTTTACTGATGGTAGAAAGAAGCGGCCTCTAACCGCCCGCCAGCACCGCCCCCATTCTTTCCCGCTCCTCGGTCCCCTGTTCCCACCCCCGCCCCGCGTGCGTACCCCTGCCGGCAGGACAGTGTGTCAGTCAATTTGATTTTTGAAAGTTTTCACATGGCAATTGCCTCGTGCTCCTGTTATGAATGAAGCCGGCAGGCTGTTGCAGACAGAAGCAGCGGTGGAGCGGCCCAGCAGTCGGGCGGCTGCTGGCTTTGTGTACTGCGGGTTGCACTGCTGGCCTTCTCCTGCTGCCTGCGACAACGGAAAGCAGCGGCCAGCGCGGTGTGAGGCTCCTCAGTGGATTGGCAGCTTGCTGTAAGCGCACGGCGAGCCGGGAAAATTTGCCGGGCGAGCCCTCACCGCTCAGTTCGCGGGCCGCTCGGCCGCCGCTGCCAGCTTCTCCTTGAGGCACGTGCCGCAAAGCTGCGCGCTGCTGGGCACCCGCATGGCTTCCTGCTTCTCCCTGGCGTACTTCCCGATCTGCTTCCGGCAGGAGGGCCGCTCTGCACAAATCCTTGACATTGCGTCGGGAGGGGAGGCGCGTTGAGGGAGTCGAAACAAGGCCGATCCCTCGGCCATGGTGCCCCATGCATGGTGGCAGCGGCCCAGCAGGCACCCGCGGTCATGGCGTTTGTGGCACGGACCACTGTTGCGTGGCTTGTTGCCTGGGAGCAGGGCTGGTGTGGGCACCATGGACACGCAGGCCATGTGCAAGACAGTGTGTTGCCTGTGGGCTTTGATTCTGCCGGCCATGCCCTGGTTGCGCCCCCGCTGCTGCGCTGCTTTCCGACACCACGCTGGCTTTTCTTTCACATCACCACAAGCGGGCAAGGCAATTGCCTGAAAACCGTCAAAAAATCAAATGACACAGTACAGCCCGCACAGAAGAGGAGGGAGGCGACACTGGCAGAGCGAGGACACAGGGGCGCGCGCTGGTGGCCGGCGGCTCCGGCGGCCGGGGGGCCCGCCGATCACTGCTTCATCTCTTCGCCGCTGTTTCTGGCTGTTTTCGCCTCTGTGTCCTCGGTGTCGCCTCCCTCCTCTTCTGTGCGGGCTGTACTGTGTCATTTGATTTTTTGACGGTTTTCAGGCAATTGCCTTGCCCGCTTGTGGTGATGTGAAAGAAAAGCCAGCGTGGCCTCGCAGATGGATGTCGGGAGGCATCCGTTGAGCGGACCGGCGGGGCGCAGCCAGCACATGGCCAGCAGAAGCAAAGCCCACAGGCAATGTGTTGTTTTGCACATGGCCTGCGTGTCCATGGTGCCCCACACCTGCCCTGCTCCCAGGCAACAAGCCTGTGACAACAGTGGGTCCGTGCCACAAACGCCATGACCGCGGGTGCCTGCTGGGCCGCTGCCACCATGCATGGGGCACCATGGCCGAGGGATCGGCCTTGTTTCGACTCCCTCAACGCGCCTCCCCTCCCGACGCAATGTCAAGGATTTGTGCAGAGCGGCCCTCCTGCCGGAAGCAGATCGGGAAGTACGCCAGGGAGAAGCAGGAAGCCATGCGGGTGCCCAGCAGCGCGCAGCTTTGCGGCACGTGCCTCTACAAGAAGCTGGCAGCGACGGCCAAGCCGCCCGCGAACTGAGCGGTGAGGGCTCGCCCGGCAAATGTGTGGGGCACCATGGATATATGCAGGTCAAGCCTCGAGGTCACGCTGCATGGTCTCTGCTGGCCATGTACTGGTGGTGATGCAATGATGACGGCATTGCTACAACACTAAACGAACACTCATAACTGAAACAACACTGTGTGATGCGCATCATGTGCAACCTGGCTCACCCGCCCAGCAGGCGCCTGGGTGCTGTGTGCGCATGCCTGCACTCCTGCCCTGCACACCTGCCACCGGCCAGGCTGCGGTGTTGCTGCGTTGTAAGGCACACGGTGGCACGTCACTGCCCAGCTACACCGCATCCATTGATCAGCCCACTGGCAGTGGCACTGTCTTCTGACATGGGCCTGGTGCCGCGGGGGTGGGCAGGTGTGGGGCACCATGGACATATGCAGGTCATGCCTCGAGGGCACGGAGCATGGTCTCTACTGGCCATGCACTGCCTCACCCGCCCAGCAGGCAACTGGCGCAGTGTGCGCAACTCCAGACGCCCTGCCCTGCATGCCTGCCCCACCAGCCAGGCTGCGGTGTTGGTGCATTGTGAGGCACACAGCGGGTCTACACTCCCCGGCCACACCGCATCGAATGATCAGCGCAGGTGGCGGTGGTACTGTTGCATGATGCTGGTCAGATGCTGCGGGGGTGGGCAGGCGTGGGGCACCATGGACACATGCAGGTCATGCCCCATGGCGCCATGAACTGGTTGTGATACAGCTATGCCGGCATAGATCCAACACTAAACCGACACTCAGAACTGAAACAACACTGTGTGATGTGCATGTGCAACCTCACCCACCCAGCAGGCACGTGCCATCATTGAACCACTGCCTGCCATGCACACCTGCCACCAGCCAGGCTGCGGTGTTGATGCGTTGTGAGGCACACAGTGGGACGTCACTGTCCTTGCCATACCGCATCTATTGATCAGTGCAGGAGGCAGTGGCACTGTGGCATGATGCTGGCCAGGTGGGCAGGCGTGGGGCCACCATGGACACATGCAGGTCATGCATGCCTCGAGGGCATCAGGGCCTCTCTGCTGGCCATGCACTGGTTGTGATGCAGCGATGACGGCATTGGTACAACACACAACCAACACTCCAACATTGAAACAACGTTGTGTGATGCGCATCATGTGCAACCTGGCTCACCCGCCCAGCAGGCACCAGGCGCAGTGTGCGCATGTCCAGACCCCCTGCCCTGCATGCCTGCCACCGGCCAGGCTGCGGTGTTGCTGCCTGGTGAGGCAAACAGCGGGTCTGCACAGCCCAGCCACACCGCATCCATTCATTAAGACAGGCAAGGCGGCTGTCAGCGCGGTGCGCCCGCCCCGTGCCCGCAACCTGGCCCGGCAGCAGCAGGCACAGCAGGCGCGGCAGTTGACCCTGTAGGTGTCCATTGTATGTTGAAATTGCGCTTTGACAGGTGGATAAGTTTACAAAGAATGCTTGAAAAGTACAAACTACCGGTGAGGGCTGCTGCCAGCATCATCTGTTGTGCGCTGCAGTGTGCTGCGTGCAAGCTCGATTCCGCCTGCACTGCCTGGCGTTGCGCCAGCGGCTGGCGGTGCAAGGTCGCCAGTTCCGCCCTGGGTGTCTTGCTCCGCCTCTTCCAGTGTCCTGTAGCGTCCAGTCTTGGAGATCATGCCCCGGAGGCGGTCGCGCATGCCAGGCTGCAAACAGAAGCAGCGTCGACGGATAGGGTTGGATGCCATACACTTGCAAGGGCACCGAGCTGGGCTGAGCAGGCAGGCAGGCAGTCACAGCTGATCGCGTGGCACCTTACCTGCAGCAGCACCACAGTGAAGCCAAGCAGCACGACCGCTGCGGCCGCCACCAGCATCCCTATTGCAACCCCAGCAGTACTGCGCTTAGCAGCCGGGGCACTGCCGGTGGGGGTGCCACCGGCACCTGCTGGTTGCTGTTGTTGCTGCTGCACCTGCTGCGGCTGCTGCTGTGCCTGCTGCTGCTGTGCCTGCTGTTGTGACTGCTGAGGCGGCGGCTGTTGTGTCTCCTGCGGTTGCGGCTCCTGCGGCTGTGGCTGCTCATCCGTCACCCATGTCTCCTGCTGCTGTCGTGTCGGCTCCAAAGAGCAGTCGCCATCAGCTGCAGCGGCGGCTGCAGTCAGGTCGCCACTTCCCTCCGCGGCAAACACAGAGCAGGGCGGACGCTGCATTTCCCCCAGCTCTTTGCACGGTGCTGCAAGCAAAAAGGGCATGGCAGGGGGAGCGGCTGCACTGCACAGTCTGTTCAATGCCTGCTTGCTGCGCCACAAGTGGCCCATGCAGCAGTATTGTGATGGTGCCATCTTGGGATGCATCTGTGCACTTCATGAAGCCGCTGTGCATCGGCCAGCCACACTCCAGCATCCAAACCACCGCAGCCATGCTCACCGGGCCCAAATCCGACGCGACGGCTGGCGCGGTCAAAGCGCACAAGCACGTTGCGGAAGGTGATGCCGCCAAGCAGCGTGCCTGCAGCGAGCACAAGGCTGGGCGGCATGAGGTCAAACTGCACATGGGACGCAAATGCAGCCATTGCAGCTGCTGCATGGCGACCGAGGCACACCATCAGCCATTTCCGCACCTGCGTGCCCGTTGTCAAAAACACCCAGGCAATATTTGCCGCTGTTGAAAGTGTGCACGAACAAGTAGTTCAGTGGGCCGAACACCAGGGATGTTCCCTGCAGCAGGGGGAGTATGAAGGGTTGGTCTGTTGCCCGACCATTGCTGCAAGCAAGTCCTCTGTTGTTTTTTTCCTCCAGCACGCTGAGAATCAGAACGCCGCCTCACCTGGTCAAACTGCAACTCCATGCTGGGGAACACTCTCGAAAGGCCCTGGCAGGAAGAAGAGAATGAGATTTACAAACTCCTGAACCACCCGGCAGGCAGCTGTGCGTCATCGCGGCAAGAGCATTGCACCCCTGGCATCACCACGTTGCAGCGCGGCCGGCCCAGACCTGCTCCCGCACAGCATGCACTCCTACCTCCAGGTCTTGGTGATGCGGTGCCTCGCCGAAGCAGATGTCCTCGTACTTGGGATCGGGGCCAGCCACTCGGTTGAGCCCTTTGCCCAAAGCGAACTTTTCCACGGCTGCACCATCAAGGCAACACGTTTGAGAATGCATACCAAGCAAACAATGCCACGACTGCGGTGCACAATCCAGCCGAGCTGCCTCACCCGAAGCAAACAGGCGGAAAGCAGGTGTGGGCAGGTAGGTGAATGTGGTGCCGCTGTCCAGGACAGTTCCATACCCCTGGTCAAACAGTGCCTATGGGTATTGGGGGGCAGGTAGGCTGCTTGGTACGTGAGGACTCGAAGGCCAGCCAGCAGGGCGGTTCTGCTGAAAGCTGGGGCCATGCACACACCACTGGGGGCCCGCCCACCGCCGCCCAGCCACCCTTACCCGCCCACCCACCTGGGGCACCGGCAACAGCTGGCCGTCAATCGCGATGCTGAGCATCTTGACGTTGTAGTAAAAAGGGTGGGACGCGCTGGACAGCAGCGGTGTGTACTGCAGCGGGATGGTGCCAGGCACCTCGACATCGCCCAGCAGCAGCACGCCGTCTCCCTCCACCATGCCAAAGCAGAGCGAGAACACGTCGTCAATCACGCCCGCCTTGACCAGCTGGTTCACAACTGTCGCAGGCGGTTGGGAGGCGGCCAGGAGCGGGTGAGCGCACCTGATGCAGACATGTCAGCAAGGAGGTAAAACAGGCGAGCGGCAGGGCCTCCCACCCATCCACTGCACCTGATGCATCGCTGTTGCCCAGCCCAAGCAAGCCGTCAGCGCGCTGCTGGTAAATCTCGCCCGTTTCCTGTGTCTCGCAGCCAAAGATGATGGGGGCACCCGGCTGGCCTGCGTTCCGGGCCAGGCAAGGGGCTTGGTGGGCACAGGGCGACACTGCCCCGCAGCCAGCGCATATGCCGCAGTGGCATGCAGCTATGCGGCCCAGATGCACAGGCGTCCTCACCATCATGCAAGGCCAGCAGGTCCTCCACCAGGATGCCACTGCTGCTGCTCTGCTCCGCATAACTGCGTGTGTACGTGCACTGCTGCGCCGCACAGCCGCACCGCGGCGAGCCGCACTCGCACTTGGGGCTGGTGCAGGCGATGAGGGACGCAGTGCGGGACGCCTGCACCAGCAGCGGCAGAGGAAGAGCGTGAGACACGGGCGCGGTGAGAAGAAGCTGCGTTACGCATGACAACCGGGCTGAAGGGCTGGGCCTTGCCTCGGGATCAAACGCAGCGTCCTGGTGGTTGGGCCCGCAGCCGCTGCCGCAGGTGGAGCAGGGCACATACGTCATGGTACTGCCGGTGTCCACAATCACCGCAAACTTCTTGGCCGGGGACCCTGCACATTCCAGTGGTGGCAGCATTAGCACATGCTGCGACTGCAGCTCCCAGCGCGGCAGCTGCTGCAGTCTCCCCACTACATCCGCCCACCCACCAAGGTAAACATTTGCGTAGAAGTATCCGAAATCTTTGACGGCGCCGGCAAGTTGCACAGTAGTGTTCCGCAGGAGCAAACGGCGCGTCGAGCCAAGCGGGCGGCTGGCAGGCAGCGCAAAAGAGTGCTTTGCGCCGGCATGCCCCCGGCTTGAGCCAAGCGGGCGGCTGGCGGGCAGCGCAAAAGAACGCTTGTCGCCGGCATGCCCCCGGCCGTCTGCCGCCACCAGCAGGGAAATCAGGCTGACCAGCAACAGAGCTGCAGCAGGTTTCAGCGGCGGCAGCGTCCGGCCCATGGGCGACGGCGGCGACGGCGGCAGCCGCGGCGCCTGCTGCTGCTGCTGCTGCTGCTGCTGCTGCTGCTGCTGCTGCTCCTGCTGGTGGTGGTGTTCCGCCGCTAACCAATGAGCAGCTCCCAGCACTCGAGAGGGCTGCCTCGAGCTGGTATGGCCGTCGTGCTTTTGCGGGTTGACACGGGGGTGAAAAGGGCACGGAAAAACCGAGAGTCGCCAACCCCCAGCCCCGTTCAAGCATGGGAGTATGGGGCCGGCAGCAGCAGCAGCAGCCGCTCTGGACATTTGCCAGTATTTGCGGTGGGCAGCGCTCTTGCCGGTCGCTTGAGCAGGAAGCAGTTTTCCAAGCACGCAAACAGAGCGAGAGTCCCGCGCCTCTTCTTTTCACCCCCGTTTCTTCTTTTCACCCCGCGCCTCTTCTTTTCACAGTGAGGGCGACTGCTCCCTGCAATCCAGGTGCCCCGCCCCGCAAACACAGCTNTCGCCGGCGGCTGCTCTCCTCCTGCTGCGTCGCCACCGCCGCCGCCGCCGCCGCCGCCGCCGCTGCTGCTGCCGTCTTCAACCCGGCCCAAGCCAAACCTGCAGCGACACCCCTGCCACGCAGGCATGGGGCCGCGACCCCAAGCAAGGCGCCTCAGTACACCTGCGGCTGTTCTGTTGGCGCTGGCTGGGTTTGCCTTTCTGGTGTCCCACGACTTCACGGGCGGCAGCGCGCCAGGCTCGGTAGCGCTCGTCATGTCAGGCGGCGTGTAAGCATCAACGTTTCTGCACACATACATGCCTTAAGCGGCCTGTAGAAGTGCCACTTGAGCTGCGCGCAGCAATACCGCGCTCTCGCGTGGGCACCACCAACCCTGGGCCGCACCTCCCCATCTACCCTCTGTGTAGAGAGCGCGACTTGATGCAACAGCACGAGCAGCGGCCCAAGCTGGAGGCCAGCCTGGCGGCGGCGCAGCAGCGCCCTGCACGACAGCCCCACCCGCCAGGCCTGGGCGGCCAGGCGTGGAAAGCACAGCAGCCGCTGCCCGGCGGGGTGCGCATCGCATTCATCGTGACCACGAGTGACTCGCTGCAGCAGATCCGTGTGTGGATCAACTACCACCGCGCCCTCGGGGTGACCACCTTCTACATCTTTGCCGAAGGCCAGGTGCGCCGCCGTCCGGTGCCCGCGCGTGCATGTACCCAGCTGTGCTGCTTGCCAGCCGCATGGCACTTACCTCCTGCTGCCCCTCAATCACTGGCTGTGCAGGCGGCAAGGCCTGACAGCGTGGCTGCGCTGCAGGCGCTGCCGGGGGTGACTGTGGTGCTGCGGGATGCAGAGCTGAAGCGGCGCCATGAGGGCAGCAGGATCTGGAAGGAATCCTGGCTGTCCGCCTTCTTCCACAAGCCCTGCAACCACGAGCTGTTTGTGCTGCAGAGCCTGAACATGGAGGGTAAGGCGGGGCAGCACCTCGCCGTTGCTCCATGCCCCGCCGTTGCACACGCAGCTTGCGGCAAGTGCAGCTGACCGTCGCTGCTGCCTGCCCCTGGCATGCAGTTGGGATAGGCATGGCGCAGCGTGACGGCGTCGACTGGCTGCTGCATGTTGATACCGACGAGCTCATCTACCCCTCAGGGTCGCCAGACTTCTCGCTGCAGGCACGCACTCGGCTTGTTCTGCAGTGCTCCCCAGATTCAGACACTTGGCTGCGCAAGCTTGTTGCAGCGGGTGTGCAGACCATGCTGCGCCGGGGCAACCGGGTGAGCCTGCTGCACCCACCACTGCAGGAAGTGTTGGCCAAGGTGCCGCCGGATGTGGACACGCTTGTCTTCCCCAACTATGAGAGCCTGCCGGAGCGTGATGATGTCGTTGATCCCTTCACGGAAGTCACGCTGTTTAAAAAGAATTATGCGCACGTTGTCTCAGGTGGGTTGCAGGGCTGTTCGTGCTCCTCGTGCTCCTCAAGCTCAGCAGCCTGCATGCGCGCAGTCACGCATGCCCAGCATACGGTGCCCTGCAGACCTGTACTTCAAGTCGTATGGTGTTGTGGCCCGCGGCAACCCCAACTACTTCATCACTTACGGCAATGGCAAGTCGGCTGCACGAGTGCAGCAAGGCATGCGCCCCAACGGCGCGCACCGCTGGCACTCTTACCTGAAGACTCCCAAGTGAGTGAGGACGTGCGCTGCGATCCGATCCCCCTGCTGTGTGCACATGGCTCTCCCTGCCCACCATTTCCATGCCTGAATTGTATGACATGCGCTTCCATTCTCCATTCACCATGCACACTTTCTGCACACTCGTTGACTGTCCCTTGCACTTGCAACTGGGTGCAGGGAGTGGAGCAGTGATCAAGCTGCGGTGCTGCACTACACATACAATAGGTTCAGGTGAGGTGGCAGCCGTCCGCCCCGTGCAAGTCAGAAGCATGATGCAGGGTTAAATTTGTCTTCATTGATAGTTGTGCTCGCGCTTGCCTGTGTGCAGCGACCTCAAGGCGCGCCGCGACCGCTGCGATTGTGCACCTACTGAGGAGGATGCGAAGCGGTGCTTCATCCTGCCGTTTGACAGGTCAGCAGTGGGCCGCATTTGGTGAATGTGATTGCACCGCCTAGTGCTGCTCCGCTTTAACACGACTCTTCCTTCGGTTGGTTTTCAGGATGGCCTTCTTGGAAGCATCGCTCAGGACTGATAGTGAACTCTTGGACTGGTTCAGGTGCGTCTTGCTGTGCCCTGTTGGGAAATAGGGGAAACCGGATGGCTTGGTGCACCGGCAATGTGTGCACTTTCTGAAGCCGGCCTCCTTGCTGAGCAGGCAACGCCTGGTGTGGAGCGATTCGGCGGTCGTGAACGATCTGTTAAAGAAGGGTCTCTTCATGCGCATATACGAGCCTCAGGTACGCGCTCCGGACAGCGCTCTATTGACTCCCTGCGTACCGACTCGCCACTGGAACCTGTAAGTCTTCATGAAGTTATTGACTGGTGTGCTGTGCTTGTTCTCTTGCAGTTGATGATCAAAGGGATGATGAGCGCAGCGGAGCAGGGAACGGCTATTGCAAGCAACGCCTCAGCTTCAATATCGCAGTTCAATCAGCAGCGGCAAGGCTTGGTAGTAAATAAGTAAAGATACTCCAACCATGTAACATGTACTTGAATCAAGGTGAGGGAAGGGAAGCCTCCTCATGCCACTGCACATTCACACACCCATTGTTGGGCAGTTGCCTCGCTGCTGAACAGGATGGCAATCCAGGGTGTGTGCAGCCACATGGCAGTTTTCACAACAACTAGCCAACTCCTAGACAGAGCAGTTTTCAGCCCTTGGGCGCGGCAGCGCGCTGCGGCCTCTAGTTTCATTCACTCCACTCCTCACTCCTTGGTTCTGTAGATTTACATGTCGCGCAGGTCGTGCACATGCTGCTGCTCGCCTGCTCTCTCACTCGCTTTCGTCCTCGCTGCTTTCTTCTTCAGCATCTTCCAGCCACGCAAGCAGGTCTGAACACATGTTGACAAACCGGCGGTCCTCGCTGCCAGCATGCTCCTTCTCATGCGCCCAATCCAGGATGGCTTCTTCGGACAGTAGGTCATGGTCGTAGCACAGCTTGATGACCTGAACCAGAGAGGAAACGGCAGGCTGCATGTCAGGCGCATGCACTGCATTTGCCAGCAATGCAGGCCAGAACGGGCCTGGAGTCCATTGCTCCTTCCTGGCCATACCTGAGGGAACAGAGCTGCAAACAATCCACCATGCTCGCCGGTGAAGTCGCCCTCTTCCGCACAGTACTCCTCCAGGGTCAGGAGCAGCTCCACCTGCGCATTGTCAAGTCACTGGCTTGGTTAGGCTGGTGGCATGCATGCACTGTTGCACAACGTGGGTGGCGGGTGCAGTGAGGGCAACCTGCTGGCTGCGTTGATGGCTGCAAATAAACGTCATGCCTACCTGATCATCATTCGATTTCAGGAACCGGTGCAGCAAATCTTTCCAGGTTTTCAGCTGCACGTTGATTTTGCGCAGCAGCTCCAGGCGGCCATCCTTGCTGGTGGCATCAGGCTGGGTTTCCGAGTAGAGCGGGCGGTACTCTGGCTTTGTGGAGGGGCTTGGTGTGAGGCACAGGCCCAGCATGGTTGTGAACATGTACCTGCAGGCAAGCGGTGCAACGCATTGGGTCGAGTGCAAGCCGCATGCGCCCACATTGCACACTTGCAGGCCAACCAACAAACGTGCACCTGCAGTCACCTGGCACAGTCAGCGAAGGTGCGGTCCTCTGCAATCTTCAAACCATTCAGCTCGATGACGGCGTTGTCATGGCTGATGCGCTCCTTGATGCAGCGCAGGAACGTTTCAGCCACCTCCCGCTTGAACTGGTCCGCCGGAGCACCCTGTTCGTCGTGCCCAGCATCCTCCACCGTCAACGCATCCTGCAGGTGCAATAAAAAATTGCAGCTTCTGCAGCTTGGAATGGCACAGCCCACAGCATGGTGCACGGCTGCTGGACACAGTTGGTGATACTAGGTGATACTACCTGCATGAAGTCGCCGGCCTCGCTGTCGCCATCGTGCCCCGCTTGATGCGTGTCAGGCTGCTTGTGGACTGGGCCGTGCCAGGCAAAGCCGGCGCCAAAAGAGCCCACCACGTCCTCGTCGAAAGCAATCGACACCTCCGGGATGCCACCAGCAGCCAGGGCTGTGGCAGCTGCCTCAACCGCCATAGGAGCTCCACCATCTGTGGCAATGCAACAAAATTGGAGGGTAAGCTGAGCTTGTATATCCATGCTACCAGCACTCAGACAAGTCAACACTGCCAACATCTAATCTCCATCCAGGCAACAGCGCTACAGAAAAAGCGAAGCACAAGGCAATGGCTAAAATAGTTACAAAATCCCCATCCCTTGCTGCTACTGTAGGGCCCAGCTGCGCACCTGCGCCTGGCCAGTCGGTTTCATCGTCACTGCCTGCGCTGCCGTCTGGAGACTGCTGGATGAGGGACACCACTGTTCCCGCTGGAACTGTGTGCGCAGTGTCGACCACAACACGCTTACCGAGCACAACGCCTGCCTGTCAAGTAGCAGGATGCATAGGGTAGCGCAGGTGAAAAATGCTATCGATGCACTTGGTGTGTTGCCAAGCAGCGTGCACATTGCCAGCTGCAAGCATCTTACCTCAAGCTTTGCATGGCTGCGCACAACCACGTGGTCCGCCAGCAGTGCCGACGCCGCCTGGCAGCCGTCATCAATGCGGACGTGTGCATGCAGGCATGAGTTTTGCAGCACGGCCCCCCGTCCGATGTGGCAGTCGCTGCCTACAGCACAGCGGTCCAGCCGCGCGCCGGCCTCCACTGTGCTGCCACGGCCCACCAGTGAGCCCTTTGACAGGATACTGCCTGGCGCCACAGTAGCAGAAGCATCCCTGCAGTGGACATGGCATGCACACGCAACTTGGGGCAGGAACAGTCAACAGCCGTGCGGCCAGCAGGTGTGTGGAATAGTGGCCACCTGATAGGGGCCAACTTACACATAGGCTCCGCGGTTGAACCGGCACGAGTCCTGCTCATCACCACTGTTGTCGGGCACCCACGGGTACGCCCAGCGGCCAAGCACATCTGTGGTGACGCCTGCATACTCTGCCAAGGTCCTGGCGTGCTCCATGTACCCCTGCATTCGGCAGACGCTGGCACCCTTGCTTCAGAGCTCAGGACGTGCCATGCTGCCCTGTCGGCGGCCAGCAAGCAGGTTCAGCCGCAGCAACATAATTTGATGACCAACCTTGGGGCCGCCACCACTCACCCTGGCCAGCTCATGGATGTGCAGCGTGCTGCCCAGCTCTTGCTCCGACAGGATGCCCGGCACAAGGTCGGACGCCACCGACTGGTAGTCGAAGTTGTCACTCAGCAGCATCAGGATGTCAGGGGCGCACACATACACGCCGCACAGGCGCAGGTCGCTCCGCACCTGCAGCAGCAGCCGGGCGCGGGTCCGTCGTGTGGGTATGGATGGGTGGGATGCAGTGCAGACAATGCACACCATTGCGAGGGATCAAAGGTTTTCACGGACCAATGCCCTTGTGCAGAACGAGGCCCCAAGCATAGCATATGCAAATATGCTCACCGCAATGCAGTTGCGCTCGCCCAGGAAGTGGGTGCCAAGCACTCCATGTCCCACGTGCATGCGCTGCTCCATGCGCAGCAGCTGCTGGTTGCTGGGGTCCACAACCGCTAGGCAGCGATCGTTGGATGGAGCAGCGGCAGCAGCTGCGCTGCGAGCGGCATGGCTGTGCAGCACCACAGTCATGATGGCCTGGCGGTTGGCGGCACGGCGGGCCATGTGGGCGTGCATGGCCGGCCGCATATCCACATTGGTTGCCATGGCGCCGCTGACCAGCAGGAAGTCGCCCTTGATCACGTCTTGCTCCTCCACAAACCGCAGCGCCTCCCCCTCCGTCTGGCAGTTGGGGGCCGCCAGGACGTGCACAGCCATGCCGCGGCCACCGCCAGCCCAGCCGGCTTGCTTCAGATGCTTGGTCAGCAGTTCAGCTTGCGAGGCTGCAACAAGGTACACCTGCGCAGCAAAACAAAGCAAACAAAAGAGGAGTAGGTGCACGGCAACAAACGGCGGGGGGAGGGGATCAAACGCTACAGGAGCAGTTTGTGCCGGCTGACTCACCTCGCTCAGCCCCGACCGCTCCAGCCACCCCAACGTCACGTCGATGAGCCTCTGTGGGCCAAGGGGCAGCATGGCAGCGCCCCCGGACACGGGCAGCAGGCCCGGCTCATCCAGCAGCACAACCACCGCCTGCATCGCCGCCGCTTTGCCGCTGCCTCCTGCGGACGAAGCGACTGGTAGTGCAGTCAGTGCTATGCAACGATGCTGAAGTGGTGGTGACGGCAGCGGCAGCGGCAGCGGCAGCGGCAGCGGCGGTGCACCTGGGAGCTGCAGCAGTTAGGCTGCCCACGGTGGCCAGCCGCGCGGGCCCGACCAGTGGTCCCGATAAGGCAACTAGCGGGCAGTGTACCGCCGGTGGGGAGGGAGGGGAGGCCGCAGAGTAGCCGGCTGGGGGCGCCTCGCTCGCTATGCGATGTCCTGGGGCGATGCGGTTCCTGTCAAATCAAGGGTGTTACAAGGACATGAGCGAAACGAGGTGTGTACTCCTGCGTACGCTGCAGGAGGTGTCATGCTCGCAGTCCATGCTGCCGAGCAGTGAAAAAAGTCGATTCGCTGCCGAGCAGTGAAAAAAGTCGATTCGTGCCCCCTCCCGCTCCACCCGCTCGCCTTGCGGCCCGCCACCGCCCGCCACACCGCTGGTTACCGCCCGAGCCTTCCGCCAGCCGGCGTGGCCTGCCGCCACCGGGCCAATTCACTGCCTATGCAGCTGACAGCAGAATAAGGCTGCAGAAGGCAAAACGGGTAGGGCGGTTTGCGTCCCCTTCTAAGCTGGCCAAGAGCCTCGGGAGGTCAGCGGGCGTTGAGCAAAGCCCTTCAGCGGCGTGCAACCAGCGCCTGACTTCTTTGGATTATTATTTGGACCTATTCGTGTTACGTATTTAGACTCTGAGCAAAGCAGGAGAGCGGGGTGCTGGCCAGGCAACGACGGTTGTGAAGCAGCGGCGGCGGCGGCTGCGGCAGCGGCAGCGGCAGTGGCAGCCTCACACCTGGGACCGCAGCAGTCGGCTGCCCGCGAGGCGGCAGCGGTCACAGCCGCCAGGCGTGATCTGCGCCAGCCCGCCGCTTGGTTCTGCGGCTGGAGGTTGTTTTTCGTCGGGTGATGGCAGCCGTCGGCGGCCGCCCCGTCGTGAGCGGATCAGGGCCCCGGTTGTGATCGGCGCGGATAAGGGCCCGGGGGCGGCAGCAGGGGGCAGCCAGGCATGGGCCCATGTGTGGCCCATGTTTGCGGCAACTCCCCCAGCAGGTGCATTTCCCGCAACAATTCATGCGCGCCAGCGGTCCAACCTATCCCCCCAACACAGCTGATAGGTGGTGGCACCAGGTACCAACCCGCCCTGAGCACAAGTTGCAGGGCCACAACACCCCATCGCTCCCCACCCCACCCTACTTCACCCAGTGGTGCGCGAGAGGCGGCCGCTGCTGCCACACCGCACTATGGCCGGCGCAACATAACATTACACTTGAACGCTGTTCTCAGTAAGGCCTGCTGCTCGAAAATGACCAACATGTTACAAGAGCCATCGAAATCAAATGCGCTGCACCTCACGCTTCCAGCTCCTCACCCTCCAGTGGCCTGCACAAAGGGGACTGGGTTGTTGATGATGCCTGACACCTGCACTAGCCGGACATGCAGCGCGGCAGGCCATTGTGCCAGACGCACCGTATCGGCACCAGGTCCGAGTTTTCCCAGCGGTACATGAAGAAGGCAAACACGAATAGCGGCAGGAGGACCACAGTCTGCGCGATGTTGATGACAGTGAAGCCGCTGTGCAGGCCAAGTTTTGTCAGCGGATACTGCACAGCAAAAGGGCGGAGGGCGAATGGGTGTGAAGTGTTATCCACCGCAAAAAAGCAGGTGTCTGGCGGCGCACCTGCAACAACCCAAACAGACTGTTGAAGATGTTGTCCGCCGCAACCAGCTTCCCAAAGTTCTTGAACCCAAACAGGTTGCCGAAGATTGCAAAGTAGCTGCACGGGAAAGGGCGCAAGGATGGTCAGATGTGCTGCTGCTTTCCCTAAACGTCACCACCACTGAGGCGCACCTGGAGTACATGAAGAAGCGGCTGACCATCCACGTGATCAGGGTCAGCACCTGAACTTGCAGGTTAGGAATGGCCTGAAGGATGCTGCTCAAGAGGTTCAGCCCATTGATGGTGCCCAGCGTGATGCCGTAACCCTGCAACGCACAGGCAGCCAACGTGCTGAGTTAATCTTGCTGCCGCATTGAAACGGAAATGTTTCATGCACTTGCTAGCCACATGCCCGACGCACACCTTCTTGTCCAGCAGCCAGCCGATTACAGGTACTCCGAGGAATGCAAAGGCCACAATGATGTTTGCAAAGTCAGTCATTTGGCCGTTGTCGCCCTTGTCCTTCAGCTGCAGCCGTGTCGTGCCTGCATTCATGTGATACACGGGGCATGGTGAACATGGTGCCCATGGCCGGCGGTGTCCATGCCATGCAAGACAGCATCCAGGAGTGCACTTGCAGAATGCTCACCTAAGTAGAACTGCATGATGAAGACGTTGAGCGTGTAGAAGACGCCCATTCCCAGCGCCTCTGTGGACCAGAATTGCTCTGCATGCCAGGGCAGCATTCAATGTAACTGGAGCGCCTGCAACTCACTCCACATAGCTTACAGCAGCCTGGACAGCGCAGCGCGGCCGCACCTGAGAACGTCTTCTTGCGCAGCTCCACAAAGCGCCGGGCCTCAAACACAAGCGGGCCCCATGAGATATCTTGCGGCAGCTGCCCAGCAATCGCATCCTGCTCTTGGTCGCCGTCTGTGGCACAGCGCGCTGACACCATGTCGGGCGGCCTGCACAAGGAGACCACAGACCAATGTTGTTTGGGCCGCTCTGCGCAAGCCCTGTGCCCGCAAAACGGCATGCCTTCCAATGCCTACCTGTTGGACGGGCTGGTGCCGTGGTGCTCAGCAGAGTCATGCTGCGTGACGGACGCCAGGTCACTGCCCTGGCCAAGCCGGTTGGTGCGGGAGCTGCAGCAGCCATGGATGGGAAGGCACGTCAGTGGAGTACCACGTCGTGCATGGCAGGGCTACGCCCAACGCAGGCACGCCAGCGCACCTGACACCGTTGGCCAGGTGCAAAGACGACGACGCGACAAAGTCTTGGAGGGACGTCGCCCGCCGGTACTGCCGCGCAAACTCTGCAAGCCACCCGGCAGCGCACAACCAGGCCAGTCAGAAGCTTGGCGGGCAAGCCCAGTCAGAAGCCTGGCGGGGCCCCCTCATCATGCCGCTGCTGGCAGCTCAAAAGGTAGTCAGTCCAGATAGCGCACCATTTCGGAGGCGGACCTCGAATGTCCAATCCGACCGGCGCAGATACATCATGCCCACACGGAATGAGTGGTTGGGCATCATCCAAGCCAGCAGGGGAATCCAAAGCGAGCACACTGCAGCGTAGCACAGCATGATGGTGCGGTATGCCTTCCTGCTCCAGGGATTTGCACGGCAGCAAATATAAGTGGCCCATGTGGAGGCTGGCCCAAGGGCAGCAGGCACGCTTGGGAAGCCGGCTGCATTGTCATGCTGGCGCAGCACAGACCCCGTCCCGCCCGCCCGTGATGTGGCCAGGCCGCGTCTCGCCGCCACCCCGGGGACTCACTGTGTGCTCCCCGCGCTGTCAAAAACCAGCTTCAGGAGGTACATGATGATGCCGCAGCCGGTGAAGCCCGCCACAAAGAGGGACGCCACAAGGCCGCGGCTCCTGGGAAACAGCGCCGAGATGTGGAACTGGGCCAGGTGGAACGTGATGTTGCCCAGGCCAAGCAGGATGGCAGCTGGGATGAACGCGTTGACGCCCCACGTGGACGACACGCCAAACAGCACCAGGGCCACCATGTTGAGGAACACGCCTGCGAGGACACGTGCCCAGCGCCAGCACGGTTCCTTCTCCGAGGAGCAACGCTTGCAACTGGCGGTTCACGAGGCGCATCAGACATCCTTGAGGTGCCGCCACCCACCCAAGATGCCCGTCAGCTTTGGCCCGATGAAGTCCAGCACAAGGCCCATCACGACCGGCCCGCAGTTGAGCATGAAGATGCCCAGCGTCCACAGCAGTGCCAGGCTGCTCTCCTGAGACTTGCAAGGCTCGCCTGCAAGGGGCGAGGAGACGCGACGCATGGGCGCGGGGCGGCCAGGGAGCCAAGGCTTGGGCCATGTGCGCGGACGCACGTGTTGCCCACCTGCTGGTTGGTCACAGCCGCCGCCATAGTTGCCCAGGTCCTTGAGCATGCCCGACAAGCTGGGCCAGCCAAACATCAGGCCGCCTGCAGTCGGGACGGCGGCGCAGATGCACGTGTGGGACATGTCCAGCGATGCAAGCAGCGGCAGCGGCGGCGGCCAGCGGCGCAGTGCATCTTCGTCAACGATTGCACCTCATCATGGCGCTCTCAGCATACCTTGCAGGAACTCGCCCAACACTCCAACCACTGCCAGTGCAACCCGCGCCTCGCGGGCGCCGGGTGGCAGCACCAACGCTTCGCCTGCCATTCGTCACGGAGCTGCTTGGCGTGTACCTCCGCCAGCCGGCGTGGCCTGCCGCCACCGGGCCAATTCACTGCCTATGCAGCTGACAGCAGAATAAGGCTGCAGAAGGCAAAACGGGTAGGGCGGTTTGCGTCCCCTTCTAAGCTGGCCAAGAGCCTCGGGAGGTCAGCGGGCGTTGAGCAAAGCCCTTCAGCGGCGTGCAACCAGCGCCTGACTTCTTTGGATTATTATTTGGACCTATTCGTGTTACGTATTTAGACTCTGAGCAAAGCAGGAGAGCGGGGTGCTGGCCAGGCAACGACGGTTGTGAAGCAGCGGCGGCGGCGGCTGCGGCAGCGGCAGCGGCAGTGGCAGCCTCACACCTGGGACCGCAGCAGTCGGCTGCCCGCGAGGCGGCAGCGGTCACAGCCGCCAGGCGTGATCTGCGCCAGCCCGCCGCTTGGTTCTGCGGCTGGAGGTTGTTTTTCGTCGGGTGATGGCAGCCGTCGGCGGCCGCCCCGTCGTGAGCGGATCAGGGCCCCGGTTGTGATCGGCGCGGATAAGGGCCCGGGGGCGGCAGCAGGGGCAGCCAGGCATGGGCCCATGTGTGGCCCATGTTTGCGGCAACTCCCCCAGCAGGTGCATTTCCCGCAACAATTCATGCGCGCCAGCGGTCCAACCTATCCCCCCAACACAGCTGATAGGTGGTGGCACCAGGTACCAACCCGCCCTGAGCACAAGTGTTGCTACTGGGGCCGGATCAGATTGCCCGACTAGCCAATGGGCGGCACGGGCGAGGCGGGAATCAGCTGCATGCATACCTACGGCGCCAGCCGCTGCTGCCGGCGCCGCCCGCAAATGACCATCCTCACACCGCTTACATTACTTGGCAGGGAAGCTCCTTTGCCACCTGCTAGGCATCCAGCAAGGTCTCGTGCAATGGTGTTGAGAGGTACGCAGGCAGAGAGACCCACTAGGAGACCCATTGAACACGTTGCAGGGCCACAACACCCCATCGCTCCCCACCCCCGCCGCCTCCTGCGCAGGCGGCGGCCTGTTTGGGGACCACCAGCTGTCCCAGGATGGCAGCCTGCTGTTTGTCTGCAACGTGGACGCCGTGGTTGGGTACGCCACAAGCACCGGCGAGCAGGTGGCGCGGCTGCAGCATGCGGCGCGCGTGACAGCAGTCTGCCTGCACCCTCGGGACAGCCTGCTGCTCTTCACCGCGTCGAGCGACGGGCGCATCACGCTGTGGGATCTGTCAACCAGCGCGCCCGCGCGCCAGTGGAACGTGGGCAGCCCCATTGAAAGCCTGGCCTTGAGCCCGTCTGGAAACACAGGTGCGGGCCTTCACCCAGTGAATCGTGGCGGCGCAGGGAAGCGCTACTGCTGCCGGCAGCGCTGCGCCAACGCTCCCCGGCTGTGCCCCCTCTACTCAGCTGTCCCCACCCCACATCGGTGCATTGCCGCAGCATATATAAGCAGCCACTGGCGCCTGCGGCAGGCTGGCAGGCTGTTTGCGTACGACCTTGGCAGCGGTGCTGCAATCGCCGCAAGCGGGCGTGCCAAGGTCTCCCAAGCAAGGCGGCTGGTGGTGAGCCGCGGCGGCCGCCTTGTGTATCCTGGCTGCCTTCGCATCCTACTTGGCAACCTTGCCGCCCCAGCTCTCCTGCTGCACAACCCCCGTGTGATGCTGCCGGCCTGCAGGCATCGGCAGACGGCCAGGTGCTGGCGACCTTCGACCGCCACACCGCTCTGGTGTGGAAGGCGGACACGTTCCCTAAAGCCCCGCTGGCCCTGACGCACACCAAGCCCCTGACATGTGCTGCACTCTCGTGAGTGCTGCATTCTGCAACCGAAAACCGGATTGCCAGTTGGGGGTGGTGGGGGTGATGAGTGGCAACCTGCTTCTGTGACTGCGTGGCCTGCCTGCATGTGCCCTGTGGGGCGTGTGTGCTTGGGAGGGCATCCGGGCACCGCCCAATAATGGTGCGATGTACTGCATGCAGGTCAAGGGGCGACGCCCTGGCTGTGGGCGATGCCACGGGGCGCATCCTGTTGTGGCGTGGCGTGCACACCGGATTGCAGGCATGCGGCGCCCCAGGGAGCGAAGTGGATGACAAGGATGCGCCAGCTGCCGAGCAGCTGAGAGCACGGGCGACTGTTCATTGGCATGCTGAGCCGGTGTGCTGCATGGCCTTCTCGCCTGATGACGCCTACCTGCTAACAGGTGCGAGTGCTGTGCCTTGCAGAGGAGCTGCTGTGTTGCTATTGCCTGAGGTCGTCTGAAGCCAAACAACCTGCCTGTTTCAGGTGGACATGAAGGCGTGCTGGTCATATGGGACCTGGCCAGTGGAAAGCGCACCTACCTTCCGCGCTTAGGCAAGTCGATATTGTGTTTGCCTGGCAAGTCAAGCCCACCTCTTTACTGGGCTGGCAGGTCTGCCTGAACGCCCCTTCCGACACCGTTGCAGGCACGTGCCTGCGTCACATCTCACCTTGTCCTGCTGACCCCTCTCGTGTGGCTGTCAGCCTGTCGGACAACCTTGTCCGCATGGTGAGTGAACAGCCAGCTCGGGCCTGGTCAACAAAGCTGGGGGACGCTGGCGTTGTCTCACCGTTTGCAATTTCATTCAAATGCAGCTGCCACAAGTGAACCACTGGCCCTGCTACACAGGTTGATCTGGCAGCCATGCAAGTTCAGTCTTCCATTCGTGGCGTGTGCAGCGCGCCGGCCGCCCCAACTCCAGCCTGTATGACAGTGCAACCAGCCACGGGGCAGCTGGTCCTGCTGGGTGGGGCGCCAAGCCTGCAGTTCTTTGACCCTGTCAGGTGTGTGGCCGGCGGTGCAGCAAGTGCTCGCCTGTCTGCAAGCCTGGTGGTGCCCAGCTCCTGGCACTCGCCTCTTGCCTCTTGTTATGCTAATAGAGTCTAGCTGCTGCTCTCTGCAGAAACTGCCATGGTGACCGGTTGTGGCTGTCCAGCACGGCACAAGGCCGGCCGCCTATTTCCGACGCCCGCTCACACTTGAGTCAGAACAAGGCACTGCCCACCACTCATGCCACATTCACTGCTGACGCTCAGGTACTTGCTGCCCTTGCTTCTGTCGTGCACACAGATCAGAAATTTGGCACAATTGGCACAAGTCCTGACACACCTGTACTGTGCTGCAGTGTCTAGTCACCATAGAGCAGGCGATGTATGCGGCCGGCGGTCCCCAGTCGCTGGCGAAGTTCTGGCAGCGCCATCAGGTGTGTGGGTGGTTTGGGAGTTGTCATTGCACCCTGGACAGCGGCACACCAACTTTTGTCTGCGCTAAGCGTGTGGCTCTTTCATCTTTTGCAGGGCCATTGGTCCAGCTATTCCCTGGGAGACAGGCAGGGGAACCCATGCAGGTATGTCACGGGCTTTGTTCCGCAGTGCCAGTGCTGGCTCACATCAGGCGCTTTCGTCAAGCTGCTGCCGCCTCCAAGCTGCTAAACGCAACTCGCATCTTGTACTGTTGCAGCCTGAGGGGATCTGCCCGCTCGCTCGTGCTGCATCCTCACCGCATCATGGCTGCCGTTGCTCTGGGTAAGTGTGCATCTGTGCCATGTGCAAGCGGCTAAGTTGTCCTATTCGATCTCGGCAGTAGTACTCAAAGATATCCACAATCCCGGCAAGCTGGGGCTGATAGGCCTCAGGATACTGGGGGTCAGTCATTACGACCCAACCAACTGCACCGTTGCTCCTGCAATACGACTGCTAAGAGAGCTGACGAGCTGTGGAATGTTGACTGATGCAAATGCTGTGCAGGAGCAGCCGGGCTGCGAATTTTGGAGCTGCCCAGCACTGGACCTGTTGCAGTGACCTGTCCTTCTGACGTCCAAGGCAAGGCTGCCGCATTTGTCAGACTCTGTGAATGGTTGTTGGCTGGGGTGTGACTTGCACGCTTTGCCGGTACGTTCAGGAACCTCGCCAACCCTGCACTCTAAACCCCACTTCAGGACGCACTGTGAATGCCGTGGCATTCAGTCCAGATGGCAGCGTGCTGGCATGTGGCACAACAGCAGGAGGGCCCGGTGAGAGTCGCACTGGCCACATGGGGTACAGTACAGAGCTCTGCAGCATGGTATGCTGACAACTGTTGGCACACGTGCTGCAACTGCAGTGTTTCTCTTGGACGCCATGTCCTACCGGCTGCTTGCCACCCTGCCGCCTCAAGCTGGGCTTCAAGACGCACATGCTGCTGTCATGCACCTGGAGTTCCTGGCGGATGGCCTCAACCTGGTAAGTCAGACTTACCGGCTTCAACTGCACTGACTGTGCTGCACGCTCCATTGCATCAAAGCTGACATGAGGGCTGCTCGTCGTGCAGGCATCCCAATGGGACGGTGGGGCAGCGGTCTACAGCCTTGCAGGCGGCAGGCTCAGCTGGTGTCTCCGCCTCCCAGTCACGGTGCTGGCTGTGGACGCCAGGTCTTCGCAGCTCGCGCTCGGCACACACCCTGCCTCTGTGGTCATGATGGATGGCAGTGGGGCCCTCGTACGCGGCCTGGGGTTGCTGAGGGGACTACGACTGCAGGCTGCGCGCTTCTACCAGGCCCAGCAGAAGGCAGATCTGGTGCGCTGCAAGGGTTGACAATGCAACTGCTGCTGTGTTGCTCTGCTTGCCACAGGCGGGATTCAAGCAGTCCCGCGTGCCTAACTGCTTTGCAGGCACCTGGACTGATGGTGTTGAATGACGCCCGCCAGTTTTCGACGAGCCAGGCTGGATTGGCGGATGGCTCTGGCCACGCTGGGCTGGTATCGAACACAGAAAGCATGCTGGCTGCTGCAGCGCTTGGAAAACTTACCATGCACGCGGCACAGCCAACAGCAGCAGCGGCGCCTGCATCGCATGCTGTCATACTCAAACCCGCTGACGCCAGCCTGGTTGCTGGCTGTGAAGGCCGTGCCTCGCACCTGCTGGCGCCGGTCTCTGATATGTGCCCCGTCGCACTCGAGCGGCTGCTGCTGTCGTGACACTTCACCCAACCCTTTGACACTCCACTTGTGCATTTGAGTAAACATTCAAAAGCACAAGGTGCACAGGTTCGATACTTGGTGGTGCAACAACACTGTATGTTGCGTTGTTCACACAGCTGTGCATGCATGCAATGTTTGTGTGTTGCGTGCATGCTCTGTTCAAGTTGGGAAAGAATGCTGAAGGGGAAAAAAGGTTGAACATGCACCAGGCCAGCCAGCAACACAGTTTCAAGCTGAGAAGCGGACTGCTGGCGTGGTTGCTGCTGCATCGGCCCCTCTGCTTGCACCAGACTGCAGCATCGCCAGGCGGCCAGACAGTTCAAGCAGGCTGCTATATGAAGCCGTCCGCTCTTCCAACAACACCTGGGCCCGCCGCAGTTTGGCCTGCACCAGCAGAGACGTGGCGAGGAGGCCAGTCAACGTGGGTCTTGCAAGACCTGCAACACACAGCGATTGCGAGCTGCACCCTGTAGCGCCCCAACTCACTTGTCCTGCCGGACTCGCAGCCAGCGTAGCTCCATGCGACAGCAGCAGGCTGCGCAACCAGGGCGCCAAGCGCGCTGCTTGCTGGGGCTGCCGGTGCAGGCGTGCCAGCAGCTCCTCAAGCAGGAATGCAGCCTGGGCAGCACTCAGTCGTGCCACGCTGCTGGCCACCACTGCTGGCTCTTGCACTGCGATGAGCAAGGCCGGCGGCAGTAGTAGTTTGTTGCTAACAATGGTAATACGAGTGGCGCGCAGACGCCCAAGCAAGGCACGTGACATCATAGCAGGCGCACCATCAAGGCAGCTTGACAGGGCGGCTTCATCTCGGACCGCCAGCGCTTGGCTAAGTGCGACTGCAATGGTGCCGTGTGCATCCATTGAGACCGGCACGGAGGTGAGTTGGAGGCAGCGTGGGTTCAGACAACGTACTGAAACAACGCCTGTGGCAGAACGGTGGGGCGGAGGAGAACAGTTGCCTGACAAATGGGTGACCGTCATGCTCTCGCTGGACCCATCCACAGGTTAGCGAAGCACAGGCTGCAGTGCACATCTTTCAGCAGCTAGCAGCAGCACTGGCAGCGGCGGCGGCGGCGACGGGAGCAGGAGGGCGTGGGGCATATGCATGAGTGCCTTGATTCGAGGTGCAAATTCCTCCGTGGCTCCCGCAGCCGCCGGCCACAGCTGGCCGGGGTGCTGCGGGGCCCCCCCCTGCAGCCGGGCGCCATGCTCGGCGCCCAAGCATGCTGCAGCCCATCCGGGCGACACCTTGGGATGCTCACCTGCTTCCTGGACCCCTCCAAACGGCCCGGCGGGGCGTAGGGGCCGCTGCGCGGCTGTGGGGTTCTGTGCGGGTGCAGAAGGCCCTCTCCTGCGTTCGACTGCCCTCCTGTCTGCGCTCTGGTGGTCTGCGGACTGCGATGAGCACGCATGCAATGGGTTTGACAGCTGGGCGCCGCCCCCATGCGGGGGCGGCATGCCGCCGCCGCAGCGCACCTTGCCCCATGCTCATGTTCTGGCTGATTTGCTCTTTAAGCTGCGTCTGATGCATTTTTTCACAGCGGGAGGGCCGGCAGCACCCCGGTTTCCTCCCCAGACCCATGCGGGCCGCAAATCACGCCACGCGTTGTAACTTCTTCTTCTCATGTTCTGTAACGTGCTGCTGCTGCCTGTTGGGGTCCGTTATCTGGTGCCATGAACAGGCGGAAGCACACATCACAGCCCTGCTGTGAGCCGGGGGCAGCGCGCAGGCGCACCCGAGCGCTGCCGGATTGTTCCTCCCAGCATGGAACGTGCAGAGGACGAGATTGATGCGAGCCTGCTTAGCTCGGGGGCCATTTTACACAGCTGGCCGTGCACACGCTGGCAGCTGCATCGGGGGTGCAGGTTTGACTGGCGCCTCGCTTTTGAATCGCGCCCAGCATCCCGCCAGTGCCCAACAGTAGAAGCCAGCAGGGGGTGGCAGGGTCCCTGCTTGGCGGCGCTGGAAGTTACATATCCCCACACTCCTTTCACAAAACCTCAACAGGCCGAGGGTCATGGTTGGGGCTGTACTGCAGGCAGTACACGCACCATTCCAATTCCCACACCGTCTGGGCACTCAAACCGCACCAAACTCTCCAGTGTTGTGATCACAGCGTCAGGGCTGCCAGGGCGCAACACGCCTGGACGCCGTCTGTCTCTCTCAAGCCGCGTCACCTTTTAGCCTCAATCGTCGCTGCTGATTGCTGTGTGTGACGTTGCGTGATCCGCCACGGCCCCTGAAGGTTCGTTTGGCTCACTTTCCCAGTTATTAATGTTCCCGCCCTCCTGTGGCCGGGCCGCCGTGCCGGGACGGCTGGGCGTTACTGGGCTTTACCATGGGGCTGTTACGGGCATGTCATGTAATGCCAAGCAGTGTTAGAAGCCCGTTGCCGCTGCCGCCACTTGCTGCCGCCATAGGATGGCGGCCATCCGTGCCGCCTGCTCCACTTGCGCTTTATGCTGGTGGTTCCCACATCATCTCAGAACGCATGCGTGCCCTCCTTGCTTACAGTGGTTGGTAGAATTGTTGTTGCGCCCATCCATGGACAAGGTGACTTACCAGTTGGTCTTGAGTGTTGTGACCGCAGCACTGACCAGCAGCAAGCAACGACCCTCCCTCATCTGCTGCTGCCCACTCCCCATCCTGTCCATGGTGCAGTACCAGACCCTGGGACGCATAGGAGAGGGAACGTGAGTGCCCACATAACTTGAGTGCCCTCGTAGTTCGGTGTGTTAGCGTCATCTCCAACTCAACCTCTTGCGCTGCATGCAGGTATGGCGTTGTCTTCAAGGCGAAGGACAAGGCGTCCCAGCGGGTGCTGGCACTGAAACAGATCAGGTAGCTGTGAACAGCAGTGCTACGAGTTTGGCGCAGCCAGCGGCATGCTGTAGTGCTGTTCGCAACAAGCGCGCCCTCGCTTCTCCATTGCGCGTTGGCTGCCTGCAGGCTGGAGCAGGAAGAGGAGGGCGTGCCATCCACGGCCATCAGGGAGATTTCGCTGCTCAAGGAGCTGAACCATGATAACATAGTATGGTGAGGCCGCAGTTCTGGCGGCACTGGCTGGCTGTCTTATTCATTGTGCCCTGAAGAGCAGAAAGCCTGTCCCGACTGCATACTGGGGCATGACCGTTATAGTTTTGGCCAGCTTCCCCTTGTGAGGGCTCAAACCATGCGCACCCGCCATATGTACCAACTTTCCGCCCCACCCCATGCGCAGCTTGGAGGATGTGGTGCATGAGGATCGCAAGCTGTATCTGGTGTTTGAGTTTCTGGACGTGGACCTGAAGAAGCACATGGACTCCTACCCACAGCTGTATCAGGATCCAGCGGTGGTCAAGGTGGGTGGGTGTGTTTCATGCCCGTGGCTGCATACTATAACAAAGTAAGAGCTGCTGATTGTAGCAAGCAGTGCATTGCCCACCACTATTCAGCATGCCAGGGAACTCATGCAATGCACATTGACCTTCACATGCGATGCTGCAGCGGTTCCTGTACCAGATGCTTCAAGGGATTCAATACTGCCATTCACACCGGTGAGCATGAGGGATGATGGTCTAGCTCCTTGCTCTGGGCTTTGTGTGAAGCCCGTCACCTAGCATGCATTAGGCTTCAAGCGGATACTGGTTGCATCACCATTGCGGCCATGTGTGGCAGGATACTGCACAGGGACATGAAGCCGCAGAACCTGCTGATTGACCGCGCGACAAACACAATGAAGCTGGCGGACTTTGGGCTTGCACGGGCGTTTGGCATCCCTGTCAGGCAGTACACCCATGAGGTGCGTGCTGTGTACTACTCATTTGTGGTTATGTACTTTGCTGCCGCTGCGCTCGCCCTGCGTAGCATTGGTGTGCCAAATTGGCATGCGTGTTCTGCCGTCGCTTGATCAGCTGTCTCAGCTCTTCACCGGAAGTCCTGCCGTCGTGCAGGTCATCACCCTTTGGTACCGTGCTCCAGAGATTTTGCTGGGCATCAAGCACTACTCCACGCCCGTGGACCTGTGGAGCATCGGCTGCATCTTTGCAGAGATGGTCAACCAGAAGCCGCTGTTCCCAGGCGACTCGGTGCGAGGCTATGTCACCTCTGTTCTGCCATGTTGGGCTACCTGGCTGGGGGGTACGGTGTGCCATCCATCTGCTGATGTTCTGCTGCCACAACCCATACACTACAGGAAATTGACGAGCTCTACAAGATATTCCAGGTACTGGGCACGCCGTCCGAGGCAACGTGGCCAGGCGTTTCACAGCTGCCCGACTACAAGGTGAGACGGTTGGGAGGGGCCCTCCAGTGCAAGCGCGGCAGCTAATGAAGCAGGCATGTGTTGTTTGAGGTATTGACAAGGCCTTTGTCTTCCACTATGCAGGACTGCTTCCCACAGTGGCGACCAAAAGATCTGCAGTCTGTGGTGCCATCCTTGGACCCGCTGGGTGTGGACTTGCTAGCTCAGCTACTTCGATACAACCCCTCGGAGCGCATCACTGCCAGAGCTGCACTGCAGCACCCGTACTTTCACACCTGAAGAGTCTAGTGAACCTGATAGTGTTTGATGTACCATGCTACTTTCATGTGATTTCCGATGCTGCCTGCCCATGCACACTCTCTGTCACACAATGCGTCAGCAACAAGCGGTATCTGCAGCTCACCGGTCCCATGGTGCCCCACGCCTGCCGACCCATATAACCAGGCCCATGTTGGGCAACACTACCGCTGCCAGTTGGGCTGATCCATGCGGCGGTGTGTCTGCACTGGATTGTTCCCCTGTGTGCCTCACAATGCAGTACACCGCAGCCTGGCCGGTGGCAGGTATGCAGGGCAGGAGTGCAGGCATGCGCACACAGCATCCAGGTGCCTGCTGGGCAGGTCAGCCAGGTTGCGCATGCGCATCACACAGCGTGGTCTCGGATTGTAATGTGGTCCTTCATGACCCACAGCTGTCAGTGGAATACAACCCAGCGCATGGCCATCAGACGAACATCACATGCAGCGCGCCCAGGGCATGCCGTGCACGTTCATGGTGGCCCCCATGCCTGCCCACCCCCCAGGCACCTGGCCAGCATCACGCGACAGTGCCACCGCCACCTGCGCTGATCAATGGATACGATGTGGCAGGGAGGTGATGTCCCGCTTTGTGCCCCACAATGCAGGAACTGGACAGATGTTAGTGGATGTGTGCAGAGCATAGCCTGGCTGCAAGGTCTGGGGGATGGCTTCTTGAAATATGCATGTTGCTTAACTGCCCAACGCATGGTAGAGGCTGCCACACGCATTGCAGGAGGCCATTAATTTTTGAGTGGTTGATGCACTTTGCTGCCTCACTGTAACTCTGCCTGCTCCCAAAAGCTTGCAAATTAGTCGTCTGTTTTTCCCATGCCTGCATTTATACTGTCACGCCATCAAAAGACCAAGACTCTGTTTTGCCTGTGGGAGTTACATCTGTACGCTCCGCTCAGGCTTGGGATTAAGAGGTTCTAAGTTGTCAATTACAGGGGTTCTGAGTTGTCGACCGCCGCACCAAAAATAACCAAGAAAGCAGCCTTAACTGGTGCCTAACAAGCTTTGCGTGAGCCCCAGCACGCTCAGCAGCTGCTCTTGGGTCCGCATCTCCTCCGCCAGGATTGACTGCAGCTGCTGCGGCCACTCTGCAGCAGCCTCGGCATTGGCGAAGCCTGGCCGGCTGGTGAGCAAGGAGTGCAGCACTGCCAGGGCACAGTCCACGTGCGCTGGGTTATTCAGCTGGCGCCGCGTTTGCAGCAGCAGTGCTGCCACCGTGTCAGCCGGGGCTGTTGTCATAAGGCCTTCTAGGGCATCCTGCTCCACAAGCGCGCGCACAACGCTCTCCACCGCCTGCATTGCATAGAAGTCCGTCACGGAAGTCAGCAGCTGTCGAATGCATGTCAGGGGCCGAGCCTCAATTTAGTTATTTCGGGGTCAGCGAGGCACACTATGCGTGTTGGCGGCTCACAGCATGGCAGATATACATAAACGCAGCTACTCTAGTCTAGTTTTGAGACATCAAGCTAGGTAGGGATGGTGACAATGGGGCACCAATGCACTGCTTGTTTGCGACTCACCTCATACCGCTGCGTAATAAGCGCTGCCTCAAGTGCTCCTAAATATTGGAACTTGGAAAGCAGCGCGAGGTGCCGCGGCACCTTCGCCTGGTCCATGAGGTGATGGAAAGGAGTATGCTATTTGGCAATCAAAGGAGGCCACCAAGTGATTTGCGGCTGTCAGGTGCTGCATACAGCCGGGAAAGCACCTTCCGTTGCGCACCTTTGCTGAACCGCCAGCAACAATGTCTGCATCTTGTGCTCGTGCCTCTGCTTGAGCTGTGAAGTGTGACTGCGCACCGACCGCACGCGATGGGCGCCACCTGCATGCACGGACATGGCAGCCTTGATCTGTGCACCCATGCACAAAATGTCAGAAGAACGCATCCTCCTTGGAAAGAGATGTTCTAGCATGCAAGATGCTTGTTACGTCTGCTCAACAGCTGCTAACGGCTGTAGGTCCAGCTGTATTCTCAACAGCTGGCTGGCGAGAAACAGCAGTGACAGCAGGTGCAAAATTTAACCAACTGCAGGCAAAGAGATGCAATGGACCATGAAGCAAGCCTCAAGCTCACCGTAGTCGTGTGGGCTGAGCCGCACGTGCTGCACTGCCCTGCTTCCTACGATGAATGGATACTGCTCCATCTGACATGCCAACCGCGAGTACATCCGCCGCAGGCGATGCGGCCAGGCACAGCACCGGCACAGGCGACTTGTGCATGGTTGAGGGCCGGCCGGTGTCCAGGTCGACAACCTGCACAGCAGGCACAGCATGATGACTAAATGGTAGTAGCACCTCCACGCCGCTGGCCACCAAGCCATGCAGCTGGTTCACATACCTTGACATGTCCGTCCAGACCTGCAGACACTATATGCGGTTGCGGGCTGGCAAGCGCCGCGACGACCACACTTGTGACCGTCTTCTGGTGCGCTGTTACGCGCTGCACCAGTTGTCCGCTCTGCAGCATGTGCCAGATGCAGACGTCTGTGCCGCCCGCCGTCACCAGCAGGGATCCTGCACAGCAGGGGACAGCCACACGCATGTCAGCATCTGAGCGCGTCCACCGCCTTTGGCCCACCTGGTTGCCTCTGCAAGCCACACTGTCAGACACCTGTGGGGAAGAAGGCCACCGACTCGATGGGCGCGCCATGGTTGACGCTGAGCAGGCAGCGGCGCTGGCGTGCATCCCAAAGCTTGCAGACGTGGTCATACCTGCATTGCCGCCACTCAACCAGGCAGTCAGTGGTGTGTGGCTCTGCCATTGGGCATGCAGCCAAAAGCAGAGGCGCACTGGCATGCACATGCATCACACCCACCCGCTTGTGGCCCACACTTCGGTGCTGACTGGGCTGCTTACTGCCGAGCGCACGTAGTCAGAGTGGCCCAGCACGCTGGACACCTGTTGCAAGCGCACAATCAATGGCAGTTGAAAGTGGCTTCTTGCTTGAGGGCAGGCCCCACCCGCGTGAAAGCACCAGCTGCTGCAGCGCATCGGCTCACCTGTTGGCCGGAGGTAACATCCCACGTGGCAACCATGCCGTCGTCACCGCCGCTCAGCACGTGCAGCTGGTCGGCCGCAAAGCGAGCCACATGCACCGGCGCCTTGTGCGCCTTGAGCTGCCGCAGCAGCGCGCGGCTGCCAGAGTCAAAAATCTGCATGGGTCAGCAGCATCGAATATAACCAGCAGCCGGTACAGGTTTGGCCGCCTTTAATGCGGCACGGCACCATCGGCGGCGGGCGCAGGGTGGCAGCAACGCATGGCCGCACCTGCACAACTCCGTCTTCGCCACCTGCCACTATCAGTCGGCCGTCACGCCGAAAGCTACCGCTGTACGCCTTATCTTTGAACCGCGAGATTTGACGCTTGACGGCGGAGCTGCTGCCATCAAACACATGCAGACGTGTGCCGGCAGAGGCGCAGAAATCATGCGGCTGCGCGATGCAAAAGTCCAAGCTGCTGACAGCCCCAACAAGCTGCGCGGCCTGTGACTTGAAAGGCCACACGACCTGGAAAGGAATGAGGACAAGAATGACAGCAGGTGGTGTCAAGCCCACTGTAAATGTAAACCCATTGAATGCTGGCACCATCCCTGGCAGTGGTGTTCTGCGCTAGCGCACAGGTACCAATTGTTGCCAGCAGGTAGATCACCTTGTCCATGAGTGCAACGCGTGTTCTGCCGAGAACTGCATCCAGAGTACAGACGTTGATCTTTTGGCATGTGAACGAAGCATAGGCAGCAAAATGCACCATCGAGGGCCTCTTGCCGACGGCTGGCGGCAGCACCACTGGCAGCGGCGGCGGCGGCGCCGGGAGCAGGAGGGCGTGGGGCATATGCATGAGTGCCTTGATTCGAGGTGCAAATTCCTCCGTGGCTCCCGCAGCCGCCGGCCACAGCTGGCCGGGGTGCTGCGGGCCCCCCCCCCCCCCCCCCCCCCCCNGGTGCTGCGGGGCCCCCCCCTGCAGCCGGGCGCCATGCTCGGCGCCCAAGCATGCTGCAGCCCTCCGGGCGACACCTCGGGAGATCACCTGCTTCCTGGCCCCTGCAAACGGCCCGGCGGGGCGTAGGGGCCGCTGCGCGGCTGTGGGGTTCTGTGTGGGTGCAGAAGGCCCTCTCCTGCGTTCGACTGCCCTCCTGTCTGCGCTCTGGTGGTCTGCGGACTGCGATGAGCACGCATGCAATGGGTTTGACAGCTGGGCGCCGCCCCCATGCGGGGGCGGCATGCCGCCGCCGCAGCGCACCTTTGCCCCATGCTCATGTTCTGGCTGATTTGCTCTTTAAGCTGCGTCTGATGCATTTTTTCACAGCGGGAGGGCCGGCAGCACCCCGGTTTCCTCCCCGGCCCCATGCGGGCCGCAAATCACGCCACGCGTTGTAACTTCTTCTTCTCATGTTCTGTAACGTGCTGCTGCTGCCTGTTGGGGTCCGTTATCTGTTGCCATGAACAGGCGGAAGCACACATCACAGCCCTGCTGTGAGCCGGGGACAGCGCGCAGGCGCACCCGAGCGCTGCCGGATTGTTCCTCCCAGCATGGAACGTGCAGAGGACGAGATTGATGCGAGCCTGCTTAGCTCGGGGGCCATTTTACACAGCTGGCCGTGCACACGCTGGCAGCTGCATCGGGGGTGCAGGTTTGACTGGCGCCTCGCTTTTGAATCGCGCCCAGCATCCCGCCAGTGCCCAACAGTAGAAGCCAGCAGGGGGTGGCAGGGTCCCTGCTTGGCGGCGCTGGAAGTTACATATCCCCACACTCCTTTCACAACACCTCAACAGGACCGCAGCCAGTTGGGAGTGTCCCCACGCTGCAGCTGCTATGCAGGACAAGGTTTAAAATATCATCACATACATTTGGCCATTCAATACCAGTGGCGTCAAGGTCCGCTAGCGCCAGCCCTCCGGTCGCCTGCGCGCTGCCCCCGGCTCACAGCAGGGCTGTGATGTGTGCTTCCGCCTGTTCATGGCACCAGATAACGGACCCCAACAGGCAGCAGCAGCACGTTACAAAACATGAGCATGGGGCAAAGGTGCGCTGCGGCGGCGGCATGCCGCCCCCGCATGGGGGCGGCGCCCAGCTGTCAAACCCATTGCATGCGTGCTCATCGCAGTCCGCAGACCACCAGAGCGCAGACAGGAGGGCAGTCGAACGCAGGAGAGGGCCTTCTGCACCCGCACAGAACCCCACAGCCGCGCAGCGGCCCCTACGCCCCGCCGGGCCGTTTGGAGGGGTCCAGGAAGCAGGTGAGCATCCCAAGGTGTCGCCCGGATGGGCTGCAGCATGCTTGGGCGCCGAGCATGGCGCCCGGCTGCAGGGGGGGGCCCCGCAGCACCCCGGCCAGCTGTGGCCGGCGGCTGCGGGACCGACCTGTGTGCCGCAGAGTGGCATGTCGGGGTTAGTGGCCGACGCCAGGGCTGCGCCGCCGCTGGCCTGCGGCGTCCCCCCTTGGTCCCCTTCTTGGTTAGCGGCTGCTGCAGGCGTAGGACCTGCACATGCTGACCAGGTTCAATTCACCTTGATTTTGGCCAAACTCTCCTCTGGCAGATTTCTCCAGCCTACGCCTGTCCTTGAATCCCCAGGATGGAGACGGGTGCGTTGAATGTTGGCTGCATGCCTGGTGCATTGCGTTGCTGCGCTGCCAAATATGTGCTAAGAAGCTCAGCACCCTGAATGTCCGCAGAAATTATCAAGCCTGGGGCTACCCCGCCCCTGGACACTTCATCCTGGCCGCTGCTTCTGAAGAATTACAGCCAGCTGAATGTGCGGTCTGGGCACTACACACCGCTGCCAAGTGGGCACACCCCGCTAAGGAGGCCCATGCAGGTACTGTCAGTCGCAGAACGACCTCGCCTGGTCGACGTCTGCCTGGGCGTCGCAGTGGTTGCAAAGTCGCTGCTCTTGTTTCGCCTGCTGCCGCCGTCGCCGCCACTGCCCACTGAATGGCACTCCGCTTGCAACTTGCACCATCCCTCTTGCCTCCATCAGGAATATGTGCGCTACGGTGTCATCAACCTGGACAAGCCGTCAAACCCGTCCTCCCATGAGGTGGTTGCCTGGATCAAGCGCATTCTGCGGGTGGAGAAGACGGGCCACTCGGGCACGCTGGATCCCAAGGTGCGTGACTTGCAGATGGGGCAGCAGCAGCGGTAGATTGAGCTCAGGCGCGCCTCGCGAGCTGCATACCATGCAACATACCTGCTGCAGGTGACGGGCAACCTGATTGTCTGCGTGGACCGCGCGACGCGGCTCGTCAAGAGTCAGCAGGGCGCGGGCAAGGAGTATGTGGCCATCGCTAGGCTGCATTCCAAGGCAAGGCTGCTGCTGTTTGTGCTGATGATGACCCTTCTTTTGCGCCAGGTCACGCGGTATTAAAAGAATGGCGCCGCTACACGTGCCTTCACAATAGTTACTGGTTGAAAGTCGGCGTTCCACAAACTCTGCAGGTAGAGGGTGGTGCAGCCAAAGTTGCGCGCGCCATTGAGACGCTGACTGGCGCCCTGTTCCAGCGGCCACCCCTGATTTCAGCTGTCAAGCGTCAGCTGCGCATCAGGTGCGGAGACTGCTTGCAGGTGCATGGATGCCGGTGCATTCCTTGAAACGCTCTTTGCAAGTCACACTTTCTAGAAAGGGAATTCATGCAGGACCATTTATCAGAGCAAGCTCATTGAGTATGACGATGAGCGGAACCTGGCGGTGTTCTGGGTCAGGCAAGCGCCAGCAGGATGGGCTGCTTACTGTGTTGGGTTGAATATGTCGCACGCGTGTGCTGCATTTTTTCTGTTAATGCTGCACACGCTATGCTGTTTCCTGTCCCCGCTGCAGCTGCGAGGCAGGTACATATGTGCGGACGCTGTGTGTGCACCTGGGCCTTCTTCTGGGCGTGGGGGGTCACATGCAGGTGGGTTGCAGCTGCGGCCACGGGCAAGCCTCACCTTCATGCCACATGCTGCCCTGCTGACCTTGCTGGGCAACAGCATGCTTCCCTGCTGACCCTGCTCAGCAACAGTATCAAGCAGTAAACCTTGCATGGCTGTGCTGATGTGCAGGAGCTTCGACGCGTGCGCAGTGGCATTATGGGGGAAAAGGACAACATGACCACCATGCATGACGTGCTGGATGCGCAGTGGACGCTTGACAACCTGAGCGATGAGGCCTACCTGCGTCGCGTCATCATGCCGCTCGAGGTGAGCCACGGGCAGCATGGATGCTGCGCGTTGTTATTCAGTGTGACAATATCAGCTTGTTTGCAAAGTCGGTTGTTGGACACATTTAATCTGGCGCCATGCGCCTCTGCAGACGCTGCTCACCAACTACAAGCGGATTGTGGTGAAGGACAGCGCCGTGAATGCGCTGTGCTATGGCGCCAAGCTGATGATCCCAGGGCTGCTACGTTACGAGAACGGTGCGGCTGGAGTGCATGCCCTGATGTGGCAACTGATTGGCTTGGTGTGCCGGTGGGGAGGTCCGCTACCTGTCGAGTGGGCCGCTCATCAGGCGCGTTTGCTTTGCAGGCATTGAGCTGGACGAGGAAGTGGTGCTGATGACCACCAAGGGAGAGGCGGTTGCCGTTGGCATTGCACAGGTACAGTGCAGGCGCGCCTTGTGATTTGTGATCACCACGCAGGGGCTCGGCCCTGCTGCCATTACACAACCCAGCTTTTCGGCACTCGCAGCCACTCGTGCCCATGCTTGCTGAGATGCCGCAGATGACAACCAGCATCATGGCAACCTGTGACCATGGCTGCGTCGCCAAAGTCAAGCGAGTCATCATGGAGCGCGACACCTACCCGCGCAGGTGATGGCAGGCAGGCAGCCTCTCAGCCACGTGCACGCCTCTGCTTGCCGAAAGCCTGGCAGAAGGGTAGCGCGGCCACGACCATCGTGCAATGCCATTGCTTCTGCAGGTGGGGCCTCGGCCCCATGGCCCAGAAAAAGAAACAGCTGGTGGCTGCTGGGAAACTGGACAAGTTTGGCCGCCCAACTGAGGCCACTCCCAAGGTGCGCCGGCGTTGGTGCAGCAGCGGGAAAGGCGGAAGCTTGCGCCTGCTTGGCAGGAGGACATCTTACAACAAGCCCATTGAGCTGGTGCAGGAGTACTTGCGGGCGCTCGGGGAGGATGGAGGCCCGCGAGGAGCAGCGGAGGCCGGCGCAGCAGAGCAAACCACAGCCGACGAGGTGAGGATGCCAGGGACTTTGTCCAGGCAAATATTTTGTTTGAGCCCGACCAGTCTTGGTCGGTCTTGGCTGTCTCTGTTGGCTGCTTGTAGCTGCATCTTGAAAGTGCAATGACCCATGTGTGTGCAGGCGCCTCGTCAAGAGGGTGAGCAGGAGCAGGAGAAGAAGAAGAAGAAGAAGCGTGAGCGGAGCCCGGAGGCAGCGGCGGCGGCAGACGATGCCAAGTCAGAGGAGAAGAAGAAGAAGAAGAAGAAGAAGAAGGAGAAGAAGGACGGCGATGAATGACTGTGCTCTCCTTGCTGTGCTACCACACCTGTCTTTGATGAATCGCAGTGGCAGGTAACTGCTGTTCACGCAAAGTTAATTGTTAAAAGCTGTTCACGCGAAGTTGCAAAGCCGCGCAAACACGGAGGTTTGAGGCACACAGCGGGTTGGCATAGCCCATCCACACCGCATCCATTAATCAGCGCAGGGTGGCACTGTCGCATGATGCTGGCCAGGTGCCGCGGGGGTGGGCAGGCATGGATGTGCATACCTTGCCCTGGGCGTGCTGCATGGTCTCTGCTGGCCATGCAATGGTAGTGATACAGCGATGGCGCGTTGGTACAGCACACGACCAACACTCATTATTGAAGCAACACTGTGAAATGCGCAAGCGCAACCTGGCTCACCCGCCCAGCAGGCACGTGCCATCCTTTGCATGGCTCGACCCCTCCCCTGCACGCCTGCCACCGGCTGGGCTGCGGTGTCGCTGCTTTGAGGCACACAGCGGAATGTCACACCCCAGCCACACCGCATCCAATGATCAGCGCTGGTGGCACTGTCGCATGATGCTGGCCAGGTGCCGCGAGGGTGGGCAGGTGTGGGGCACTTTAGTGGGCGTGCACGCCATGCCCTAGTTCGGCGATTCACGCGTACCGCAGCCTTGCAAACAATTGGGTTGTGCTGGACAGGCTGCCTGCAAGGTCCTCGGCGAGCAAAACACCGCGCGCGCGGACGCTCGGCCGTGAGGTCCGCGCGGTGCCTCTCCGCAGGGCCTCTCCGCTAGTCCAAAACACGCCTCGTTGACAACTCCCGAGGCCAACTCGCCAGCCTAGGCCCGTGGATGTCAGCATGCGGAGCACGGTGATCCAGGCGTGCTCCACCCGATCCATCCTCACCCGCCTCACTGGTTACCCGCCTTCCGCTGCGGCAGTCTGCACAAACTTTCGCCACAATGCAGGCCACCCTGTCGTGCAAGCCCGCGGCCCGCAGCGGCGCCGTGACCCGCGCCAGCAGGTGCGCACGGGAGCGCGTGGCGCCGTAGGGCGTGCCACACGTGCCGCAGCTGCGCACGGGGATCACCTGCAGGCCTTTGGGAGGACACCACGCGGCCCCGGGCGGCCCAGCTGGGCCTGGCTGGGGCCTGGCTCGCCTAGGAGGCCGCTTCCCCGAGCGCGCTTTACAGCTTTGCAACCGCTCAATAACATCCTGCCTTCGAATGAGGGAGCAGCGACCGCCTGCCCCAGCTGAGCCTGGCCGCGTTGACGTCCGCCGCCTCTCCCCCCGCCGGTCGCCGACTGCTAACGCCCGCGCGCCCGTCACATGCCAGCGCAGGCGGTGCGTGGTGGTGTGCCAGGCTGCTGATGGCGCCAAGAAGGCCGGCGCCCTTGCGGCGTCCCTGCTGGTGGCTGGGGTGAGCGGACGCGCGGGGGCGGGGGCTGCAGCCTGGCCATGAGTGCGGAGCCGCCTGCCCGTCTGCCTGCCGTCGAGCCGCCGGTTGCACGCCATCTCATGATAGTCGCCGGCACGCTTGCTCCCTGCCACGTCGCAGTCGGCCAACGCCCTGTCCTTTGACGAGCTGCAAGGCCTGACCTACCTGCAAGTCAAGGGCACGGGCATTGCCAACACCTGCCCCACCCTGGACAGCGGCTCCTCCAACATCAAGGACCTGAAGCCCGGCACCTACCAGCTGGGCAAGTTCTGCATGGAGCCCACCAGCTTCACTGTGAAGGAGGAGTCCCAGGTGCGCCCATGCTGGTGGACTGGCTGGAGCAGGTGTGCCCTTCAGCACCGAGTTGCCCGGCGCTGCTGCCAGCATGTTGCTTGCGCGGCACAAGCAAAGATGCCGGCCCGTCCCTCCTCGCTTGCTGTGCAATGCAGTTCAAGGGTGGTGAGACGGAGTTTGTCCCCACCAAGCTGATGACCCGCCTGACCTACACGCTGGATGAGGCAAGTGGGGTGGGAGGTCGGCTCACGCAAACGCCGCCACTCCTGGCATGCCTGCTGCCCATTGGAGCAGTGCTGCTCGCGCCTGCACGCAGCGCTGCCCGCAGAGCGTAACTGATGGCATGCTTTCCCTATGTGCAGATGAGCGGCCAGTTCAAGGTTGATGGCAGCGGCAACGTGGAGCTCAAGGAGACGGACGGCATTGACTACGCCCCCGTCACCGTGCAGCTGCCCGGCGGCGAGCGTGTGCCCTTCCTGTTCAGCGTCAAGGAGCTGGATGCCAAGGTGGGCGGTACGCTGCTGTCCTGCTGATGTGGTGTTGGTTCCAGCCAAATATGTGCCAGTGGTCCATCGGCCCACCTGCAATCTTAGTCATCCTGCTCGTGCATGCTGTGGCTGAACACAGGGCAATGCTGATGGCTTTGGCGGCGAGTTTGTGGTGCCCTCCTACCGCGGCGCCACCTTCCTTGACCCCAAGGGCCGCGGCGCTGCCACCGGCTACGACACTGCAGTGGCTCTGCCCGCCGCTGGCGACGACGGTGAGCCATGGCGAGGGGGGCGAGGGTGGGCGCCTTGCGGGCTTGCGACCTGCTGCTGGCAGCTGTTCTGCAGTGCCTCACCAGGCACGGCTGCGTTGCGCCCCTGGGCACTGTCGCCCTTGGGCTGACTGTGCGCCCTTGGGCTGACCTCCGTCCCCGCGTGCAGAGGAGTACATGAAGGAGAACATCAAGTCGGCGGGCGCAATGAAGGGCCAGGCCGTGTTCTCCATCGCCAAGGTGGACGCTGCGACTGGCGAGATTGCCGGCGTGTTTGAGTCTGTGCAGCCGTCTGACACTGACCTGGGAGCCAAGGCCCCCAAGGATGTCAAGATCACCGGCCTCTGGTGAGCCCACAAGGGGTGTGCGATTTTATGCTTGTACAAAGGCCTGCCCGAAGGACTGCCGAGCATTTAAACGGAGGTGCGGTTGGCTGCTTTGCATGCATGGCCCCCTTGCATCACGGGTCCCTCAGTTGTGTGTCTCGCGTTTCTGTTGCTTTGCAGGTACGCGCAGCTGTCGTAAGCACCACAGCACATCATTTTGGAGAAGAGAATTACAGCTTTGTCGCCCGACCTGTTCGTCAGACGTAGAATGTTCATGTAACATAAGCAACTACTGCAGTGTGGCCAGGCAATAACACCTGCTGTGTGACAGACGTGTGCACACTGCGCAAGCCAGGGCATGCATGTGCATTAGTAGAGCCCACGCAGCGCGCCTGGGGCATGGCGTGCGTGTCCATGGTGCCCCACATCCCCGTTGTGTGCCTCACACTTCAACACCAATCACATGACCTGGGGCAGGTGTGTGAGCATGGCGGGTGAGGGTGGTGGCGACGGCCGCATGTGTCCCCAGGATGCACCCCCAATGACAGGCCTGTGTAGGGCAGCGATGCCACAAAGCAGCCACACCCCGGCTTGCGCATGCACACCACAATTGCGTTTGGTTTGGCATGTGCTTAGTCCGATGACGTGAGCGTACTACAACCATAGAGGCCATGCACCGCGCCCGGGCCACCCCCAGCAGCAACACCGCAGCCCAGCTGAACCGCTTCTCTGTTTCCATTATAACAACTCCTTCTTTTTAGGATCCTCAAACTGTACCTTGAACATGTTCTGCACACAAAATGTGGACATCACGCATGACACACAAACGGCAACGGAAGCAGGGAAAGCTGGGGGGAGAAAGAAATCTCCACAGGCAGGTTGGGTGCCACCATTGATGCATTGCGACAAGTGCTGAGGTCTATGTGTGCGTGCGCTGCCCGTCGAGCTGTCCCAGCACTCATAGCACGCTTTGCAGCCAGCCGCACAACTGCGCAATCCCTTTTCTTGTTCTGCAAAGCCACAGTTCATGTAGGAGGCAGGGCATCGGTGCATCGGTGCATCTACGTTTTCAACTTCTTTGGCTTGCTGAAATCCTCTGCCTGAACGTGGCTCTGGGGGCGGCTGGGCAACCCCTCCACAGCCTGCGCGCTTGTGTCCTCTGCCAGGAGATGCGTCCACTTGGTCCGTCCGCGCCGCCCGAAGTTGCGCACCTGGCAATCAACAGCAGCGAAAGGCACTGGTGTGTCCCAGCGGTTGTGGCTTCAAATATCCCTGCATGCACAGCAGCAGACAGCCAATGCCATGAACGAAAATCAGCACTTGCCTGCATGATTTTGGGCAGCATCTCTTTGTCAAACTTGTCCTCGCCAGTTGGAGCATTGTAGTCGCGGTGCATGATGTCACCCAAGATGCTCTCCCCTTCCTCGCCCTCGCCCTGGAAGAATGCACCCCTGTGCCAGTACTTCTGCACCAATGGTCGAGGGGCAACGACAACAGAGGAACAGCATCAGAGTATCTGAAATGCCGCTACCAGCAGAGCACAATCAAAGGAAGTTGCGGAACATGAAAGTGGCCTGTACAGTCCATACCAGTCTGCAAGTTCCGCCCAAACACCAGGCCCTGCGCACCTGCAGGAACTTCCATTTCTTCTTTGGAGGCGGCAGTGGCAGCTCATTTTGGGCAGCCGCGCCTGCCCACGTGGCTGGGCCGCTGGTGCCTTCCTGCCGCAACTGCCTGCGGCAGGCAAGGGAGGCAAAATACAAGTGAGGAAAATGATGCTGCTGCCCCATTTCACCTCCGACCTCTGAAAGTCAATTTGCCACTCCTTGCCTGTCACGGGCGATGCGCTGCAGCTCCCGCTCCCGCCACGCCTCGTACTCCTCAACCTCGTCCTTCTCATCATCAGTATCCAGATCGGGGGCATCCATGCCTGAAACCTCCTGCAGGGCACACAGGCATGCCGCAACAATAGGGTTGAGCACCGCACCGAGGAGTGGATGGGGAGGGACAGATGTGTGCGCATTGTCATGAAACCAATGCAGATGGTTTGCACGTGGATAGCTGGAAACAGATCACACCATTTGAGTACTACCCTCAATTTCCCACACCGCTCCAGCAATAACAGATCCAAGCCCCCGAATTGCATGTTTTCAGCAAGCGGGGCAGCAGAGACATCCGTGTGATGCTCATTAGCACTCGCTTTGAGCACGCAAGTGCTTGGGACCCAGCCCCAAATGAATTGGGCAACGTGCATCAGCTTTGCGCTGCCCGAGGCTTTCCACAATAAAGGCGCCCCCCAAAAAGAGCTGCAGCCCCGCCATCTTGACATAAAGCACACTCGGAATTTTGACGTATCCCTCGGCAAATCCCTGTGAATGCGCCGCATCACAAACAACACATGCTCAAGCGCACCTGCTGCAGATCCTGCTGCTGCTGCGCCTGGGCTACAAGCTCCTGAGTCTGCCGCCGCCGCTCTTCCAGCTGCGCAGCTGGCTGCCGAGTCGTCTGCTCAGCATCAGCCAATGCTGCCTCGCGCTCTGCCAGTGTCTGCAGAGGTTGAGCATCTTGGCTGTGACGAGTCGAGACTTGACAATCCCATGCAGATGCTGGCTGTGGCACAACACCGGACACACGCTGCTGCTCAAAGGCATGGCTACCAGGCCGCGTTGTGCACACAAGGACTGGGGCTCACCTCCCGCTCTGTCCTGGGCACAAACGCAGGCTTGAGCAGGAGGTGCTCATCGTGGTCAGAGTCCTCATCATCGTCAGTCGTGTACTCTGAGCTCTCCTCCGAGCCCTGCACGATAGGAAAGACGAGCCAGCTCAGTCGAAACAGATGAGATGATGCCTGGCCTTCCGCAGCAGTTGAGCACGTCCTGGCACTTGCCAAGGCAACAAAGCCGCATGGAAAACTTTGACAATGCGGCACATGCAGGTGCCACCTGGCGCGCTGCAGCCACACCTCGTCCACAGCAGGCCCCGCAGCCACTTCAGCCTCGGCTGCCAACCGCCGTGCTCGTAGTGCCAGCCTGCGGGCTGCAATCGCCTCCTCATCCTCATCCACCTCCCCCTCGCCGCTGCCCTGCTCCGCTGGCAAGGCAGAGGGGCTGCTGATGGCATCCTGGTCACGACGATCCTCTGCGCCTGCCGCTGCTCGCGGCGAGCGGGAGCGCCGTCGCACCACAACCGCCTCGCGTGTGCTGCGCCGCTCTGCCGCACTGCCCTGCCGCTGCGCGAGGCGCTGCAGCCGCGGGTCAATTGTGGCGCCCTGGGATGCAGTTGTCAGCAAAGCAGGCTTGCCGGCATCTGCAGCAGGCGCCGCCTCATCGGCGTCCGCGTCGACCCAGTCGGGTGCCTTGCCAGCCCAGTACGGCCTGCGGGACAAGCGTCATGTGATTCAGCAGAGGAGCGCTTGGCTGTGTGCAGGATGCGGCTCACGCTCGCGGCGAGGCTTGAAGACCTTGCTGGTTCATGTGATTCAGCAGAGGAGCGCTTGGCTGTGTGCAGGATGCGGCTCACGCTCGCGGCGAGGCTTGAAGACCTTGCTGGTCCAGCACCAACACGTTGTCGAGAGCTGCGCGTCGCAGCCCGGCCACCTCAATGCAGTTCATGCATCTCACCTGCGCTGTCGCTGCATTGATCACTATGTGGTGGTTGAGCCAACAATGTAGCCGCAATGGACGGCGTGCAAAGCTGCGCAAAGGGTAGGCAGGGACAAGTAGGGTGGCGGCCTTACGGCCGCAGAAAACGGGGCGGAGCCCGAGGGGCGGGCCCCCCGCTGCCGCCGCTGGAGGCGGCGGCACTCGTATCTGCCTACTGTTACCTAGCTAACAACAAAGCTTAATTTTAGAAGCTACGCCTAATTAGTAGAGAGCAGGAATGTGCTAGAACTGGCTTCCCATGGCAGCATCTGAGCGTGCGCCCGAGAAGAGGTTGTGCAACATGGGCATGGGGCCTGGAGCATTTGGGCCCAAAGCGTCCATGGCAGGGTTGACGTCTGGGCCATGGGCAGCATAAGGGTGCCCCAGTGCCACTTGGTTGCCCCAAATCTGCAAACTGTTGGCCATTGCGGGCGAGAGGCCCATGAGTGCGGTCGAGGAGGCGGCGCTGCCGGGTCAGCCGCAACTGCGTCTCGCTCGTTAGCTTGCGATTGCGGCCCGCAGCGGCCTCAGGAGGCCCGGCGAGCAGCAACAGGAGGAGGAGGGTTGCCCAGGCTGCCCGCAGGGCTTTCCGGGCTTGCTAAAGTGCGTGGTTACAGCTTGTAAGAAGTCACCGGTTCTCACGGATTGCCGAGAAGCGAGACGCGACCCTCACTTGAGTGAGCGCGCGCCTCGTGATGACGCATCCCCTCTCCCCCGACCCGCCGAGCCTCCCTGCGGAGCCTCCGCAATCGCGGCGCCCCATTTTGAAGGCGCCGGGACGCGCAGCGGGCGCTCGACACCCCTCTGCTGACGTCTGTCGTAAGCTGGCGGCACCCCCGGCGCCTCACGCACACCTCTTTCTAGACCCTCCCCTTCGGTCTGCTAGCTTGCGCACACTTTGCTGAATAGGAATCTGTAGTGGCAGCTCGCTTTCCGAGGCGCTATAGGCTGAGAGAGGGCAGGGGCCCTATTATTCAAAGGATTTCGGACGCACGTGTGAACTAAGGGGGCTCCGCCCCTACGGGCTGCGCCCCGAAAAGAGCGGGCCGGCGCGTTTACGCACACCTGGCTGAAGTCAGGAGCTGCACCTTGTGTGTGGCTGAAAGACAGGTTGAACCCAGACCCCAACTCTTGGAAATCGTGGCTAATATGTTTAAAACATGAGCAAAGCAGCAAGAGCAGTGAGCTGGCCAGGCAATGGCGGTTGTGAAGCAGCGGCGGCAGCGGCAGGTCCGGGAGCGGCAGCGACGGCGGCGGTGCACCTGGGACCTGCAGCAGTAGGCCGCCCACGGTGGCCAGCCGCGCGGGCCCGACCAGTGGTCCCGATAAGGCAAACTAGCGGGCAGTGTAGCGCCGGTGGGGAGGGAGGGGAGGCCGCAGAGTAGCCGGCTGGTGGGCGCCTTCGGAGGTTCGCGAGCCGGGTGGTGCCTGAAAGGGTGTTATAGTTAAGACGAGCTGAACGAGGTGTTGTGTACCGCCTCGAGACTGCGGTACGCAAAGGGGGTGCTCTGCCCACGGCGTCTACTTCTTAGCACATGGCGCTCTGGCCAAACCCGTTTTTGCACAAGTACCTATACTGCATCGCGAAGCAGCAGGCGCACCAGCCGGCTGCTCTTCGGCCTCCCGGCGCCCCCCTGCGCTGCGCTAGTGCCCGACCAAGTATTTGGTGGGTACCGAAAAATAGGGGTCAGGCGCAAGCGTCCACCATCCAACTCCCCGTCACATTTTCACCCCTCCAAAAGCCCGCCCACATTGCCCATCTGCAGGCATCTTGCCATGCAAGGCGTGTGTGTTGGTGATGTCATTGAGGCACAAGCGCTGGAGGGCGTGCTGCGCGGTCATGGCACCCTCCTTCGTGGTGGCAGCCTGGTAGCCAGCCGCTGTGGCCTTGTGCAACGCTGGAACCAGCTCGTGCTGGTGGACCCGCTGGCGGGTGGCTACATTGCCGCCGTGGGGCACGTGGTCGTGGGCCGCATCGTGCAGGTGCAACGAGTGCCAGCGTGCCAAGCATACACACCCAGCCGACTGTCCGGGGGACATCCATCTGCCTGACATTCCCCAGCCAACCGTGCAGGCCCGTGTGTGGTGCTGCAATTCTTAGCGCTCCGACTGAAGCTGATCTCAGCGTACACACTGCTGCAGGTGGAACCCACGCGATGGCTGGTGGACATCCGGTCGAGGACCCTAGCTGCGTTGCCACTCTCCACAGCCGGGGGCGCAGTACGCAAGGCAGCCGAGGGCGCGCTGCCTTCACGGTCCATCCTGACCGAGGGAGATTTGATTGCGGTGAGAGTGCAATCAGAACCTGGGGGCGCATTGGACAGCACTGGGACGGCATGCCTCTGCTCTCTGCATCCTCTTCTACCCGCCACCCCCGAAATCCCAATCTCTACACACTGCATTAGCCTTTCCATACCGTTGCCTGGACACTATGAAGGGGCACCACGTTACCTTTCGCCTCCCCAATTCAGGCTGAGGTGCAAGCAGTGCGAGCCGATGGCCATGTGCAGTTGCACGTGCGGGATGCGGTGGCCAGCAAGCTGCCACCTGGCATGCTGCTGGAAGTGCCAGCAGCTTCCGTGCGGCCAGCGCGCAAGCATGTGCACCGTTGGCCTGCAGTAGGTGAGCACTTTGCTGGCACAAGTTCTCGCTGGCTGCTGTGCCATGCCCATTCTCTGACTAGTCCTGAACACTGCTTTCATGCAGGCCTGAAAGCGGTTTTCGGCTGCAATGGTGCCATTTGGATAGGCCAAGAAGACAATGGCAGCCTGGCAGTGCAGCAAGTGCGTGCTGCGTCACAGCTGGCGCGCATCGTACAAACAAGGGTTAGCATGGGTGCGATGCTCACACCAGCCGATATGCAGCTAGGTTAGTGAGTCTGCTTTCTGATGCACTGGTTTTCCATTTGTCATGCCCCCCTACATCATGGTTCAGCCTTTCACAGCATTATGAAGCAACTACTGCTGGTTGTACAGCATTGTGAAGCAACCACTGCTGTGGGGCTTTACACAAGGAACTCCTCTGCAGCGACATAATTTGGCAGTATGGCAGTAGGATGCTGTTCAGAGACACTTGCATCCGTGGCGGACACAGTGCGCCTCATGGTGGAGCAGCACGTGGCAGGTTTGCAGAGCTCAAGAGCTGCGCACACTACTGGGCGAGCGAGCCATGTTGACGACAGCACAGCACATCTGCCAGGTGACGGGTGTATTGTCAGGCAGTGTTTACAACCACTGGATTTCAACCATTGCAAAAAATGGCGGCACCTGCCTACTGGGCGGGTGACCCAGGTTGCGCATGCACATCACACACAAGGTGGTTTCGGGTTGCACTGTGATCCTTCCATGACCCCAAGCTGTCACCAGTGTAATACAACCCAGCGCATGGCCACAGAAGCACATCCCATGCAGCGCGGCCAGGAACGTCCATGATGCCCCCATGCCTGCCCAACCCCGCGGCACCTGGCCAGCATCACGCAACGGTGCCACTGCCGCCTGTGCTGATCAATGGATGTGGTGTGTCTGGACAGTTACAATCTGCTGCGTGCCTCACAACGCAGCAACACCGCAGCCTGGCCGGTGGCATGCTGGTTTAGAAAGTAAATGCTTGTACGCATTTTTTGGTGCATACCAGTCGGCAGCTGAGGGGTCTCCGGACGATCTCACTGTGGGTGCTGCGTTGAGTTGATCTGCATTCGCATTGCTGATACTGTCACAGGCCACAGGCAACAAGCAGGTGCAGCGTGCTAAGGCTCTGCAAGATGAGGCGGCCATCATTGCTCAACTCCTGGAGGACGGGAACTGATGGATTCAGGCATGAGGGTTTGGTGTTTCCAGGCAAAGGTGATTGGGCCATTTTCGCTCCTTCTCCCATCGGTTACCCTGTTAATGGATGCCATGTTGAGAGTTTACTATACCGCAGGGGTAAGCTTGAGGTGAACACAAATGCAATTGCCTGACCACTCAATATTGCAGCGGAACGAAGGTTCCATCCTGCCACACCTGCCCGTTCATGTTGCCCCTGGCTTGCCCGAAAAGTGCCCTAATTCTTCAGTTGTTGACCAAGGTTCAATGCTTCGAATTAAAAAAATAGTATAACGGTCCACTCCAGTGCAGGGTTTGAATGATCAAACTGAGACTTATGAGACAGCTATCAGTACACGCCTTGGCATGTTCGCCAGGAATATTGCAACTGCGGCAGCTGCATTGATTGTCTGTAAGTAATAATAAATGTCAAAATATGAGTAGTGCAGTTCGAACTTTTGACTTCTGTACCGCATTGTCTACCGCAGCTTTCATTCGAGGTTGGCAGCTCGCATTTGTCATAACTGCCACCCCGGCATTGATGGTTGTGTCCATGGGCGTCAGTGTATTTATGAAGCGACTACAGGTAGCAACATGTTGCTTTTTGAGGAAATCGGATGGGTGGCACTGTGCGGGTTGGGGCGGCTGACGGAGGCCGCTGCGCTGCTGCTGCCTGATGCCTGCTGCTCTCCATTGCTTCCCGGCGCCTCGCTTTGTGTCGCTGCCGCCCCCCTGCCCTCCCCGTCCTTGCCTTGTTTTATGGGGCGCTCCATGCAGCTCACATCCCCCTACACTTGTGCTTGGCCGGGTCCCAGTGCGGGGCGCCTGCTACACACTGTTTGCGCCACCTGCCTCCCTCCCTGCTTCTCCCGACTGACAGCAACGTACATGTGCTGTGCACCCAGTTGTGGTGGTGATTAACGATGGGACCACTCCCTTAGGCACCCGACCTCCATTTCTGTTTCATTCCTGCATGGCCCATTTACGTTGTGATGTTCCAGAGCCAGCAGCCTGTGGACAGGCCCAGCCTCTGTAAACCCACTCAGTCAGTCAGTCAGTCAGTCAGTCAGTCATTGCTCGTCATTTATTTGTCATCGCATTCCACGTGACATCATTGCTGACCTCGTACTTACAGGCTCAAGTCATGGCCAGTAATGTTTCTGCAAATGGCCTTGTCCAGCAAGCTGTTTCAAGTATCAGGTGCTTTTGACTCCATATTAATACGGCGGCCATTGTTGTTCTTTGCTAGTGAAAAGACCAATCTTTCACCTTGCAGAACTGTTGCTGCTCATGGAATGGAGCCTAAGCTTGTGTCAAAGTATGTATTTTGGTTGCACATTGAATGCTTGAATGGGGCTTGAATGAACTATCAACAGTTGTGACATCTCCCTTTAGGTATGACAACGATCTGGCTGTGCCCGCTAGCTGGCATCTGACAAGCTTACTTGTCCGGATTTGTGACTGGGTCAACAAATGGCAAGTTAACTAATGGCGCTGCGAAATAATCAGTGCTGTTTCCTGAGGTTCCTTTCGACAAGTGAAATGTGCAGGTGTTTTGTTTTGCTCCATTGCGCTTGGCACGTGGTACGGTTCACAACGCGTGGCAGATGGGTCATTAAATGGTAGGTTTGACTATGTTGAATATGCGACAAGTGCAATCTTCTTTTGAAGTTTTTTGAAACAGGTGTTAAACATACTGCTTTCCCTGCCATTTGTACAGTCGGATCGTACGACTGTCGTGGTTGCGCATCGTTTGTCAACAATTATGGCTGCAGATGACATTGCAGGTTTGTTAAGTGCGAAGTGTTCTCGGGAAGTTTCAGCGGGCTGAAACTTAGTTATCCTTGACGGGGGAGGCACCAGCGAGCAGGGGGGGCATGTGGGACAGCGTCCCTCGGGCATGGGCAGCAGCTCATGCGGGCGCGGGGCGCCCGCCGCGCCCCGTCAGCCGCCGCCGCCCACAAAGGGCGGCGGCGAGCCTAGGCAGCCCTCCTTCCGCTCTCCGTCCCCAGCCTGGGCACGGAGGTTGCAAACAGCGAGCCGGTTGCCAGCCGAGCTCGCAGCAGAGCGAGGGGCGAGGCAGCCAGCCCGCCCCCACTAGCCAGCGGCTGCCAGCCGCTTGGCAGCAGCTTTTGATCACGCGATCACACCCGAGCAGCGGGCAACGCTGCCCCTGCAGCACCAAACGCTCGGGCAACGCTTGCGAAGCTTGCCAGAAACGAGCCAGATTGCTCGGGGCCCACCATGGAGCCCCACAGCAGCGATCCAGATGGCCTGCCCGCTGGGGCAGAGCGGCTGCACGAGGAGAACCCGCCTGGCGGGTCAGGTGGGCCGCCGCCGCCGCCGCTGCCGCCCACCATCTCCCCCACCCCGCCAGAGCCACGCGGCTCTGCGGGGCTGACCATCCCCTCCGAATACTGGTGCATGAAACATGAGACGGGGGTGTGTGTGCGGCCACGCGGCCACAGTGGCAAATGTGCCGTCAAGTTTGGCTCGGAGGGGGAACGCAACACTCGTCTGCTGCGCCACTTGGTAGCATGGCACGCAGAGCAGGAGCGGCAGGGCCTGACCAACGGTGGCCAGCCCTCAGACGAGGAAGAGGAAGATGAGGAGGAGGGAGCAACAGGCGGGAGTGGCGGCGGTGCATCAGCACTCACCGCCCTGCCCCCGCAAGCATCCACACAGGACCTGCAGCGGCTGGTGGCCGCGCAGGCGCGTGAACTAGCCGGCGTACAGGCTCAGCTGAGCCGGCTGCTGGCCAACTTTGGCACCAGCAGCAGCGCACAGACCGCCCATGGGGCGGCAGGGCCGGCGGCAGCAGCAGGGGTGGCGGCGGTTGCCGCCCCGACAGCAGCGGGGGCAGCCAGCGGGGCTGACCCGCGCCTCGATTTGCTGAGCAGCATGCTCTAGCAACCGGAGGCCGCAGCGGCAGCAGCAGGAGCCATCACCTTGCCAGCAGCGCTGGCAGGGGGGCTGGGTGGGATCAGCGGCAGTGGCCCAGCGGGCGGGGCAGGCAGCAGCCGCCCCTTCATCCCTGACCCATCCCAAGTGACTAACGCCACCGCTGCGACCATCCCCGGCCTCAATGCCGCAGCATCACAATTGATGGCGGCACACAGCCTCATCAACGTTCCGTCGGCTCTGCCCATCCCCATCTCCGGCTTCGGCCCCTCAACGGGCGGCCCCGGCGCTCCCGCACCAGGTGGGCAGGCGCTGGGCGGGTTTGGAGTGGGGTGGGGCGCCGGCGGGCCGGCAGGGTCGGAGGCGGTGCCCCCGCAACCGGTGCTGCCGGAGCACGTGGCGGGGCTGCCAGCATATGGGCTGCCCACACAAGAAACAGCCCTCACGCTGTCCGTCGGTCTCAACAATGAGACCACCCTGCGCCCGGCGAGCCTCCCCACGGGCGTGAAGCGCCACTTGGCGCCCGCCCAGCTGGTGCTGGCCATGCCCAGCTATGCCTCATACCTGAGTGCGGGCCTCAAGGTCTGCCAGACCTTGGCCATGCACCAGTACAGCTTGGTGGGCATGCAACAGTTTCAAGGGGTCATGCTGCACATAGCTCAGCGCATCAACCACCCCGACCCGGTCGAGTGGGGGATGTTTCTGGAGCTGGACCGCACGCTGCGGCTGATCCAGCATGCCTACCGCCTGCGGTGGGACCATGAGGGGGGATACATCTGCACAGCGCACTGCAATGACTTTATGTCACAGATTGCGGGCCGCCACGCGGCGCTCGCGGTGCAGGCAAGCGCCCAGCGCCCACTGCGCGCACCCAAGGCTCCCCCGCAGAGCAAACCCTTTCGTTCCAACCCGGGGGGCGAGCAGGGCGGCGGCGCCGCCGCCGCCCAGCCCCCCGCCAACGAGTGTGGCCAGTGGTGGCGCACCGGCAGGTGCTCCTTCGGGGCACGTTGCAAGTTTGAGCACGTCTGCCGCCAGTGCGGCAGCACAGAGCATGGCACAGGCCAGTGCCCCGCCCGGCGGGGAGCCCGGTGAACAACCACCGGGCCCCAGCCAGAAGGGGCGGGTGGCGCGGTTTGAGGAGGCCACCTCCTTCACCCGCTGCCCCAACCGCTGGCACAGCAGCCCACCAGCCCTGCGGGCGGTGATTGAGGCCCAAATCGCCAAGCGCCCCTTGTGCGCTGACGTGTGGGACCGGCTGCTGCCCCCCGGATACCATGATAGGGAGTTTATCCTGTACGTGCTCCGCCACGGCCTGCCGGTATTGCCACCAGAGGCAACACTGGCACCGGCGGTGTGCCCCAACTACAGCTCCAGCAAGGAGCACTCGGCGCTGGTCAACAAACAGTTGGTGGCCGAGCTGGCGGCGGGGCAGCTGCTCCGCCAGCCGCCGGGGCAGACCGCCACCCACATCCATGCGCTGGGTGCCATCCCCAAAAGCGCAGATGAGGTGCGCATCATCCACGATCTGAGCCGCCCACTGGGGCAGTCAATCAATGATCAGATCACGTACAAGCAGTACACCTGGGCATCTATTGATGATGCCCTGGCCCTGGTCACCCCAGGCTGCTACATGGCGCGCGTGGATGTGCGCAACTACTACCGCCATATCCCAATTGACCCGGCAGACTGGTCAAAGCTGGCCTTCTGCTGGCAGTTTGAAGGGGAGGCGGAGCCCACAACGCTGTGGGACCCCTACCTGCAGTTTGGGCAGCGCAACGGGCCGGAGGTGGCACACCGCTTCACCTCCGCGGTCCTGGCAATCATGCGCGCCCGAGGCCACGCCACCCTGGTGGGAATCATGGATGATTTCCTGCTCGTGGCGCCCACGCGGGCGGCCTGCAACACAATGTACGAAGCACTACTGAGCCTGCTGCACGAGCTGGGCTTCACAGTCAACATGAAGCCCGGCAAGACGGAGCCGCCTGCACAACAACAGAAGTTCGTGGGCGTGCTGATCGACAGTGTGGCCATGGAGGGCCGCCTGGACGCCGAAAAGCTACAGCAGCTGAGGATCACGCTGGCCTCCTTCCGACACAGGAAGGCGGCGCCCAGGAGGGAGGTGCAGTCTCTGGCTGGCCTGCTCAACTGGGTGTGCAAGGTGGTGTATGGCGGGCGCACCTTCTTGCGCCGCATTTTGGATGCCATGGGGAGCGGCACAGCGCCCTCCCAGCGCCTGCGCCTGGGAGGCGGCTTCCAGCGCGACGTGGCATGGTGGCTCACCAGCCTCACCCTGTTCAACGGCAAGGCACTGATCCTGCCGGCGCTGCGCACCAGGCCCCGCGAGTTTCAAACCGATGCGGAGGGCTCGGGCGCAGTGGGTGTGTTCCTGTTTGGCGGCTACGTGGGCTTGACGCACCAGGCGCTCAAGCAGCTGCTGCCAAAGGAGACGCCGCCGCCAGGGCTGCACATCTCGGTGTACGAAACCTTTGCGGTGCTGGTGGCAGTGCGCCTGTTTCCTGAAGCAGTGCGCAACCAGCACCTGTGCCTGCGCTCCGACAACACAACCACGGTGGCTGCGGTCAACAAGATGACATGCACAGCCGGGGAGCCAAGCAAGACGCATATCATGCGCACGCTGCGCCGGCTGTTCACCGCCAGCGTGCAGCTGAACTTTAGGCTGACCGCCCAGC
>RRZL01000069.1:2681156-2758154 GCA_006782975.1 Chlorella sp. Dachan | reverse complement strand
GCCTCGAGCGGGCGGCACAAGTGTGGAATGCGCAGCAGGCAGCGGGCGTTGTGGTGTTGCTGTGCTCAATGAAGGCGCGTGCAACAGCAGTGCAGCAGGCGGCAGCGCGCGCGCAGCAGTCACTACTGGAGCAGCTTGATGTGCATCATGGCATCACGCAGCTGCAGGTGGGCGGGTAAATGCGATGTGTCAGCGGGTGTGTGGGTAGGCAGCGGCTGCGTTAGCACTTGGGGCGTGCAGCTGGAGTTGTTTTGCTTCCCCGCCAATCCAAACTTGCCCGCCTTTCCCCTCCCACATCGCAGGCGCTAGGCAAGCTGGCGGAGCGCACTCTTGCAGTCCATGTCCCGCCCAACTTCCAGCTGTCGCCCAAGGCTGAGTATGCGCTGCTGCGCCTGCGCCGCGCTGTGGTCTCTCCCCTGCCGGCAGCAACAGCTGTCAGCCTACCGCCCGCCATCAACGTGTTCAACGGCAACAGCGCTGCGCTGGAAAAGCTTGCACCAGGCTCGGCAGCCCTCAGCCGCCTGGACAGCCGTGTGCGGCAGCTGGGCCGCACCCTGTTTGAGGACGGCGAGCCTGCGCTGGGCAGCCCAGAGTTTGCAGCGGCTGTTGCGGAGCTGGCGCAGTCGGAGGTCGGGCGCCTGCAAATTTCCCTCACGCGCAGTGCGCAGCAGGTGCGCAGTGCGCAGCAGGTGTGATGCGTACGCCCGATGAGTGCGCTGTGTGCTGGCCTAGCTTCAAATGACTGCCGGAACCACGTTGCATGCGACTCGACGGATGCCTCCTGGCCAATGTGCACTGCTCCAGCCATTGAGTTTGTCGTTGTGTCATGCTGCAGGTCCAGCTGATGGAGATTCTCATCCCCGATCTCCACGGGCGGCCAGGCGAGCAGGCCAAGCTGCGCCGGCAGAAGCAGGCGCTCAAGCAGCGCATGGTGCCAGACCTGAACTGCCTTGTGCGGTGGCTGGCGGGCGGCTATGCAGGGTTTGACCTGCTGCCCGACTCGCAGCGCCGGCTGGCAACATCTGTTTCTGACCCCACCCTTTGGAGCGTAGGTGGGCGCAGGGCACATGGGCAGAAAGCTGCACACGCGTTGGCCAGGGTCAGCTCTGTTGGGTGTCATGCGGTACTGCAGTTGTTTTCTCCTGGCAACAGGCAACACCCCTGGCTGTTCCCAACCGCTGACGTGCAGACGGGGTGTGCCGCGGAGTGTACCCCTGGGAGGGCAGCAGTGCCGCGACTGCACCAACAGCCACAGGCGGCTCGCTTACAGCCGAGCAGCTGCTCACGCAGTTGCAGCGGCGCAGTGATGAGCTGCAGCGCGCCACCGAGGAGTTGGAGATGTTGGCCGCTGAGCAGGCGCGCTGCATGCAGTACTTGCAAGAGCAGCAGGCCAAGATCAGTGCTGCAGTGCAACGCGTTAGCGAGCGCCAAGCTGCGCTGCTGACTGGCAGCACAGCTGCGGCCTGCAGCAGCATTGCAGCTGGCCAACCCACAACTGAACTGGCATGCAGGCTGGAAGCGCAGTACTGCGAGGGGCTGCTGCTCCTGCTGCGGGACCGGCTGCTTAAGGCCAATGCCCAGCTGTCAGCTGCAGATCAAGCATTTACAGGGACAGGCGGGGCCTTGCAAGGTGTGGATGCAGTGCTTGAGGAGAGTGACGAAGAGTATGTGATGTGACAGTTGTAACAATCCGACGTGTGCAATACAACAGTCAAGGCTCTGGATGGGGTCGTTTGCGGGAGCTGGCGGGGGCTGGCAGCATCAGCTCCTCCAGGTTCAGGTTGAAGTCAGGCATAGGGGAGAGCAGCAGAGGCAGCGGAAACGCCAGCAGTTGCTCTGCTGCCTGCATAGTATTGATGCCGCCTGCCTGACTGCCACTGGCGGCACTAGCAGCGACCGCAGGCGTCAGGTTGGAGGCAGGCGTGTTGTTGCCAGGATGGCCAGCCTCTCCCTCGCCTGCCTCTGCAGGTGCTGTTGCAGCTGCGCCACTTGGCAGCAGCGCCAGGCTTGCTGCCCCTGGTGGCCCTGCCGCTGCCATGCCGCAAAACGGCAGTGCTGGCAATGGCACAGCTGCAGCGCCACCTGGCGGCAGCGCCAGGCAGCCGGCCCCCGATGCCGCTGCTGCTGCCATGCCGCCACTGGCCTCCCCTGCCGCAGGTGCTGCCAGCGCTGTGCTCCGCCCGGCAGCTGCTTGATCAAGCAAGGCCTGCAGCTCTGCCGGCCACACTGTGCGACCCGCGACAAACTGGCTTGCACCCTCTGGCTGCAGGGGCAGCAACCGCTCGGCGGCCGCCACCACAGCACCGTCGTTCACGCCACTGGCCTCCACCACACACTTGAGCTTGGCCGCATCTGATAGCACCTGCACACGCATCAGCGGGGTGCATTAGGGACTTCAGTAGCAGCATTCATCACTGTCACAACGGCTGGGCAAGCTGGACGGCACAGGCAGGCTCAGCACAGTGCCCCAGCAAGCGCATGCACTCGTGTTCCCACCTGCGGGATCCCGCCTTCATCGTACAGCAGCGTCCACAGAGCTTCCACAGCCACTGCTGCCGAGCCGACGCTGCTGCCCCTGCCGCGCGACGCTACAATGTCATAGTCCGACAGCTGAACGTCGCGCTGCTGCATGGCTGCCAGCAGCAACTCGCGGGAAGGCTGCCGGGCGGCCACAGTCACAGTATCTGGCGGGCCGTGCAACGTGCCCTCCGCAATGCCATGCTCCAGTGTGGCTGCACGGGGGCAGGCAGTCAACGAGACTTCAAATACAAGCTGGGGGCATGCTGCCGGCTGAGTGAACAGAGGCCACACATCATGCACCGCTGCAACTCACCAGCCCGGACCGTCATCGCAACTGTGAGCTACCCGCCACCAAGGCACTGCTGGCAAGTTGGCCATACCCACCTTGCAGGTCCTCGGGAGAGAGGATGCCCAGCTCAGCCGACTCGCTGCGGCAGCCGTACATGGGCCGGAACCACGTGTCGATGCGCTCTTTAAGCGCGCTGAGAAGCGAGGGAGGGAAGCTGGCGCAGTTGGCACAGGTGCGCACCACCTGCAGCAGGCTGCACTTGCCGCGCCTCAGCACCTGTAAGGCACACACCGCAGCATGACCTGGTCAGTCAAGAACCTGAGCAGACACCCAGGGCAGCTCTGTCACCAGGGTGCGGTGCCATGCAACCACCAGCAAGAGGGATGCCGCAAGCAACATCACTGCTGCTGTAAGCCCACGCACCAGATGAAGGCCGCCAGCCTGGACCAGAGCGGCCCAAAGCTCGGCCACAGGGACAGTGGCGGTGTCGCCGGTGCGCCTGATGACCCACTCCTTGGTCAGCTCGTGCTTGGCTGTGCCGCTCTTGTTGTGTGCTGTCACCTTAGCCAGCAGCTCAAAAGAGGGGTTGCAGCTAGTCACAAACAGGGTGTCGCCCCGCCGCTCCGCCCCTTCGGGCACCGCAGCGGCTGGCTCGGCCGACACTTGGGTTGCGCCTGCGCCGGGAATGGGAGTCATGGGAAAGCAACTCACATGTCAGGCAACAACAACAGAGACTCCAGTAGCACACATGCAGGTACATGCAAGTGTTGGCAGTGCACCAAACAAAGACCTGGGGAAGGCGTACGCCCTTGCGGCCCACCTGCATGGGATGCCCGCAGCTGCGCAGCACGGGCAGCAAACTCCAATGACTCCGGGTCTGCCCCAGGCTGCTCAGTAGGCCTGCAAGTCGACAGCAAAAGGTGTGGAACATTGCCCACCAAGCATGGCTCAGCGTGAGTTAGCACAGGTGTAACCAGGCACCCTGCAACCCACGCCCTAAAACACTAGCTGCACCTGTCAGCAGCGCACCTGCCAGCAGTAGCAGGGGTTGCCTCGCTGGTGCGTGCCGGCAGCACGGCCCGCAATGCCGCTGCGTGCGGCTGCAGCAGAGGGGTGTCCAGCGCGCCACCAATGAAGCGCAGGACAGCAGCGGTTGTGGGTGCTGTCAGCTTGCTCACGTTGCCATTGTAGCGGATCAGCGGCAACTGAGGGGGGAACTCCAGCGCAGCTCGCAGCTTGTGGCAGCTGCTGCACTTCTCAGCAATGATGCGCAACTCGCCGTCCTGCAATACGCAGGGATTCAAAGCAGGCAGCAACCAATAAAGCGCAGTGCCAAGCAGTGCTAGCAAAGGGTCCGCAGGGTGTGGAGGAGGTGGGCAGCAGGAGTCATGGTTGTTGCTCAAGCAACATCCAGCATACCTGCACCACAGCCTTGCCATCAGCAATGAGGGCGCGCGTGTGGGCACAGTAAGGGGGCTCCTTAACTACGCACAGCTCGGCATCGTTGGTTGAGCAGATGGTCATGCCTGCGGCAGTAGCGAGCACAGTAGTTGTTCGTAGCTCTGCGCCAAGCGGTGCACCTGAAAGCAGCAGTGCAGGATTGACCTGCGTTCCAAGCAATCCCACGGATCACCAACGACAGCTCACCCTCGGCTTCCAGACGTGGCCACAGCACGCGCCAGACGGCGGCCAAGTCGGCGCGCAGCTGTTTGCTGGGAGGCTGCTTGACCGGCTTGCGAAGGGCTGCTGCCACAGCACTGGCTGCATGCAGCAGGGGTGACTCCACAGCTCCCAAGCTGGGCAGGCTGTCAGCCGCTCGGCGCAGCGCACGTTGCTGCACTTGCTCCGCCTGGCGCCGCACGGACTGGACGATGGCCTGGACGAGCAGCTGGAGATATGGCTCCAGCTGCTTGTCTGCCAGCAGCGCATCACTGACAATCGGCTTGATGTCGCCGGCGTGACTGACTAGCACCACTGCTGCCTGCGGCGGCACCCACTGCAGCTGCCGCACGCCTTGCAGCGCCGCCTGCAGCACGCTCAGCTGCGGCCCACTGGCTTCTGCCATCGCCTGCTTGAGCACGCGCTCATCTGCAAGCGCAGCTGCCTCCAGCCGCTTGGGAGGTGTAGCCCGCAACAGCTGCAGCAGCGGCTTGCAAGGCCGAGATGGCACGCTGAGATTCCTTGGCGTACTGCTGCAGGTGCGGCGTGAAGCCAGCTGGCTGCCCACCATTGTCAGCATTGCGCAACACTTGCTGCACCAGCTCAGCATTGATGGCACTAGCTTCAGTTGTGGGCTGCGAGCCAGCACTTGCTGAAGGCAGGGGCTGCTCGGACTGCTGCTGCTGGCTGGGCGGCTGGCTGTGTGCAGGCGCAGCTGCCTCCTGCTGCTGCTGCTGCTGCTCAGGCTGCTGGCTGCCTGCAGGCGGCGCCGCTGCAGGCGCGGCGGCGGCGGCGGCAGCAGCTGCAGGCTCGGGCGCGCCCGCCGCTCCCTGCATGGCACATGGATCACTTTCAATACTTGGAGGCCGCGCGGCGCAGCTGCTGGGCCGCGCAACGTCTCTGCTCGGCAGCACCGGCTCACCTCTGCCACCGCCGGATCCATGGCCTGCCGCACGCCGCTGCTGAGCTGTCTGACACCTCGATCAGCGCCTCAGAGCGCCCGAGGGCGGGCGGCGAGGGAAGGGGGCCGTGGGGCTATGGGGAGGCCTGCTGGGGCCTTGCAAGTGCGCCAGAAGGGCTCAGAAGGCCCTGGGAAGACCGTATTTAGGCTCTGAGAAAGTGGATGTATGCTGCCAAGGACCCTGCCAAAGGCCTGCCAAGTGAGGTGCGCATGAGGGGGGTTGGCAGCCCTCCCTGGCTCAAGAAATTTTGGGGGGACTTGAACTATTGCGTGGAAATCCACACGAGATTTTGCCAGGACCACTAATTGCGAAGGCCCTGACCCCTGCCAGCAGCGTCCTGGGAGCTGCTAGCAGGGGCCAGAGCAAGACCAACAAAAAGCAAGGCTGCTTGCGGCATGGCATGGCATAGCAGCAGCGGTGCTGTGGCTGCACTTACCTGTTGCAGGGCTACCTCAGACCGCCAGCCCAGTTCAACCCTCCCTCAATCGATCAGGGGGAGGCGTGGCCGGGCGGTGCTGGCGCGCGTGCGGGCACTTGAGGCTGGAGCTGCTTTATGCCCCCTATTTCCCAACCAAGCGCGGCCTAAGCCTCTGGGGTGGGCAAAAGTGCCCAATTGAAGCGAACTGGCTTGGGGGGACGCCTCAAAAGGGGCCTGCCAGCCTGGCAGTTTGACTGCGCCGCCGGGCGGCGTTTCTGGTCATTGCGTGGCTTTTGACCTCAGAACCTCCCTGACGCTAATTCTTGCGCATAAAAACTAACCACGCAATCAATTAAGGCTTGCAAATAATTTGGTGCGGTACAGTATGTGGCGGCAAAGTTTGTTGAACAGGGCATGCACAACGATTTAATGCAAGTTTCTGGTGAGCTTTTGATTGGGTTCTCGAATTCTGAATTTAATAATATTTTTCTTATAGATGTTCACTTTCATTGTTCATTGCAGGCGACATTTATGCTGGCATGATTTCTCGGCAGCAGCTTGTGCCAATGGAGGAAAGCTCGCTTGACAACCAAGAGGGTGGCCTTCGCCAGAAATACGGCTGTGCAACGGTCCGATTGTTTCGCAAATATATGCGTGCTGCCACAGGGGGCCCGTCGCGTCCTAGGCTGTCCTGGCGGGGGACGTCAGGGGACGGTGTTGGGGTGACTTCATCCTGGAGCGCTGATTCACTGCTCTTTTCCTCTCTGCTGCATTGTTGGAGGTGTGCCAAACATGCCCAAGTTCTTTGCAACACTCCCTGCCCCCTTAATTTGCCAGTTCCAAGCACTTGTATTTTGGGTGTCCCTTGACGTCCCAGGGCCTCCTGGGGCCTGACGTCCCTGGTCGTCCTCACCACTTGCGGCGCCCCAGGCTGCCCCTCTTGACTGCCTCCTGCACCACCAACGCCACGTTTGCCGGCAGCCATTCAAGCCTACATGCTGAGCAAGGACGGCTAACTCCAATGAACTAATGGCAGGCAGCGGCAGCAACGCACGGCCCAACATGCGCTGCACATGCTAGCCGGTGGGTGGAACACAAGGGCCAAAACAAAAACAGGTCGAGAGACGGATGCAACACATGGGACTACCTGGGGCACAATGGCAGGAGGAGAAGCAGCTGCGCCCCGCAACCTGTGGGCCGGCCGCATAGCAAAGTCTGCCGCCTACACATTCACAAACACCTGGCGCACGCGCGCTGGGATGCTCTCATCGTCATGCATGCAACACACTTTGTCAAGCCACAATAACACCATACCGAACATCCTCTGTGGTGGCGCTTGCCTATACGGTAACATCTCAAGAACTGCTTTATTTTTTGTTTGGTTGCAGGTGAAGAATAAGCCAGTTCTTCGTCAGTCGGGTTAGTTGCCTTGTTTCTTTTCGGCTTTCTGCAGCTGCTGTAGCGAAATCAACTGATCTTTACCGATTGTTCTATGCAGTGTTGCGGCAAGCTTCAGTTCGGTTAAGCGTGATTCCTCAGGATATTATGAAAAAGTTAACAGCAAAACATACGGTTCGTGCCAAAGGTGCGTGCCATCCAGTTTATTGGTTGTCCCTGTCAGATAAGCAACTGATGTTATGCAGGCAAAGAGTTCTGGCGATAATTAGGGTTATAGCCGTTGCTATCCTCTCATCAGGCTTGACTGGCAACATGTTGTTGGCGGCATCGTGTCATCAATAGTCCTTGGCGCACAAATGCCTGGAAAGTGTGCATAGTTGTATTGCTTCAAGTTTAGTTTATTTATGCACCTGATGGCGTCCTGTTCCACTGCGCAGGGTTTGCGCTGGCGCTTTCAGGCATAACACATGTTTATTACGACCCGGATCCTGAAGAAGTGAAATCTGGGGGAAGGTACGTGCAATCAACAGCCCTACATGTTTGTTTTTAAGAACCGCCCTCACCCTGGGCTAACCTCTGTTTGCAGCAAATGGGGTTTGATATTCGTTGGAATTGCGGCAATTCCAATTAATGGCAAAGCGGTCCTTTGCGGTGGTGAGGGGGCGAGTTTGGGCTGGCGCTGGACGCAAAGGAACCCAACGTGGGCGAGACATTGGCCCAAATTCGAGCTCTGGGCGGGTGCGCAGGACACCAACCCCACTGACCCCTAGTTACAGAGTTGAAAGCCTCCTACTGACGGCTTCCCCTAGCTCTCTCTAGACATTCATGCATTAGAGGTTGCGAGAAAAATGCGCCAATCACATGGGAAATGGTGCAGGTTTGAGGCCAGGAGGTAGTAGTGCGTGCTGCCCTCCGCTGCTGCGAGCGCTTTAGATTTACAACTTTTGTTAGATGTACACACCTAGCTTAAAATAAAAAACCGGATGCAGGCCACCCGCAAATAGTTACAAGCTTCCGGGCAGAGCAGGGCAGTGCGCTGCCAGCACCGCCGTGCTGCCACCATGTGGCAGTTTTGCTACATACGTCCTCGGGTAACTTTGAGGCTCTGCTATAACAAGTGTTTAGTTTGGTTAAACAAAGTGGCACAAAAACATGGGTTGCTTATGCGTTTTGAGGCTGCTTGCACACATGTGGCGCCGCACCAGCTGGGCACGGTTACAAGCTGGCTGGCGGCCAGCCCACAACTGAACTGAAGCACTGCCGCTGCCCCAGCACATTTCATGGGGGACTTCGGACATCTATAACCATACCTGCTTGAGCATCGCAGGTGGTGGAGGCAGCTCGAGTTTCAAATGCACTATCCTTCATTGAAAAGCTTCCAGAAGCGTATGACACTCGACTTGGAGAAGGCGGTGTTCAGTTGAGTGGTGGTCAAAAGCAGCGCATTGCTATCGCAAGAGCGGTGTTGCGAAACCCTCGGGTAAGCTAAACTTACTATAGGGCACATACAATGCACACACACACACACACACACACACACACACACAGCTTCAACAGCAGCCTCGACGTCACCTTGCAATACAGATTCTCATGCTCGATGAAGCAACGGCAGCATTGGATGCAGAAAGTGAACGCCTAGTCCAAGACGCGCTAAACTCAGTAATGGCTGGACGGACAACGTTTATAGTTGCCCACCGTTTGTCAACAATTGTAGATTGCGAAAAAATTGCAGGCAAGGCGCAATTAAACGTAATGTCCTATTCATTGAGTTGTGACCAAGTCGGTGCTTTCAAATACCCTGTCTTTCTACTGGTATCTGCCGCAGCCATTTATAGAGGACGGGTGCTGGAAGAGGGCAACCACAAGCATCTTATGCAGCTGAATGGCTATTATGCATACTTGGTTGCAGCTTCTAGCACATAAATTGATGATACCACCAGCACTTCTCCAAGTTTACAATGTACTGACTGTTCATTTGTTCAATCACAAAAAGTAGGGGACAGCTGCACGCGGGGCCATCATGTTGCTGTTCTCGTCTGTCTCTGTAAAATATTTCACCTCGCGTTCCAGGGCGGAGTCAAAACTGAGAATCGACGCCACGTTGCCACAGCGGTAGCAGTAATTTGGTGCCGACCACACTGTCACCAGCGACCTGTCTTGAAACATGTATTTCAAGCCTTCCTGCAGCCGGACTGACGCCTCGATTGTGTTAATGCCAGTTGCCAAGCTGGAAATGGGATGAGTAGGTGGGCAGGCAGTGCGTCAGCAAGTGACACCCACCTGCACCAATTGATGTGCACGGCAGATCAGCTCCAACCCATTGACAGCATTGAACTCTGTTGCAACTTTCCCGCCAAACAACCAGCCTGTGGGCAGGGGAGGCAGAACGAGGGCACGGATCAAGACTTGGCTGCATGCAAGTGAGATGTGCGAACATGATTGCGTCACCTGCTCCACGAGGAGACACAGCCCAGCTCTCAATGTCTTCAGGATCGGACCACATCAGGTCGCAGAATGGTCCCTCGTGCGGAATCTCGCACACTCGGTCAATCATGCGCACTTGATCCAGCGTGCGTACGTCTGGAGACAGGCCGCCATGCACGCACAGAACGCTGCCATCAATGACAGCCTGGGTACACGCGGAGTGTGTATGTGTGTGAATGTGTGCGTGTGTGAGAGTGCTTGGGTGTGTGAGTGCTTGTGCCCAGTAACGGAACACAAAAACACGTAGCCAAAGCAACGGCATCTTGCAAGCCATTAGCTGCGGCAGTCATGTGCGCACCGAAATTGTAAGGTAGTCGAACACCTCCGTGCAATATCGCCATGCATTTGCGTTGCCATATTTGCGCTGACACTCATCATAGAAGCCGTACACCTGCAAAGATACATGTTTGGCAAACAGTGCCAGGCTGTCTCCTCCAACTCTATCTTCCTCTAACTGTCATGTAAATGCCGCAGCAGCAGATCCCAGAAGCCCAGAAAGCTGTGAGCAGCAGATCCCAAAAGCTTACGCAATGCTTGGCACCATACCGCCCAGCTGCCACCATCACCTGCGTGATCTGCCGACTTTCATGATTGCCCCGCAGCAGCGTGACATGCGCTGGGTGTGCTGCCTTGAGCAACATCAGCAGCGTGAACACCTCCAAGCTGTTGTAGCCACGGTCCACAAAATCGCCCATGAAAATGTAGTTGGTGCTGGGCACCTGACCGCCTGTTTCGAAAAGCTTCAGCAAGTCGTGAAACTGGCCATGTATGTCACCGCAGACCTACAGAACGGAGGCGGCTGAAAGTAAGTAAGTGCAGTGGCGACAGAGTTGCCGCAACCCTGCAGCGCGCGGTCAGCTCACGGTGACGGGACTGCTGACGGGTTGGACGTTAGATTCCTCAACCAGGACCTCCTTGACAAGGTCGCACAGCGCCTTGAGCTCCTCCTCCGCAAGAAACTCGCCGGAGCGAACCTTCTCGATCCATTTCAACAACATGGTAACCACTGATTGCGGCTGGCGAGCGTTGGGGGCTTGATTGTTCTCGCTGGCAAACTGTCCCGCAGGTAGAAGGTGTAGTACAATGCATATGAACACTTCATGTGTCGCTGATTGAACTATAGTCTGGCGCTTCCGTGCGGCGACAACTGGTGCAATGCAAACACGCACTTTCTGACATACACAATGTGTGTATGTGAAATGCGCATGCGCAACCTGGCTCACCCGCCCAGCAGGCACCTGGGTGCTGTGTGCACAATCCTGCACTCCTGCCCTGCACACCTGCCACTGGCCAGGCTGCGGTGTAGCTGTGTTGTGAGGCACACAGCGGCACGTCACAGCCCAGCCACACCGCATCCACTGAACAGCCCAGCTGGCAGTGGCATTGTCGTGCAACATGGGGTGCTGGTGCCGCGGGGGTGGGCAGGTGTGGGGCACCATGGACATATGCGGGTCATGCCTCGGGGGCTCGAGGTCACGCTGCATGGTCTCTACTGGCCATGCACTGGTTGTGATGCAATGAGCAAGGCATTGTGACAGGCACAGCCAACACATCGAACAGAAACGGCACTGTATGATGCGCATGCGCAACCTGGCTCAGGGGCGCATGCCTGCACTTTTGCCCTGCACACCTGCCACCGGCTGGGCTGCGGTGTGGCTGCATTGTGAGGCACTCAATGTGATTTTGTGGCCGCAGCGCACTGCAGCTGTTAGAATGCTAACAGGCTAGCACACCGTTTTGGCATTCGGATGGGCTGGGTGCCTGGGGTGGGTAGGCTATCCCTCTGTTTGAGTCCCCGTTGCTCGCCGGTCGAAGGGGGTGCCCGCCCCCTCCGCCTCTGCTGCCACCATGTTGGGCCATGCTAGGTTTGTTGGTGGTGAGCTTCCCCCTGCAGCCCTGAGCTTCAGGCGGGGAACACTGAGGGCCCTGGTTCGCCTATGGTGATACAGGGAGCAGTGATGAAAAATTTTGCCGCACACCAACACAAATCATGAGACGAGAGGGGGATGGGAATGCTATTAATCTGCTCACCCGGCCTGCACGACACTCTGGCTGGCCTGCACGGCAACAGTCTGGTAACAGTCGTAAACACTAAACACTCGAACTACATTTAATTTTTTAGTCTTTTTGTAGTTCTCCTTTTCTTCTTTTGTACTAGTTCTGCGTAATTGCGTGAAACTGCCAGAAACATGCATTGCATGCAGAAACTGCAAGCTGCCTTCGGCCTGCCGCTCCGGCTCTCACGCCCGCCTGGCTGCTGCATTGCTCCTGCACCCACAAAACTCAGTTCTGACCACCCGGGACTCCCACGTTTAGTGCGCGATATCTTTCCACTCACACCCGCGCTACTTGAGGGCTTAAGCTCGTCACCTTCAGGCGTCCCCCCGGGTGGTTTGCACCCACTTCGCCCCGCGACCGTCGAGCGGCTGAGCCCTGGGCTACGGCTTGTGGCGGCAATCGACACCGAGTGCAGGGGACGCGCCTCCAGCGCCGGCACCTGCAGCATGGGCCGGCACGTTTGGGGGCCTCTGACTGAGGCGGGCGCAGCAGCCGTGGGACTGACACCTGGACTGGCAGAGAGCAAGGCCGAGCCGCCGCCTCCCAAACGGCGGAGGACGCGCTGGGCGCAAGCTGAGGAGCAGGACGCCGACAAGGCGATTGTATTATTCCCTGATAAAGTGGTGCTCAGCAACGGAATGCAGGTAGTTAGGGACCGGCCTTCATGTCCTGGTTGGCCTTGTGTGCAAGGAAACGCAGTTGCTTCTTCAACACTAATCCTGCGAGTCCTCTTCAGGTCGTGATACCACCGGCCATCAGTGGACGGGGTGACCAAGAGGTGTTGACCCTGCACCGACAGGTACGGGCCGACTGCTTGTACCAAGGACGTCTAGGCTGTTGGTCATGCTTGTGGTGCTGACATTATCGCCCTCCTCGCCTGCCTGCAGTTGAATGATGTGAATCGCAAGCTGCAGAGTGGCACCATCGAACTGCCACCTGAGGGCGAGCGGTCGCCCAGCCCGCCACCTGTGTACGACGTGATGGGCATGAGGTGCGGAGCTAGAAGCAGCGCAGGAGTAGCTGGGGAGTGCGCGGCAAAGCAGCATGCAATTGACGTTCGCCTTGTCTGGCATTGGCTGTTATGCAGGCTGAACACGCGTGAGGTGCGGTACAAGGAGAAGCTGGTTAAAACGCGAAACCAGCTGATTGAGCAGCTGATTCAGAAGGACCCCACGTACAAGCCGCCCTCAGGTGCCGTTCAACAGCCCTGCTGCCGCTTGTGTACCTACAACTAGTGAGCCCCGGTTGCAAGGTCCATGCTGGTTGTGTGCCAGCATGCCGATGCCGTGTGCCGCCTGGGCCCTGCCACAGATTACCGTCCCGAGCGTAAATGGAAGAAGATCTTTATTCCTCAAAAGGACTACCCTGGCTACAACTTCATCGGGCTGATCATCGGGCCACGTGGCAACACGCAGAAGCGCATGCAGACGGAAACGAATACAAAGATTGCCATTCGAGGACGAGGTGCGTCGCCTTGCTGGTGCCTCAGGGCTATGCCCGCCGTGATGGCTGATGGCCCAACAAAGACGCCCTGCGGCTGCATCACCCCGAGGCAGGCAGCGTCAAAGAGGGTGCATCACGCGACCCGAAGTATGACTATGGCGAGGACGAGGAGCTGCATGTTCTCATCACGGGGGACCGCCAGGAAGACGTGTGTGCAGCGCGAATGCCACCAAACCATAGGATTTGCTTTGACCTGGGGCTGGGCAGATGTCGACACGCTGCATGGCTGTGCTTCCGCATTTATGGGCTACTGCTGCCAGGGTTGATGGGATGCTGACGCGTCCCTGCGTTCCAGGTGGATGCTGCGGCGGCGATGGTCGAGCGCCTCCTGCAGGTAAGCGCCTCCTGCAGGCAAGCGCATAGAGGGAGCTTGTCTCCAAACCGACCTGCCCCTCTGACTGCGGTGACAGCGCTACAAGGCATAAAACTTAGTGCTGCAGCGTGAACTGTTTGTGGCATTCTCCCTGCAGCCGTTGGACGAGGAGATGAATGAACACAAGAAGCTGCAGGTAATTGAAGAAAGTCCTGTTTGTTCTGTGGCCGCTGTGACTTGCCTGAGCGTGCTGCCATTTGCCCAACCCTCATGACTCGATAGTTGCGCGAGCTGGCCGCATTAAATGGCACTTTGAAGGACGAACAGTACTGCTTCATTTGTGGCGAATCCGGTGCGTGTGGCTTTGCTCATGTTGCTAGCAGCCTGCTTCAGCGGTGGGCACGTGAGGCAGGGATTAAATATGGGGTTTTGAACCGCCGATCTGATGTGAAGCACTATCACGCATGCAGGGCACCAGCAAAGCGAGTGTCCAAAGAAGGCCGTCGATGTCTACCGGCTGCCAGAGCAGCTGCAAAGCAAGGTTGACGAGATGTATGCCAAGGTGCGCAAAGGCAGTTGTCACACTTAGCCCTTGCCATGTGCATGCTGCTCTTTGCCTCAGTCTGTGACGTGTGCCGCTGGCCTTGCAGGACGTTGCACGCATGAACCCTGGGGAGGCAGTCAAGATGGATCACGAATACAAGTCCTTTCTGGCTGAACTGGGCGGAGGAGCTCCTCAGCTGGATACGGCACCTTCACCCCGAGGTGGGCCAGCAGGTTCTTGCAAACAAGGGAGTAGCAACATAACAGGGGACACCACACTGCAGTTTGTGAATAGGAGGCATGCGATGCGGACACGCAGGTCCGCTCACTCTGGTGTGCGTCTCCCTCGCGCATGTGACATGTTGTTGCGTGGTGTCTGATGCAGGCCCGCATGGACGTGCCCGACCGGGTGATGAACTGCCAGACTCCTGCAAGCTGTACGTTGGCAACCTATCACAGGCAAGTGGGAGTAGTTGTTGCAATGAGGGGTTCCAACGTTTGCAACCGGTTATGCATAGGCAGTTTGCATTTTCGCGGTGTCACCCTGCTGATCCTGAAATGCTAGCGCTAACATCAATCATCCGTGACGACAGGCTGTCAATGATGCACTGCTGCGGCAGATGTTTGAGCCGTTTGGCACTGTTTTGCACACCGCCGTGCTATATGACGCCACGACAAGTGAGTTTGAATGCAAGGGTGGTAATGCGACGTGTCAATTGACTGCCACCCTGCCAAACCGTTGCTTAATGAGATTCTGCAAACTTCCGTTTGCCCTGCAGGCATGAGCCGCGGCTTTGGTTTTGTTCACATGGCTGACGAGCAGTCGGCAGCCACAGCCAAACAGGTGTGTGATGGTTTGGTTGACACACAGCTGGCTGCGGCAACTGCTGTCAGGTAGCCCAGCTGCTCTCGTCCCCAGCAAGCTAGGCGCTGAAGTGCGCTTGGGCATCTGCTAAGGGGCCGGAGCATGTGGTGCAGCTTTCCAGGGAGCGCTCGTCCTTAACCACATACCCAGCACCCCATGCTCGGTTTTGCAGGGCATGAACGGTAAGATGGTGGACGGTCGAGCGCTGACAGTCCGCGTGCGCAGCGAGGCGCCCACAGGACCTCGGCGCGGCCTGGGCGCGTCCAGACCCGACGAGGAGCTGCCACCCGAGTGCAAATTGTATGTTGGCAGCCTGCCGCATACGGTGGACGAGCATGCCCTGACTCGAGAGTTTGCACGCTTCGGTCCAGTTGTCAGGTGTGGCGCAATGGGCATGCGTGGCACACTGTTTGGCTTGATTAACCATGGGCGCGCATGACAGCACTATGCATACGTCCAGCTCTAGCTGCTGTAGCATGCACATGGCAGCAATCTGTTTGTGCAACTGTGCTTGCGCAACAACAATCAGTTCAACGACCAGCCAATAGCAGAGCTTGACTCTCGTTGGCACAACCTGACGTGGCCTCCAGTGCCAGGGTCATCACTGATCGAGAGACAGGCAGGCCGCGTGGCTTCGGATTTGTCAACATGGCAGGTACACTATGGCATGGCACTGACGGCATGCTACATTGTTCATTATTATTAGGAGCCCAGCTGATCTTCCCTACTTGCAACATATGTTTGCAGACCCTGCATCAGCACGAAGCGCGATGGCCGGAATGGATGGCTTTGACCGCTGGGGTGGCAGGATTGTGGTCCGGCCTGCCGGCACAGGTGGGTGAAGCAAACTAAATACGCTTCCTTCTATGGCTGGCTTGCCTCGTGTCGAGTTTGCGAGCACTGCAGGCAGTTGTTCTGGCTGCTCAATTCCTGGCTTGTTGCCCGCCCAACACAGGTGACACTGGGCGCGGTTTTCGGCCATCCGCCATTCCAGGCACACTCCCATTGGGCGGGTTGACCTACACAGCAGGCCCGCCTCCTCCACCCATGCCCCCTGTGCCACCCTTTTACCCTCCCCCCCCTGGATATGGGCGTCCGCCGCCACATGGTGCCTTCCCGCCACCACCACCCTACCCGCCGCATCCTTATCCACCTGGCACCTTTCCTCCACCCCCTGCTTTCGCGGGCTATGGTGCACCATCCGCATTGTTCCATGGTGATTCTGCTGCTCCTCCGCTGCCTCACGAGGGCTGGAGTGGCCCCCCGCTGCCACCCTGAACTGTTCACAAATGCAAGTGCACGGGTGGGTCTGTTGATGTGTCCATCACAGCCTTGTGTTTGCCTTTTGTAAAAGAGCACGGGTGGGTCTGTTGATGTGTCCATCACAGCCTTGTGTTTGCCTTTTGTAAAAGAGCAAAGTGCAAGCGAGCAAACACAGCATCACAGCCAAGCAAACCATGTAGGGCACATGCGACACAGGTTGGCAGGTGCCACGGCCTCTGCCACCAGGGCCCGGGTGCCCTGCTGGGGGTGGCCATCGCGTGCAGGTGCCATGGTGGCAATGCGGTTGAGGCACGTTGCCGTGTTCCAGGCCACACACGTCTCCAGCTGGGAAGCCTTGAGGCTGGCATTGAGCGCCGCGATGCAGCGTGCTCCACTGCGACGAGCTGCCCAAGACAAGATGTCGTCCCTGCATGCGTTTGGGGGTGTGGCCATGGCGTCAGGCCCTGCAACTGGCTGAGCACAAGGTCAAAGGTGGGGCAGCGCTTGCTAGTACCTGAAGAACAGCGACACGATGGACGAGGTAGTAGTGTGCTCCGCCTGCAGCGCCTGCGCTGCCGCAGCGATGGCGCAGACCACCATGCCCTCCATGCCCTGTGGGCCAATGAAGGACTGCATGTTGCGTGTCAGGCGGAACGGCACCGTCTCATGGCTGCGCTCCAGCTGGAACCGCGAGTCGTAGGTGGAGATGAGGTCGGCATGTGTGATGGTTCCCGTGCAGCGGGAAACCAGGAGCTTGCTTGGGGAGCGTCCCGTGAGGAGCAGCATGTGGCAGGCCACCGCTGCGCGACAGAAAAGAAGGGGAGGGCTGTGTCAAAGCGAAGCGCGTGTTGCAGGAAACACAAAAGGATTGCTCGCACCTGACATGGCCATGCTTAGCGCAAACTGCTTCTTGATGGTCCACATGCTCAGGTTGTTCTCCACCATCGTTTTGTACATAAACTGACTAAAGATGTTTTCGGTTACGCCCTTCTCCACCACTTCCTGGTACGCCTCCAGTCGGGTCTTGGTGTCGGAGGTCATACCCTCTAGCGTGCAGCATCGTGCCTTGAAGGCCAGGATGGGGGCATCTGCCTCGCGCCCATAACGTGCGCAATGGGTTTCATAGGCCTCGCTGAAAGGCACGGTGCTGGTGTCATCCTCCACCATGCGTACATCTGCAGCAGGTTTCCGCGCCTCAGATCAGTTAAGCAGGACGGGTGCGCATGCTTTTGTTTGTAGATCACAATGTCGGCCTTACTCTGGTATGGCACGAGGATGGCAGGGGCTCTGAGCTGCAACAAGCGCCGCCGGGCCTCGGAGTGTGCAAGCAGGCGCGTGTTTGCATTCCGCAGCATCGCTTGAATGCGCTCCTCCGAACCAGTGGATGTCTACGTGAGAAGCGGAGCGGGGTGTCATCATCACAGCTGCATCCGTCTGGCCATCCGGCTACATCACCCACTGCTTAGGTGAGGCGGCAGGCAGGCTTGCAGCCCACGTGGCTGCTTTATCACGTCGCTGCTTTACCTGGCTGCTTTGGACGAGGAATGTGCGCAGTGAGCCGTCAGAGCCATACAGCGTGATGCGTCGGCAGGAGTTGCTGTTGCGTCGCACCACCTGGACATTGCTGCTCAGTCGGTCGACATACACCTGCAGAAGGGCAACACCAATAGCCGTTGCAGCGAATGCCACTCTGCACTGTCCACTGCATCTGTGACCCATCTTACCACGTCAGGAGCATCAGGTGCTGGCAGGTGCTGGCCTGGCATCTCCACTTCCTCCAGGCACATCTCGACCAGCTGTACAGCACATGAGGGAGCATGTCCAAGTAGTCAGGATGGGCATAATCAGGGGCACTCCAAGCACGCCTGCATCTCTTCTCACCGTTGGCGCCTCAACCTCCATCTTCAAGACGGAGGGGTGCTCATGGTCTATCACGCTCTCAAGCAGCATCCGCCAACCCTGCGGCCAGTTAATATCACAAGAGCATGCCTTGGAGCAGTAAATTGTGATGCATCAATCACCTGCAACTTGCCCATACAGCAATATTTCTCGCGCACCTTGAGTCGCTCCGTCATGTCGCCCAGCGTCTGTGGTGCGCCAGGCGAGCTGGGCTCCAGGTCCTGTGCAAACTGCTGCTGGAGGCGTGCCAGCTTGCCAGCGCTTGTGTCACGGCTTCCACACGCCTTGCACACGCCTGCAGGGGATCCATGGGCATGGTAACATGCAGACACACTGTCCAGCGGAAGAAAACGCACGTGACCACACCAGGCACGCGCACCGGCCAGCTCCTTCTTGAAAGCATCGGGCACTGGTGCAGCAGCAGACAGGCCGGTTTTATAGGTGCGCTGCTGCAGGGTGTACACCACGGCCAACAGCCGCTCCTCTGTGCGCGTGCTGAACCGCTGGCCCACTTCCGTCATAAAGTGATCCAGGATCTGCAGACAAAGGACCCGCCTGTCAGACTAGGCACACCAGGCCACTGAATATTGTAACAGGAAGAGAAAGAAGATGACCAGCAAGTGCAGTACCTGGAGCGGCCCGCTGTACTTTGCACGCAGGGCCTCCATCACTTCACGACAAGCTTCGTATGCCATGACCTGCATGGTGTGGCATGCAACAAGATAGTGAGCATGACGGACCGGCCAGTCGCTGCTTAGTTGATACTATCAAAGAGCAGGTGCACCAGCCCACCTCGATGGGCTTCTCAATCTGTGGCGATGGTGGGCGCTCAACATCCTGCTCCTCGCCGACACCCCCGCCCGGTTTTGCTCCTGGCCCTTCTGACTGCGTCTGCCCTCCCGGTGTGCTACCCTGCTGCGCGGCGGCCACTGCTGATCGTGCACTGGCCTGCATGTTGGCAACCCGCAGGCAACGTAATACATCAAACCATCCAGGCAGGGACACGACCATACCGGTGCAGTTGGCAGTCATGTGGTGCGAATAGCAGGCCAGCCGCACCTGAGCCTTTGCGTCCTGGACAGCCTTGACCGCAGCATCCTTCATGGCCAGCATGCCAGGACGCACATGCCAGTACAGCTGCTGTGGGAATGCGCCTGCCGCCGCAGATAAGATGCGCCGTGCCACTGCCACCTCAGGCCGCTGCAGCGAGGTCATCAGCTGTGGCACCCAGGGCAGCCATACCCAGCCTGGCAGGTCTGCTGCCTTTTGTGCCACGGCGCGGGCCAGCACCTCGGCGCCTTTGGGCTCCACCATCAAAAGCTGCAGCAGGCGAGGCACCAAATCGCGTGCCTCCGTACTGGCCAGGCGAACAGCCTGCAGCTCAAAAGGGCGTGGTCAGTTGGTGCAGCATGATCGGGCGCCAGGAGCCCACAAGGAGGGTCGGGCTCCAGGGCCTGTCACACAGCATGGTATGCACCTGCAAATAGCAAGTTGCCAGGAACTCGAGCCACTGCGCCTCCTTGGACTTGTCATACATGGTGTCGCAGAACTTGCCCCAGGCCATCCATGCCTCCCAGCACAGTGGCCACAGCGCCAGCGCTTCGCTGAACATGTTGTTTGCTGCAGGCATTAGCAACGGCGCAACCCGTGTTGCTGGTGTATTAGAAACGATCTGCATCAGCACTGCTGCCGTGCACGTCATGCTCCAATACACATGTGGCCCGACTCCTCACCAGTGTCACCGTCCCCCACGGCAGCGAAGAACTGCGCCTTCAGATTGATCATTTCGGCCTGATGCTGTGGCTGGAAGTAGTCTAGGTTTGTAGAATTGATCAGGTTGAGCCCCTGGACGTGGTCCTCAGGCCTCTGCAGCAGCGCCTTCGCCTGTTCCCGCACCTGCACCACATTGTGCACCATGAAAAATGGGGTGCCCCTGACAGCTCTGAAGAGGATGGTTTGATAGTGAACCAAGGTGCATGCCATGCGTGCATCCCTGATCGGTGCTCGAGGTGCGCACCTTGACGAATGCCTCCTGTACTTCCATGGCATTGAAACCATACAAGGTGTTGATGATCTGCACACAGGCCTCTGGCTGCTGGTGCAGCCTGGCAACGCGGCCCAGGCGGTTCACACTCCAAGCCTTGTCCCTGCACCACAGATGGTTTGTACATATTGATATAGAAGCATTGCCACTTTGGCACTCGTTGAATGCATTGGCCTGTGCAGGAGCAACAGAACGCCCACCTGTAACCCATCTGGTCTGCAGCGGCCGACAAGGAATGCACCATGGGGGTTGGGAGGGGTGGAGGGGTGAGGGCAAGCAGGGAATGGGCGCGCCTGCCATTGGTAAAAATGAAGGTCGGCTGGGCTGACATCTTCCTTAACACTCAGCATGCAGTACTCACGCATGTTTGGGGCAATACTTTGCAGTGCACCAAACTGCCGAATGGTCAGGTTGTAAACCTGCAAGAAGCCACTAAGTTCCCGCATTGCATTGACCAGGCTTGATGACGCAACAGGTGCAACCCATTGAGCACTGGACTAGCATTAGCAGCTGTAATCACCTGGTTCCGCCAGCTCAATAGCTGTGACCACCAGTGAACTGGCTCCCAATCATTTGGTGTGCGCAGCTTCCAGGTCTCACAAATCTCCTGCGACAGCAGAAAGTGTTGTTGAAAACTGCTCACGAACCTGGCAGCCCGCCACCTGGAAGAATGGCAGCATTCAAGGCAGCGGTGCACCTTGTGATCCTGATACTGTTGCCCCGCGCCACCATGGGTGTTGAACTCCACCATGATGCGCCAGCTCTCTTGAAGCTCGACAACGCGCTGTGCACAGCATGATGGCAGACGAGTGGTTGGGCAGAGCCTCTTGAGGCAGGCAGCATGCATCAGCTTGTGCGGCCAACGACAGCTGCCAAACCACACTTGCCTGGAATGTGTGCAGCACAGCAGCATAGGACCAGGGGTTGCCCTCCGGCATGTTCCACCAGTGCTGCACGGACTGATGCATGGCCTGCAGTACAAACGAAGCAGGGGTGCCCTGGTATTTTGACGTGCAACAATCGCCCCCGCCACAGACAGGGCTTGAAGTGAAGCAAGTGAAAACGGGCTTCTGCAGTTGAATGTCTCGGGGTTGAGGTGGGCTGGTCAATAGCCGCCACAAGAGGCTGCTGGCGCTGTGCCAACAGCTGCCTGTGCAGCATGTACGATTGACGTTGGCGTCCACTGCAGTATGGATGCCCCCATGCATGGCAGCGGCTTCTAAAGTGCCCTGGACTTTTGCAGACGAGAAAGGTTGTACACCAGCAGGACAGCGGAACAACCAGAACGCACGAGAAAGAGGATCACACAAAATCTCTGCCCCTGTTTGGCCTCAGGTGTGCACAAGCAAAGTAGTTCAAAATGTCAAGTGCAGCAGAGCGGAAGTGAGCGACATTAGAACAAAGGCCCACGAGAAGAGCGTTAACACCACGTTCCATAGCATCTAGGGGCACAGCCAAACTTTACCCCCCAAACAACCTGGTCCAACTTGCCGCAAGACTCGTTGAAATGCTGCCTCTGCCAGACAACCAGCGGGGGCTGAGTAATCAACGGCTGGTAACTCCCACCTGTTTGCAAATGCGGTCCACGTCCACCACCTGCAGCTCCTGCAGGTGCATCTGCGCCCTCACAATGGTGGCACTTGCGCTGTCCTCAATCTGGGCCTTGGGCAGCACCATCTGCACAGGAGGCAACAGCAACCAGGCGATTGGTTGGCTATCAAATGCCACTCCGATTGCACCAGCAGCAGCTCACAATAGGCACAAGTGTTGAACCTGACGACTCACGGTTTTAAGTGTCTGCCAGTCGTGCAGCTGCACCATCGCATCGATTTGTAATGGGCAGTTGTCGGTGACCTTGGCATACTCAACCACAGTGTCCCACTGGTTGAGCTCCACACAGCACGCCAAGTACTGCTGGTGCCACAGCACCATCTCGTTCTTGGTGATGCCTGCACAGGCAACAAGTAGCAAGGCAAACAAGTAGAAGCTGCCGAGCACATCACACATAACCGACGCAAACCAAGACAGCACTGCAGGCTGCTGACCACATCCACATCCAAGCATAATATTCAGCAGCGGGCGGCAGACGTGGCGCACCATGAATGCCCCCGCTCACACCGCGGCCCATGAGCTCCAAAAACTGCAGCTGTGCCTGGACCAAAAATCCATGCTGTCCAAGCGCCAGCGCAATTCGAGTGTCATCGGCAACAGCACGGCGGTGCCACAGGCCAAAGGCCATGTCGTCCTCTGCCAGGGCGCGGTACAGGTGGCACAGCGCGTCGAAGCAGCGCATGTCATTGGGGAACAGGACCACGTGGCCCTCCAGCATGGAGATGGCGATGTGCCAGGCGTGCACATGGCGGCCCATGTACTTGATCATCTCCGCTGGTATCTTGGGCTGTGGCTGGCTCTGGCTGATGCCCTCCAGCAATGTTTGCCCCACCGTAGGGCGCAGGGAGACTGCCTGGCGTGTGTGGTGCTCTTTTGCCAGCAGTTGAATGATGGGCTTGGCCAGGGCAGTCTGCGATGCATGTGAGCCCAGTGCGGCAGTTGCAGCGCCAGGCATGGGGTGTTGGCCGCCATCAGCCACTCCCCGGGTGCGTCATCCTCACTCGTCATCCTCACACATAACAACCCTGCCATCTTCTCTACCTGCTGCTCCTTCAGCAAACTGCTCCACACAATGGGGAACAGCAGCACCCAGAGGTGGTGCGCAACTGCAGCACCATGCTGCACAAGTTCAATCAGGCAGGAGACCTGAAGCACAGGGGAGGCGAGGGGGTCCAAAGACATGGCAAGTAGTGCTAGGCAGACGCTGGAGATGAAATATGACCTCAGGTAAATGACTAGCAATCTGACGGTACCACCTTACCAAGGTTTCAGACCCGACACTTGACTGCTCCTGCATGAATGCCACACTTCGGTGCAGCAGCTCCTGCACTGCAGCTGGGAGCTCCAGAGGGTGCATGCGCGCCCGTGCTGCAGCTTCAGACGAGATGCTGGGTGGTGTGTGCAGCATGGGGGCATCAGTACGAGGCTCCGTGGCAGGCCCATCAGCAGCTGTCAATTTGTCAGCCTTGTCGGCGGCATCTTTGCCTAGCTCCTGCACCTGAGGACACTGGCAGCGCACAGAGCATTCAATGTACCTGCCAGAAACGACATGCAACCTGCAACATGATGCACCCCTTGGCACTCTGGCTGAGTAACAGAACGCACCCCTTTGAGATCCGGCTCCGCGTCAGGGGCCAACCTTGTTGGCAAGCCAGGGTCGGTGGCCACACTAAACAGGGATGGCAAATGGGCTGCATGCCACAAACAACAACCGTAGCTTGGTAGCTGCAATTGGCCCGTTGTGAGTCAGGACAGAGTGCCTTCAACTGCTCAACTCACCAGAGTTGTAAGCAAGTGTTATGCCCTCAGCCAGATGTAGACTGTCAAAAAGCATGGCAACGCCATGCTTAAGCCAGAAGGTATGAGCAACAAAGTCCCAGTCCTGGCCCTGCAGTGAAGTGCAGGCAGTCACATGCAAGATTGGGTGGCCGTCAAGTGGTCAAATGGCAACAATGGCGCCGATCAAACAGCGGCCAGGAGGCACACCTGAATGATGTACCGCAGTCTGTCAAACAGATTTGGCGGTACCCGGTCAGCATACAGCCGGAAAAACTGCACACAGGGCAAGATGGCGGAGGACACCAAGCTTTGCAATGCTGCAAGAGAGCAAAGGCCTTCAAACATGAACAATCAGTGCAGTGTCAGCTGACCTTCCTCCTGACTGCCGGGTCTGAGCTCTGCAGTCCGCAGCAGAAGGTGCGCTCAACGCGGTTGAACACCTCGTTGCCAAACGACTCGGCTGTCTTCTGGGTGATTGTGTCGTACAGCAGCTCCAGGAAGTCCTTGTCCCAGACAGGCTTCAACCCTACAGGGATTGCATGCATGCGGTCCAGCTGCAAACACGACTGGAAGAGAGTGTGTGAGGCAACCGAGGGTTCTGGCTCCCGGCCTTGGTGCGCCTAACCCCTACCTGCGCGATGCGCTGGATGATGACCAGCAACTCCTTTGCTGAGAGATGCGCACTGGCTGGATCAAGCAGCCACTTGCGGAGCATCGTGAGGATCAAGTGCAAGATGGATGGGTCGGTGGTGCCTGCTCGCACAGACTGCCCCGTGATCAGCATCACCAACGTCGACAGAAAGTGCTTGCGGTGGTCAGCCGACAGGGTCAGAGCTGAGGGCACAGCCACTGCACGAGAAGGCGGGTGTGAAAAACCACCACTGAGCCGTAGGCAGCAAGGGAGCTCGTGCGACATACTACCATCACCACCACACTGGCAAGACGGGCCTTTATCTCCGCACGCACCAGACAGTGCATTCCACATGAACCAAGATCCAGAGCCATAAGTTGCATCGGCAGGCTGCAGCCTGCAAGAATTGTGACGACAGAACAATGCCTGTGCTCACAGTCTATCTCTGTCCAGTTTGGTGATACAAATGAACAGGCGCGTTTGCACACCTTGCAGGCTGGTCAGGCCTGGCAGACAGCAACCCAGTAGCTGGCGACTGGTTATGCTCTTTGGCCAGCCGATGCATGGCCCGCAGCAAAGGGCCAATCAATTGCGACATGCAGTCCGTAACAGCCTGCGAAAAACGTGTGGAAAAGCTCAGGAAAAAGCCGAGCTGGCGCACTGCGGCCCAAGCCATTCAGGCAACTGCTTACCTTCATGGTCTCCTGCATAACAACCAGACAGTTACATCCGGCAGCAAACCCATCCGCGTGAAGAGCGCGGTTGGGGTCTGACAGGCTGGCCAGCACCCTGCACAGCAAAATGTGCAACCCTTTTAACGGCGCGCCCTGCATGTGAGTATGTGTGGGACCCAACCCCAATCAATACACAGTATGCTCGCTGCCAGGAACCACCTGTTAATGTATTCTTGTAGCCTCATGTGCAGTTTGCTGGCAAGGTCGGGGACTACAGGCTTGGGCTGATCTGCTGAGGGTGCACCAGTAGGAGGCAACAACCTGCAGAAACCCAAGCTGCAATCATGTGTCAGGGCTTAGCATGATGTGCTGCAAAATGTCAGTTTGAGAGGATATTTACTCGCATACCGGACCAGCCTCGTCATGATCGAGCTCAGCAGGCGCGCAGGACCTGGGCTCGGACTCAGCAATGCAGGTTCCAGCATGGTGGCCAGCTGCGTTGCGCAGCAGTCAACAAAAGTCTCTGGCTGATGCTCCTGCTCAGATTGAAAAAACGAGCATGATCAAATGAATCGATGTATTTTAGCTAGAAATGTGCAACATTTGCACAGTGCAACCGCCTCACCATGTAGATGTCGGCTATATGGAGGCCTGTTAACAGCGCGGCTACAGGCTCCTGAGAAGCTGATTGGCCATGTTGTAAGGCGTTCGTTTGGTGCTGCAGGTTTTGCGCCAGAAACTTTTCAAAGTAGTGCAACTTTATTGCGCATGGCTTGCAAAGGTTGGCTGCACAGCAAGGAGTTCGAAGACAACAACTATGTGCAGAACCCCGAGCAAAACATTGATATGCCTGTTGCAGACACACAATACGCACCTGCATCTGCAATCACTCGCATGCAATGTGCATGGAGCCTGCGCCAGCCTGCCTCATCTCGGTCTCGAGGGTCACAACTGCGGGAGCAATATGCGAGTTTCCAACTGTTGCTATCTGGATAGCAACACTGCAAACAGCCATAAGGGTCAAATACAACAAATCAAGACTAGTTGGGTTTGCGGCCTCTGGCCGCAGGATAAGGGCGGAGCCCGCAGGAGGCGGCGCCCGCCGCTGCCACGCTGCGCCTGGCGGCGGGAGGGGCCCCGCTAGCCGGGGCGCCGCGAACGGCCCAAAGCCTCGTTATTTAGGCGGTTAACAGCTATTGAATTGCTTTTGAGCCGAGATGGGACCTTGCAAGCTGAGCGACTCGCGCGGCTCTCATAACTCGCGTGACATGCCCCCGTGTCCGTTGCGGCGTATTTAAGGCGTCGCCGCGGCCTCCGCCAGGCCCTCGACACCACTCTGCTGCCGTCTGTCAAGGCCTGGTGGCGCCCGCGGCGCCGCTCACTCGCGCCCTTTCAGGCATTGCCCTTCGCCCTGGTGCACTACCTCACAACTCAGAGGGGTAATATCTAGGGGGCGTTCGCTTTCCGAAGCGCCGCAGACCAGGAGAGGCTGGCGCCCTATTATTCAAAAGAAATCGAACGCACAATAGAACTACGGGGGCTCCGCCCCTACGGGCTCCGCCCCGAAAAGTAGCGACGATAGCAGTAAGTTATACAAGTACACATAAGCATCCAGTTGAGATGTTGCTCTTGCTGGCGGACTGTTGCTGCTGCTGTTTGTGTCAAAGATAAGCCAGAACAAGTATGACTGTTCAACCTTCCCGGCACTGGCATTGCTGGACAGCGGCCCTCAAACTACACATATATCATCAAAGATGAAGTGACGGATTCTTGAGTCAACAGAATCTAGGTGCAATATTTCACTTTTTTATGCATAACAAACGCACCTGACAAATGCCATGCGAAGCAAAAAGTTGACAATCATCTCTTGCATGGATGGCGTCAGCCGAGAGGGATCGACCCTGCAATGGAACAGTAGCAAACTGCCGCTCAGTGGCAAACTGCCACCCGGCATTGGGTTGGCCATAAACCTGCTTAACAGTCCTACCTGCTATGGTGTTCTCCATCCGACTGAAAGTTGGGCTGCATAGCGAGTAGACTCGTCGCGTTCTCAGCAACTGCCACATCAGTGGGCTGGCTTTCAAGAGCATCTGACTTCGAAGGGCGACCAGACGCGTCTTCCCTGGCTGCTCGCAGATCCCAATAGAACAATGTAGAGGCAATGTCTACTGAAAGGAAACGGTTCTCCAGAGTCGAGTTGCCAGGTAAGCCCAAGCGCATGATGACATTGAGCATTGGGGACACAAAAAGCACCCTGCAAGTAGTAAACATTTATGCAAGAATTAGGATTGTGCCCCAGTAAGCTGTGTTGAATTGAACGTAGCAACACAGACCACTTACCTTGTAGGGTAAAACAGGTCGCGGTTACGCACAATGATCTGTAGAACGTGCACCAGTGTTGAAGTGGCGTGCCCATCCTCGCTGAGTACGCGCTTCAAGTAGCGTGCATAACTTGGACTGCTTCCTTGCTGCCCAGGAGCAGCAAGACCTGACGATCCGCCAGCAGTTGCAGAAGCAGAGCTGTCTTTGGATAGAAGCGAGTCAGCAGCTGCCTCAAGAGGAACGCCTGCAACAGTGATAGCTCCTGATGCGCCCATAATGGCCTCAGCAGGAGCAGCCTTTGCCAGGCTTGGAATCATGAGGTCGATCCCCTTGCGCACGGCATCACGGGCCGCAGCGTCGCTGTTTTGCGACAGGCGGCAGAGGGCCACATACACCTGTGCATGAGGCAATGTGACAAGGCTACTGTGATTTGATCTGTGCGACAAGGTCTGCAAGCATGCTTTGCAGTGATCATGCTGACCTGCAACATGATTTTCTCCGGGGTTGGGAACGCCCGGAAAAAGTGTGCGACACAGAGGAAAGCAAATGGCTTGGCAATATTGTCGTATTTTAGCGTCCACCTGGTTAGAGATGTAGGCCGGGGGCGGACGGTGGCATTGTTAATGCCGACAATCCCAAGGTTTCATCGAATGGTCGCACTGATTGCTTACCACCCAAATTGAATGAGCTCCTTGCGATGCTCGTGGAAGAGAGAATGCGCATGCTGGATAAGGGCGGTGCACAGTTGCACCAGCTCCAACTGTATCTGCTCGCTTGGGCCGTCTGCATTTGGGAAGCGAACAGCACATCAGCAAAGAACACCTGAAAAACTCCCCATTGGGCAAGGCTCCAAAACACTACCTTTCTCAGGATTTTGGAACACGTCGCTGACAAGGCCTTGCACAATATCGGGTGACAAAACCTCCATCTCGCCATGGGTTACAATCCAGCTCATTAACGGGTTAATGAGGTGGCGCAATACACTGACTGCACAGTCGGAAGGAAGAAAATTCATGGTGACAGTGCAGGTCGGCCAAGTGCGCCACCTATCCAGCTCCACCATGAACCACCAACCTGTATGCTCCTGGTCCAGCTGCTTCAACCGATACATCTCGAGCCAGTGCTTCACCACCTGAGAACACGAGTTATAGTGGACCGTAAACCAGCAGAACTATGCCAGAAAGTGGAGGACACTGACTCTGTAACCCCCTTGCCACACACCTTGCGCTTCTCGTCTGCTGTAAAATGCTTGGCCACGGTGTCGGTAACGAATGTTTTCAAAAACGTGAAATCGACAGCTGCAGTTGGAGGGCGGCGCGTGCTTTCAAGGCATTGACAATCAGCACACCACGCATCTGCGGCAGTCAGGTACTCACCCATGGGACCACTGAAAACGGCCATCAGGTCAAACAGTGCATTGAAAGCATCATGGTGGCGTTGGATGTAACTGAGGATGATTTTGGCGAGCCATTTGCTTTCCAGGCGTTCTGGCAATGGCTGAAACGTGGCAGATGCGAGCCTGCAGGATGTGCGGAAGCACGATCTGTCTGTGAAATCTGGAGCGCACGCGGTGGCACGCACTGACCCACACTGCTCTTTTGTTCACCTGGACTGGAACTCCATGCTGCGCCAACGGCTGAGTACAGCTGAAAAAAGGGGCTCTGGCAACCAGTCCGGCAGTAATTTTGACATGACGTGAATAAGGTGGACGCAGTTCAACTGAGCGGCGGCTATGGCCTCCCCATCTGGTCCTGAAGAGTGTGCATATATCAAGCGTGAGTCGAAAGGGGTTGGATGCGACTGCACAAGCGGTTCATGATGCAGCTCACCCGGCTCAGAGGGCGCCGCAAGAACGGCTGCGAGCTGGGCAGGCGCCTGCGACAAGGCTTTCAATAAAGTTGCGCCTTCAGGCCTGCGAATGATGTCCAACAGCCTGGAAAAGTAGGCATCCTTGGCCAACCGGCTCGGCGACTCCAGGAAGTATGCCACGCTGCACTAACAAGAAGAGCAGGTGTCAGATAACTCAAAAAGCGCATGGTGCCAGAGGGCCTGCAAAAGAACTTGCAGTGCAACTTCGTAGCCTCAGGTGGCTGCAAGTGCGCGCACCTCTCCGCCGGGTAATGGTTCAGAAAGTGAATCAGCGGCAGCCGGTACGGTGACCACAGTTTGGATGGGATCACGACCCCGGGCAGCTTGGGCAGCGACTCCTCCAGGCCAATGGTGAGCACAACTATGCCCGGCCGTTCTCCTGTAGTGTTCGTAACAGCGCAACAGCGTAACAACTGTGAAATGAGTGGGGCTGCAAACAAACATCTGCAACTCCTGCATTAGAGGAACCTCACCCTGCGTCTCCAAGAACTTTTTGGCAGCGCCTGGCAACTTATGAAAGATGTCCAGCATGCCTGCAGCAACCTCCCATTCAGTGCCAGGGGTCCAGGCAACCTGAAAATAGTGCGAGGGAGGGTGGAAAGTGGCCAAGAAGTGTCGATTTGGGGCTCAAGAACGACAGCCGCATCGCCCCTGAATCGGTTTACTATCTGTGTATCTGTAATAAACCCACCGGCTGTGGGGGCTGCAAGACATTGGCCACATCAATCCACTTCTTCAGGTGTTCTGCCAGCTTGTCTCCAAGCGTCACGTTGAACTGGCCAGACAGAAGGTCCTGCGTGACGGCCACAGGTGGAGCCAAAGGGATGAGCACCACAAGGCCAGGCGTAACACAAGCACGCTGGGCGCATCGGACCAACGTGTGACATCAACAGCATCCCGCCTGCAGTTGCAGGCAGAGGAAACTAAGCCAGGCGCGCAACCAGGTCAAAGACCCACCAGCAGCCGGTGCAAGTGTCGTAGCAGGCGCAGATGGATGCGGTTGTAGAACGCCAGGTCCGTCAAGATTGGCCTGTACACCACCCGTGGACAGTGGGATGGGAAGTTGTGTGCACTCTGGGGGAGTGACAGCCAGATCCACCACACCTCACATCGCAACCTGCTGAGCAATGCTCCCCACCTAAGTGCCTCCTGCAAAATGGACTTGGGCAGCATGTTGTGCTCCAGGGCCAGGAGCACTCCAGATTTGGCCACTTCGGCGGTGACTTCATGGGTGCTGCCCAGCTCCATGATGAGTACCTGCACGCGTCAAATTGCTTGCAGCAATGCTCAAAATGTCCAGAACAAGCAGTGGTCAGCACGGCAGTTGTTCGCGCACCTTTAGCAACCTCTCACGGAGTTTGCTCAGCTTCGCTACGCCATCGCCAGCTGCCTCCCCAGGTGCCATTGGCGTGTCGCTCCTTGCAGGTGTTGTGTCTGCCTCCCTGTGAGTTCCAGACGGGGCTTTGGCGACCCTCAGCAAACTTTGATCGCTGTGCTCAGCCACTGTTTTGGTCCGCAGCCACCAAACGTCGACAATGCCGATAGACACGGATGAAAGTGTAACATGTTGTTGAGATGGCTCACCTGAATGCCTTCCAGCCTATAGCCGCGGACAGCACATGCAAGCAGGCCGTGCGCAGCCGAACAATCGCCTCCGTCCGCACGGGGGCACCCCTGAAACTGGCAGACGTGCTGATGGCTGCGTCATTCATTTCCATGATGGCGCATGCATCCGCAATGTACAGCACAGGCTCGGGGCGCAGCAAAAGGCCCTCTGAGCAGGTCCGCAGAATGAAAGCAACGCTGTGGGCATGGTTGGTCTGCAGGACAGCACAAGGCAGCCAGGTTGGGTGCGCTGAAGAACATTTTGTCACTCAAGACTGAAGAGCGAGCAGCGTTGTAACTACCTGGGCCGTGATGCTGCGAACTGGCTGCAACCGCCTGTCCAGGATGCTGTCCAGTACTTTGGCAATTGGTTTAAGCAAGTCGGCGATAGTACAGCTCTGGGCGTCGGCGATGGCCTGGCACAGCAGACGGACCAGCGGGGTTGGCAATGTAGGTACGAAAACTAAGCCTAACACACATGCACACCCAGCCCCACTACAGACCTGAAGGCCCGTGGATGCAGCAGTGCGCACTGCCACGCTGCTGCGGCTGCTCAGCAGGTGCTGCACAAAAAGGTCCATCAGCTGCTTCAGTAAACTGGGCAGAGGGGCCACAACGTGCTCGTCACGGTCGCCTGCTGGTGCGGCCTGGTCGCCGGCGTCCGCCGCCTCTTGCAGACCTGCTGACCCATGTGCCTCCCCGCAGCGCTTCAAAACGGCGCGTAGCACGTCATTGAGCTCTTGCTCCTCGCTTGCTTGCTCGGGCATAGTGCGCAGCACTGCAAAAGCTGCCTTGGCAACCAAGGGCGCCAGGCGAGGAAGCGCATCGGCTGGCAGCCGTGGCAACAGGCCAGATAGCGCCGCAGCGCCGCCCACCCGCGCTGCCCAGTGCTCCCCATAGCAGCAGTGCACTGCACGTGCAGCCAGGTTGCTCAGTACGGTGCCGTATTGGTCCCTCGCGGACCCATGTTCTGCAAATCAAGCGGGCCAACAAGCGTCAATGTCTGGGCACACTGGAACTCGAACGACACTTCACCAATAAAGCTTCGTGCCATTGCCTCGGCAAGTCACCTGTCGCGACAGCACGCCCGGACTCCGTCAAGGCCTGTTGGGCAGACGTCACAATGTCCAATGTGTCCAGAAAGACCAACATGCAGCCGAGCACCGCTTTGCGCTGCTCAGCTTCCGTGAGAGCAAAGCCCTGTGAGAGCAAAGCCCTACAGAGTTAGATGACAAACTCAACATGCACGGTAGAGCATGCAGGGGAGCATGCAGGGCCCCACACGGTGCTAGTCCCAGGTCACACCTCCTGGAACGCCTCCAGAATCGTGTGCGGGTCCAGATGCCTCAGTCCCACAACGTACGCAGGCATGCCATCAAGCACAGGGTATGAAGTGTACTTGGACGATGGCGGGAGGGGAGGTGCCGGCATGCGGCCCCAGCCAGAGGCAAGGAGCAGGGCAAAATGACGGCAGGTGCTGTACGCAAAGCCTTGTGCCGAAGAGAGGCCCGCAGAACCCATGGTTGTGACAAGGAGCATGACCAGCATCTGCGAGCAGGTTGCAATGTTGCGCTCCAATCAACAGTACGCACAGGGCCAGCAGTCGCCTGGCTGCATGGCAGACTTGCCCAGGCATTGAACTGCGGCGCGTGCCTGCTGCTCAGCAGTGTGCTGCTTTCTGGTCTTCACACCAAGCTGTGACGACCAGCCAGCACTCCCGGCATCAAGAGGCGCTATGTCTGGAGCTGCATTAGAGAAAGAGCCGGTTACTTCTGCGCCAGTCAGCAAGCTAGGACAGTAGGATAGGATAGAAGTGCTGTGTTGGCAAAGTCCTTCCGGATTGCGCCATGCTGCCGCGTCGTTTGTAGCAGCAGACGCAGATCACTCAGACATCTGCATGTTCAGCATGAATTGCGCAGCACACCATCTGGCTCTGCAACACAGCAGTTCCACACATCCACATTGCAGACCTGTGAATAGTGCTTCCTGCAGCGCGGACAGCGCAACTGAGCTTTCCATCGCCAAGGGTCGGGGAAGGGCTGCCTTCATCAATGTGCCGAGGCAGACGTGGACCAGTTGCACCGCGTTCTGCCGCTGGTGCTCCGAGTTGGCTGCACGCAAGCCAGGGTGGCAGCTTAGAACAGCAAGCAACTCATTGCATTGCAAAGTGCAGCACTGCCCGTTGCTGGGGCATCAGCCCCCTTGTGGCTTTGCCGCGCGCACCCTGCTTGATGGCGGTTGCCGCAAAGTGGACGCAACGGTCCAATGGCACCAGGAACGAGGTGCGAGGCGAGAACGCCAAGATGACTCGCAGCCCATACTCGGGGATGGGCTTGTAGTCATTCACCAGGCCATCAAGCAGCCACTGCCGTGATCGGCCGCCCAGCTTGCCCATGATCTCTGCCACCTGCAGGGTGGGGCAAGCCAACATGATGTGGCACATGCAAGCAAATGCGCGTCCCAACCGCGCACTTGCTTGCCCACCTTTGTGCCATGCGGGTTTGGATGTGGCTGGATGTGAGCCCAGAGTGCCAGCATCAAGTCACGGATGACACCAGCCATGCTGCGCTCGATGAACTCGGGGTTGAACGAATCCACCCAGAGGTCCAGCACCTGCCCAGCACAACCCATGATTGCCTTAGTACACCGGCACGTGAATGGACCTGGTGAGCTACAATGCAAGCCTACCTTCAAAGCCACCGCGACACTTGCGTCACTGCCTCGCAAGGCGCGAAGCACTGCATGCATCATGCGTGGCATGGGCGGTATGAGATGCTCCAGCCTGGCTGGGGCCAGCAGGCACAGTTCTGCAGCTAGCTCCTCCTGCAAGCAAGTAGAAAAGCCGGCAGGCACTGGTAACATTCAGACTTATGAATGTGGGGTTGGCATCTTGACTTTGGGCAGGACGTGACAACAACCCGGCGGGACCTAAACGCACCAGGGCTGCTGTTGCAGATGGCCCGTGCAGCAGGTCCAGTGAGGCATCAACCAGCTTGGCATGCAGGCCAGATGCACCAAACGCTGCTTGGACGTCGAGAAACTTGCCCAGCGCCATGTTGTAGAAAAGCGAGCGCAGCAGGCGCATGCATGTCTGTTAAAAGCGGGAACAATAACGAGCTGAAGTGCAGCATCGGTGGTCGGTCGCTTGCAAGTGGTGGGTTGGTGTCGTGAACAACGGTCTACACACCTGACGTGCGGCGCCTCCCCAGCATAGGCCCGCATAGAGACCCTTGGTGATATCCAGAATGTGTGGGAGCAGAACACGCTCAGCCAACGGTATGCCTACTTGCGCAAGCTGCTGTGCACGCTGCACAGCAGGCAGCCCGTGGAAGAAAGCGGTTGTCTAAGTGACTGAAGGAAAAGGTGGTGTGCCTACAGGGCAGGGGGCAGCCTAGCAGGGCCCACTCCTTTCAGGCGACCAACCTGCACATCCATCAGCTGGATGCGTGGAAGCATGGCGAAGCATGTGTCCAACACATCAACAACCAGCTCGCCCAGCTGGGATGTTGGGTCCTGCAGCAATGCAGATAAATTTCCCAAAATTTAACAGAAAACATTCGCAAACTGACTGGCGTCTGCCCAGCAGGTGTTGCAGCATCCCCAGCACTTGCCTGCACAGCCTCTAGCTTCTTTTCAGACACTACAAACTGAAGTAGCAATGCTGTCATGTAACGGTTGACTCCGGACCGCGCAGCTGCAGCACAGTAAGTACTCAGCAAGAGGAGAGTGAATGGCGGGTAGCCGACTTGGCATGCGGCGTATCAGTTGCCTCAAAGCCCGGCATATGCAGTTGCCTCAAAGCCCGACATGCATACCTGCCTCTCCTTCAACAAGATGTTGCATGATGCGGAAGTAGAAGCGATTGCTGGCCGCCAAATCGAACATGATGGGCAACTTGGGGGAAATGACGTCTGCAAAATCACGGCCATCCTGCACATGGGCGCATCAACAAAGGGCCACCGCAGGTTAGGAGAATGGGATTGCTGAAACAAAATATATACAGCAGGCAAGGACGCTGTTTAAGTGGCAAGCCAGCAGCTCACTTGGAGGACTGTAAAAAGGTCGGCAAACTGCTCGCGCATGTCCACACTTGGATGCGGTATGGCTTCGTAGAAAGCCAGCGCAGGCAGTCCGAACGTCACCAAACGGCTGACCACTCGCACGTCTCCGGCACGCACGCTCCACATCTTGACCGGGAAAGACAGCTGCAGCAGCAAACAGGAGGCATTTCCTGACTCACTAAACAACCTGACCAAACATTGCAAAAAGGAGGCCGGGCGGACTTCACTGCAATCAGGTAATCCGAATCGCACCGGCGCTTGCAGACCCCTGTTTGTGTGGAAGGCGACCATGCAGTACAGCACGGATTTCAGGCAGGAGAACACCGTCTGCAGCAGGCTGCGGAACTCGCTGGTTTCCTTGTCTTTGGTGGCGGAGGACAGTGAGGGGAGCAGCACAGGAAAGGCGTCCTGCAAGGGGAGCAGTTTGTAGAGCTTCAGGCAGCCCAGGTTACAGCAAGCTATATTCTAATGTGATGTTGTGCATGGCATTTAAGCGCACCCCTGCGCTGCCAATTTGTGCGTCGTCAGCAGGGACCTGCGCTGGCTCGTCGGCTACGTCGCCACCCTTGCTAGTCTCCAGCTCCCTGCAACCAGCAGAAATCAGCATTACTGTTCTGCTTTCGCAGGGCTAATCCGCAGCTTCAAAAAACTGCATCACATTCACCTGAGGATGTTCGGCACTTGCGTCCTCAGTGCGCCAAGTTTACGCACAAAGCACTCGAGTACGCTGGACAGCAAGCCGCGGTACTGGTCTGATGTGCGGGCATCCGCGCGGCGCTGAAAGATCGTCTCAATCAGGTTGTACAAAAGGCGTAGGCTGGTGCTTTGCAGTGCAGCTGGAATCGTGCAGTCATGGGCGATTCTGCCAACGAAGGCAGACGAAATGACGCCAACTTATAACTGGTACAACACACAGATGCCAAGCAAGTGCTGCAGGCCAGCAGTGAGGAAACACTCACCTAGTGAATATCTGCACAACTGCATACAGCTGCTCATAGCTCAACTCAGATTTGCAACTGGCAACCAGCTCAGCCAGCGTCGAGTATGCCAAGGGCCGTAGGCCTTCTATACAAGTACGACTGCAAACAAGAGGACGAGCACTTCAGCACATCAAGCCGCATCGGAAGCACCTTCAGCAGAGCGGTCTACCTTTTGCCGAGCAGCACTTGTTCGTCGAGCAAGATATCCATCTTATCCAGCAAGCCAGTCCTGACAAAGGAGCAATATTGAGTGGGACAGGCGCAATTATTGAGTGGGAGTGAAGTAGCAGTAGGTAAGGCATCGAAAGGCAGGCTGCAAGAGAGAAAGCTCTCACCGAAATGGAGTTGGCAGTATGTTGCGCAAAGCGATGAGCAACTCTTTGCGAGTTGAAACGACATCAGGCACTGTCTGCATCACTCGAACAATGGCGGTGCAAATGGCCTCTTTATGCGGCTGCATAAGGCCTTGTAGATTCTGGCTTCGAGCAATGACTGTCAGAAATGCCAGGGACTTGATCTGTGCCATTCGGAAGTCATTGTATGTCGACATTCTATGGCCTGGTACATCAGCCAACAAAGGTCCAGAGATGGATGCAACCTGCAGGACATTTTCAGACAGAAACGGCCACCCGCCAGTGTGATAGCAGTTAGCCCTGGTTGACTCTGGTGGAAAGCGGCCTCTAATCAGTGTTGAGCTAAAAAAAATAACAAAATCAACTTGCCTTCACCATCAAAGGCAACAGCTTTTCGGCTGTTTCTTGCAGCCGTCTTGGGTAGCACTGGAACAAGAAAACAATCATGAGTGCAACCTCTGAAGCCAACTTGAATGAGTTGTAAGCTGACACTTTTGCAGGCCCTTCAACATACTCCAAAGTAGAGGCATACGTGTGTGGCAGGTTGGTGTACAGCTGCACTAAACAAGGCGTAAGATGTTAACTTTAGCACGCTGCGAAAACATTGTGTATCCTGCAATGTCTTGCATTTGCTTGCTGTGTGTATGTGTGTGTATTTTGTGTCTTACGAACCTTTTCTAACCAAGCAAAGAAGGGTTTGCTTTGCTCTTCCAATGCTTGCTTATAAGTCTTGTGGACTTCAAAGAGGATGCGCTGAGAGTGCATGCCATTCTCCTCAGTGTCAGACTCGAGGATGCCATGGCATGCGGACATCAGCAGGGGTACCACTTGTTTAGGTATGTCGGCCACCTGCACGAGGGCATGAGGACAACCAGTGAGTTGTGCTGATCGGCGAACTAAACCATTGATGATATGCTCACATTTAAACGACTCAAAAGCTCCACTGTTGCGCTGCGCAACTTGTTCTCGGCAGCGCTTGCATCTTCACATGGTTGCACAGACAGCAGAACCTGCAAAGTTATTTAGGGACATATAGTCTTTGGGGCAGTACCGCAGATAGAAAACAAATCCCGTCTTCAGTTACAAGCTGCCGGGCAGCGCATAAGCAGTGCAATGACCCCACCGCCCGCTGCCACCATGTGGCATTTTGCTACCTGAGCCCTCTCTTGTGTTGTGGCGTTGCAAGAACACGAGAGGCTAGTTCACAAAAACATTGCACCACACAAAACCAAACATCAGCTGGCTCCGATACACCAGCCCCATTAGCGTCCTAGTGGGTTTGGCCATTGGGATAGGAAAGGACCAGGAACCTAGTTGGTTCCCCTGGGCTAATATTTCCTTGAAATTGGGGCCCTGGACTAAATGCGAGCTTTTGCAGGCCAGGCGGGCGCTGGCTTAGCTAGCGAAATTATGCGGCGTGCAGACCACCCCAAGCTTGAGCAAGCTTGTGGGCACGCCGATTGGCGGCCGAAATTTAGGTTGAAAGGCTACGCGTGAAAAGCCCAGGTTGGTTCCCTGGATTTAAGGCGGACCACAGAAAGCTTTCATAAGGTGCGACCTACCTTGCACAGCGCAGTGACGGTGGTGAGGGTAGTTTGGCCCACCAGCAGTTGATCAAACCGCTCGCGCAGCAAGTGCAATATCTCAAGCCGTCGGGCTGTGGGAGTATGCTCGGCGGCAAGCTCCTCAAGGGACATCGTCAGCTGTTCGTCCGGGGACATGGTAAGGAATTTGCAATTTATGCTTTCAGTCAGCTCCCACTTCTACGTTGCGCAACCAGTACATCAGGCAGTACACAAAGTTCACACCGCATCCAATGATTAGCGCTGGTCGCATGATTCTAGCCAGTGAGCACTGCATGGTCTCTGCTGGCCACACTGGTAGTGATACAGCGATGAAGGCATTGCTGCAGCACTACACCAACATTCCAGAAATGAAACAACACTGTGAAATGTGCATGCGCAACCTGGCTCACCCGCCCAGCAGGCACCTGGGTGCTGTGTGCGCATTCCTGCACTCCTGCCCTGCACACCTGCCATCGGCTGGGCTGCGGTGTTGATGCGTAGTGAGGCACACAGCGGCACGTCACACCCCAGCCACACCGCATCCATTGATCAGCGCAGGTGGCGGTGGCACTGGCGCTTGATGCTGGCCAAGTGCCGCCGGGGGTGGGCAGGCGTGGGGCACCATGGGCATGCTGCATGCCCCAAGCGTAGCGCATGGTCTCTGCTGGCCATGCACTGGTTGGGACACAGCGATGACAGCATTGGTACGTACACCACTAAACCAACACTCCATTACTGAAACAACACTGTGAAATGCACATGCGCAACCTGGCTCACCCGCCCAGCAGGCACCTGGGTGCTGTGTGCGCATTCCTGCACTCCTGCCCTGCACATCTGCCACCGGCTGGACTGCGGTGTTGCTGCATTGTGAGCACACAGTGACACGACACACACAACCCACACCGCATCCATTGATCAGCGCAGGTGGCGGTGGCACCGTCGCATGATGCTGGCCAGGTGCCGCCGGGGGTGGGCAGGCGTGGGGCACCATGGGCGTGCTGCATGCCCCAGGCGTAGCGCATGGTCTCTGCTGGCCATGCACTGGTTGTGATACAGCGATGACAGCATTGGTACGTACACCACCAAACCAACACTCCATTACTGAAACAACACTGTGAAATGCGCATGCGCAACCTGGCTCACCCGCCCAGCAGGCACCTGGGTGCTGTGTGCGCATTCCTGCACTCCTGCGCTGCACATCTGCCACCGGCTGGGCTGCGGTGTTGCTGCATTGTGAGGCTCAAAGCTGGCCGTGACTGCCCAGCCAAGACACCCGGAGGGGCCGCATGTGCAACAGAGGCGTACCTCAGCTGTACAACTTTCGCTTTACTCCCATCTCTCCTGACGCTTTCACGCTTGTGTGCGTACATTGGTTGCTTAGACGATATCCATAGCCCTATCCTTCCGCTGTGGACTTCTGTGAGCGCCGCTCCGTGTGTGCTTCATAAAGCCCTACGCCAGCCACACGGCCTGCTTTCAATTGCTCCAGTGTACCCCGTGCGGTTTGGATGCTGGGCGTTGGCGGGCCTCGGTTGTGCCTCGGCCGGCTGGGCCTGGGCCTTCGCCTGCTACCTGCGCACCGCCGGCTTGGCCGGGCCCACACCTGGTCGCATGGCGTTGTTGCGGCCGCAGAGGTCCGGGAACGCGCTGGCAGCGCTGCACCGGCAAGGTGAGCCACGTTGGCCTTCGCCACCTCTCAACTTTCCGACCTGCCAGCCACTGCCCACCCGAGGTCCAGGTGGCAACATGGCAGGTTTGTTGCAAGTTATTCCAGCTTTGTGGGCCCCTTTTTTCCTGCAGCTCGCGAGGCGCGCCACTGCTTGCGGCGCTGCCCACCTCCGATGAGTCGGAGGAGTTGCTGCGCATCCGGCACAGCGTACGTTTTTAGCGCTCATGCTGTGGCGTTCACATCAAACACCCACCGTGTTGTCGCACGCATGCACGCCGCATCTGTTGGTACCCATCAGCACCTACACCAAACCGCCTCCCGCCCCACCCCTGCCTGCAGTGTGCGCACATTATGGCAATGGCTGTGCAGCGGCTGCACAAGGGGGCGCAGGTGGGTGCACTAGGCCCCCTTTGGTGTATCTGACCAGCAACGCGACGCACTGCGCCCCGCGCCTCACCTTCTTGCATCCCTTGCCAGGTCACCATCGGCCCCTGGACGGAGCGCGGTTTTTTCTATGACTTCGATATGCCGCAGCCGCTGACCGAGCGCGACTTGCCTAAAATACGAAAGGAAATGCAGCGGATCCTGAAGAAGAACCTGCCGTTTGTGCGGGAGGAGGTGCCTGCTGAGGAGGCGCGCCAGCGTATCCAGGCCAGTGGGGGCGTGTACTGAGGCGCCCGTTGGGAGGCAGCTTTTGCTGAGGACGTTTGTGCATAAGGAGGGCTAACTAGTACAGGAGTTGCACAGGCAGGAAAACGAGCGATTGCCCTGCTCGGCATGTGCTTGTGCAGGCAGCGGGTGAACCGTACAAGCTTGAGATCCTTGAGTCCATTCTCGAGCGGGACCCGCAAGCCCCCATCACCATCTACCACATTGGTACGTTTCATGCAACCGATACAGTAGCTTAGGCCCACTTCTTGCTAGCCGGGCTTCCTGGCATGTCTCACGGTGCGCCCCCTTCCCCCCAGTGCAGGTGACCCCGGCAGTGAAGAGCACTGGTGGGATCTGTGTGCCGGCCCGCATGTTGCCACCACCGGGGACATCGCCCCTGATGCGTTGGACTTGGAGTCGGTGGCAGGTTGGTCACACGTTGTGCAATGCTGGCTCATGTCGGGTCGAGTCGTGCAAAACATTGTTTGCCTTATATGCGTCTGCAGGTGCCTACTGGCGCGGGGATGAAAAGCGGCCCATGCTGCAGCGCATTTATGGCACGGCGTGGCAGACAAAGGAGCAGGTACTGGGTCCACCAGCGATTGTTTAAGCAGCTGGCAACCTATCACCCAGACTGTGGTCTTTGCTCTCCCAACATCCCAGTGCATGCTGCGCTGCCTCTTACCTGCACTGGCTTGCAGCTTGACTCCTATCGCCGCTTCAATGAGGAGGCCGCGCTAAGAGACCACCGTCGCCTGGGCTCAGAACTGGACCTTTTCAGGTTGGGTTGGGTACACTGAGGCAAAGTCACACTGAGTCGCATGCAGGCTTCTGTGCTCAGCCTGTAAATCGGGAGAATGTCTCGGCTTGGGAAATATGTGTTGACCCATGCTCCGCCCATGATTGCAGCATCAACGAAGCCTGTGGTGGGGGCCTGGTTTTCTGGCACCCGAAAGGAGCAATGGTGAGCCCCTACCCCGCTTCCAGCCTCTTCCTGACCATGCAGCCCACTAAAATGAATGGAACATCATTGTTCATTTGTATGAATGCTCAGGTGCGGCACCTGATAGAAGACTTTTGGAAGGACATACACTTGCAAAACGGCTATCAGTTGCTCTACACACCCCACATTGCCAAGGTGGGCAGGCAATTGTTTGTGTGTTTCACTGAGAACCCTGAACCCGAACTTGCAGCCCTACCGCAGAACGTCGGCCACAAATTGATTACGCCTCTTTCGTTTCCAGGTGGACCTTTGGAAGACCAGCGGGCACATTGATTTCTATCGGGACTCGATGTTCAATCAGATGGATGTGGATGCAGAGGAATACCAGGTACGGCTGCTTAAAGCTCTGGGCTGCCTCCAGGGTGCCGCCCAGTCCTCAACATTTTTGCAGCAATTCTGGTCACCAACGTCTCTCTGTTGCTTGTTTGCAGCTGAAACCCATGAACTGCCCTTTCCATATCAGCGTCTACAAGCAAGGGTATTATTCCTACCGCGACCTCCCAATTCGCTGGGCTGAGCTTGGCACTGGTGAGCAACTCGGCTGAGCATGGCTAGCCGCTTGAGTCCTTGCGGTTTTGACTGCCGTTCACCACCTAGGGCCGCCCTCGCCACCACGTCTGCAGTGTACCGATATGAAAGGAGCGGCACCATGCATGGACTGTTCCGTGTGCGTGGCTTTACACAGGCAAGTTGCTATATGCCACTCAACCAGCCAGTGCGGCTCTGTAAGGCTGCCTGGAATCTCGACGAGGTGGCGGACTGGAACGGGATATTGGCTAACCAGTTTTGTTGTAGGCAACCGCGTTTGGCCGTAGATGGCCTGCCCAAGGTGGTTGATATGTGCTTATTATAATCTCCCTTTGCCAAGCACCCCTCCCAGTACTATGTACGAACTTTGGCACGCCAGTGCGCTTAACTGCTGCTATATGCTGCAGTGTTGCTTACATTCTGAACCCCCAGGGCAGCTCCCTCATCTGTCATGCAGGACGATGCTCACATCTTCTGCTTGCCCAGCCAGATTGAGGATGAAATTTTGGGTGTGCTGGATCTGACCGAAAAGCTGCTTTCCCAGTTTGGCTTTGAGGATTTTGAGGTAGGCGGGCGCTTGGTGCCAGGCAACACTAGTTGTTTTGGATGCTGAGCCCTGACAAGAATAAAATAAAACTGGTCTCTATTCCAGGCACGGAGGGCTGTTTCTTGTTCCATGCATGGTCTGAGCGTAGCCCGTTTGTCTGTCAACAGGTCAACTTGTCAACTCGTCCTGAGAAGTTTGTAGGCTCTCAAGCCATTTGGGATCAGGCGGAGCAGGCCTTAAAGGCTGCGCTACAGCGCAAGGTAGGCCAGCTGTATGGCAGCTAAGCGACCACCTGCACATGCCTTGTGTTACTGACGTTACTGACGGGCTCCCTCTGCCATACATGGCCCACAGGGTTGGGCCTTCCAGGAAGATGCTGGTGGTGGTGCCTTCTATGGACCAAAGATCGACATCAAAATTTCTGATGCTCTGGGCAGGAAATGGCAGTGCTCTACCGTGCAGGCAAGTGCTGTTTGCATGCTGCAGCAGAAGATTGGTAGGCTTGGGCCTCATGCAGATTGGCGGCCCTCCCCAGACAGCAACCACACGTGTAAGCAGCCCTTCCTGATGGGGCCCCACTCTGCACACCATTTGCATTGCTTTCAGCTTGATTTCAACCTGCCCGAGCGCTTCGACATGTTCTACATCAGGTGGGTGCAATAATGTCCTGACAGGCAGACCTGGATGCACTGAGACCTCCTGTAACCTAGGCAGCTTCGTCACTGCTGCAGTGATGCCAACGTCAAGGAGCGGCCAATCATGATCCATCGTGCCATCTTGGGCTCACTGGAGCGGTTCATGGGCATTCTGATCGAGAACTATGCAGGTGACGCTGGTGCCTAGTCTGCTTCTTGTTTGCTATCTGGATCTGTTTCTCTGACATACGCGCCCCCTGCCCTTGCTCCCCATACGCAGGTGCATTCCCGCTGTGGTTGGCGCCCGTGCAGTGCCGCCTGGTGCCTGTCAACAGTGCAGTGGCGGAGTACGTGGCACGCGTAGCTGCCGACCTCCGTGCGGCCGGCTTGCGGGTCGAAGTTGTCTCAGGTGAATACGCCCTTGTCCATAGTCAGACTGTGCATTCGGCAAAGAATGGTTTTAACCTGTTGATCACCTAGACGGATGAGTGACGTTTGCTTGGTCGGTCCGGCACATTACTGCCGTCCCAAGGGGTTGAAGTCGATGCTGCTGTATGCACCCAAGAGCTGATTGTATGTGAGTGACTCCATTGATGTGGCACTTGGGTTTCACTGACGCCCCAAAGCATATTCCACGCTTGATGCAGGACTGTCTGTGGGCAAGGCCATCCGAGGTGCTGAAACCGACAAAGTGCCAGTGATGTGTGTGATTGGGCAGCGTGAAGCCTCGGAGGGCACGGTTTCCGTGCGCACCTATGCAGATGGGGATGTGGGTCCCATGCATGTGCGCGACTTGATGGCCCGCTTGGTCGCCGCAAACATGGGCAAAAGCTCGTTCTGACGTGTTTGCAAATTGTAACTGGTTATGTACCACCTGGGTGATCCGGTCCTTCTGATCCCTGCCCTGCACACCTGCCACCGGCCAGGCTGCGGTGTTGCTGCATTGTGAGGCACACAGCAGGGCGTCACTGCCCAGCACCACCGCATCCATGGACCAGCCCACCTGGCTGTGGCACCGTCGCATGATGCTGGCCAGGTGCCGCCGGGGGTGGGCGGGTGTGGGCCACCATGGACATATGCGGGTCATGCCCGAGTGCGCGCTGCATGGTCTCTGCTGGCCATGCACTGGTTGTGATACAGCGATGACGGCATTGTACACCACTAAACCAACACTCCATTACTGAAACAACACTGTGAAATGCGCATGCGCAACCTGGCTCACCCGCCCAGCAGGCACCTGGGTGCTGTGTGCGCATTCCTGCACACCTGCCACCGGCTGGGCTGCGGTGTTGATGCGTTGAGAGGCACACAGCGCGATGTCACACCTCAGCCACACCGCATTCGTTAATCAGCACAGGTGGCGGTGGCACCGTCGCCTGGCGCAGGCCTCTTGCCAGGGCCTGGCAAATGAGACAACAACGTGTAACGTATCTACTCTTGTATAAACATTCATTATCAATCGGTTGGAGAGGCCCAATCCAACAATCCACCAAATCAGTCTCTGCCCAGCGTTCGTGTGCAAGGGAGCTTAGTGAACTGACGCGCGTGGTGGAGCGTGTCCTCTGCACCAAGGCGTCGCGCATGATATTCTAAGCAGTCACTTTTCTATGCAGAGGGCCATGCGACATGAAGAACACCGGGAGGGGCGGCGGCGGCAGCGGCACAGCGACGGCGCAGGGAACGGCGGCAGAGGCAGCGGAGCACCAGGCTCTGAGGCCCATGAGCCTGGTGATTGCCTCCATTTCTCTGCGCCTAAAACACTAGCCCGTCTAATTTCAGTATACGGGCAAAGAACCCGGTCTCCATGGTGGGTGCCCACACGGCCCGCCGGGGTCGCAAATACAATGCGTTGTAATTTTCCCTCTTCCCCACATTAGGCTCTATCGTCAGAACGCTTCGGCAAGGTCGGCATGCTCGCGGTGGCGGCCCAGGCAGTGACAACTGTGCCGGCGGCTTGGGGCGCCCATCACACCTTGAAAAATGGCCTGAAGCTTAAGCGACCAGGCGTGAGAGTGGTGCCGGTGGCGGCGGGGGCGTCCAGCGGCTTGGGCGGCAACGGCGGCGCCGCTGCCGCCGCCGCCGTGCAGCATGCGGACACCGAGCCTCATCGGCCCAGCAGCAAGGGTGGCAGGGTGGTCCCCAAGGCACCAGGAGAGGTTAGATGACCCAGAGGCTGTTACGCTGGAAATGGCTGCCTCCACATGCTGTGCATGTGCCCTGCCCACACCCTGACCTCCCGCTCTCGCCAATGCCGGCTTGCAGCGCGCCCTGCTCCAACACACGCTACGGCACTCGTTCATCATAGGTGGCATTGGCCTGCACACTGGCGAATATACGGTTGTGCGGGTGGCGCCGGCATTTGCTGGTGACGGCCGCTACTTTGTGCGCGTGCCACCTGGAGCAATCAGCCCGCTGTGGGACATCGAGCGGCCCTCCACCACGCAGCTAGATGGTGCGGTGGGTGGTGACTGGCAGACTGGCTGCCTTAGTTGAGCGCACCTGCAGGTATCGACTCTTCTGCCGCAATCTGATGTGCGCAGATGTTGGAAATGCGGTCCGCACCCCCCCCCCCAACCCGGCAAGCGGCACGGCTTACCTTAGCTACATTGAGGTGAGCAGTTGCTATGGCTGCATGATGTGAGGCGGGGCGGCAGCACCTACCGTAGCACTGGTCTGGATGATGCACCCGTTGATGAGCGGCAACGGTGCTGTATTGTTTGCTCGTGCAGAGCGTGGAGAACGGGGCCTATGCGGGCACCTTTACTGACTACATGCAGCAGCTTGCCACACCCCAGCCACTTGGGGCACATGCGGCAGACACAGCGACAGGCCAGGATGCAGATGAGCAGGTGCGGAGGCAGGGGCGCGGCAAGCGTTTCTGCGTTAGGCATCTGGCACCGTTTTCTGGTCTGACCATACTTCTGTCTGCTTGCCATGCAGCCAAGCACGGGCCACGCTGGGGAGTACAGGTTGCTTGCAGATGTTTCCAGCCTCCAGCAAGGGCACCGCTGGTGCACCGTGCTGGCGGGGGCGGAAACAGTCATCTGGGGCGCTGAGCACCTGCTTGCTGCCCTCGAGTGCTGCGGAGTGCACAACGCGCGCATCGAGGTGGAAGGAGGCAAAGGTATGCTATTTTATGGGTTCAACCGTGTGGACCCTCTCTGCCTGGGTTGTGGCAGCCTTGGCCCCAACCGTGTTATTGTACTGCCTGCCCTGCTTTCGGCGCAGAGTTGCCCATCATTGATGGTTCTGCGCTTGGCTGGGCTAGTGAGGTGCTGCGCGTTGGAGTGCAAGTCGCACGTGACGCAACAGGCGATGAAGTGGGCTTGTCTCCATGCATTGACTCGCTGCAAGAAGTGCGCAACTGGACCTTCCCTCCCTTTTGCCGCCGCCAAGCGCGTGCTAGCTGCCCTTGAACTACCCTTCCTTGAGAGCAATGCATTGATTGCATTTTGAGCGCCCTAGTAGCGAGCGCAGCCTTTTGTGGCGTCATGAGCAGCCAGCTGTGTTGCATGCAGGTGGTGACGATGCAAGATGGCGAATCATTCATTTCTTTCTACCCTGGACCAACTGCTCGCATCACAGGTAATGTCGCTCGGTGCCTTGTCGCTGAAGAGAGTCCGGGTGCCTTCCATTTGTTTTTCAGATTGTATATGCTTGTGACGAGGCGGTTGCTCCACCGCAGTCGGCGTTGATTATGGCGCTGAGGCGCCGGTGATCGGTCAACAGTGGTTTAGTTGGAGCCCAAAATTTGGTGAAGAGGATGATTTCTTCAGCTCCCTGGCGCCGGCACGGACGTGTTTTGCATCAATAGAGGTTGGTTGCATATGCAGTGCCCAGCTGTTGCTCGGTTCTGCATAGTTGCTCATGCGGCCAGTGCATGCTTTGCCGACCTCACTATTCTTGCCAACTGCTGCAGCAAGTAATGGCACTTAGGGAAGAGGGCCTGCTGCAAGCCGGACCGGATTATGTCAGCATTGTGGGCAATGGCGAACAGTGGTGCGTGGGGTGGCATGGAGGGCTAGCCTTCTTTAAATTCAAATTTAAGCACCTGCAAACACCAACAACTGGCCAAGCAGCTAGGAAGAACTGAAATGGCCAAGCACCTTGGGGGCTTTTGTTGGGCTTTCATTTATGCTCGATTGTTCCATGTCTGCCAATGAGCAGGCTGGACTCACACATGGTGCGGTTCCCTGCGGACGAAGCTGCCCGCCATGAGCTGGTGGCGCTGTTGGTGAGATGTATGGCTTAATCCTCGCGCTGCGTGTGCGGCATAATGTGATGCAGCCTGCGGAGCCTGTTTGCCTCCCACAATCAAGCAACCAATCAAGAAGCTCATCTCTTTGTTTGTGCAGGGCGACTTGTCCCTGCTTGCCCACCCTGGCGGGCGCGGCATCCCCACCGGGCACATTGTCGCGTACCAACCCACACGCGCACTGCTTGCAGCATGGTTGCAGAAAGTGTGGCAGTAAACCTTACGTCCTGGAATTGTTCTCGGTGTATCTCAACTGCATGCCCGTACTGTACCCATTGAGCTGCCGTTCAACTGGTTGCATAAGAAATCAACCGGACAGACACCATCAGAAAACCAAATGGCTTGCTTGTGCCTCCCTGCTCACTAATGGCTGCATTTTCTGGCTTAAAGATATCCAGAAGTCACAAAGGCTGGATACACCTGCGTCTTGGCAGCCGATCTCTGGGTTCACCTCCCGACAATGCGGTGTGATTTGGCGTCCCACAGTGATCCTCGCAATGCCACAATACCCCAGCCGGTGGCATGTGGGCAGGGCAGGAGTGCAGGCAGGCGCACACAGCACCCAGGTGCCTGCTAGGCGGGTGAGCCAGGTTGCGCATGCGCATTTCACAGTGTTGTTTCAGTAATGGAGTGTTGGTTTAGTGCTGCAGCCATGCCGTCATCGCTGTGTCCCAACCAGTGCATGGCCAGCAGAGACCATGCAGCGCGCCTTCGAGGCATAACCCGCATATGTCCATGGTGCCCCACACCTGCCCACCCCCCCAGCACCTGGCCAGCATCATGCGACAGAGCCACCAGCGCTGATCAATGGATGCGGTGTGGGTGGGGTGTGTCGTGCCGCTTTGATCTTCACAATGCAGCAACACCGCAGCCCAGCCAGTGGCAGGTGTGCAAGGCAGGAGTGCAGAACATGCAAATGATGGCTCGTGCCTGCTGGGCGGGTGAGTCAGGTTGCGCATGCTTATATCACAGAGTTGTGTCATTTCTGGCATGTTGGTGTAGTGCTGCAGAGCAATGCCGTCATTGCCGTATCACTACCAGTGCATGGCCAGCAGAGACCATGCAGTGCGGCCTCGAGGCATGACCCGCATATGTCCCTGGTGCCCCACACCTGCCCACCCCCCCAGCACCTGGCCAGCATCATGCGACAGAGCCACCAGCGCTGATCAATGGATGCGGTGTGGGTGGGGTGTGTCGTGCCGCTTTGATCTTCACAATGCAGCAACACCGCAGCCCAGCCAGTGGCAGGTGTGCAAGGCAGGAGTGCAGAACATGCAAATGATGGCTCGTGCCTGCTGGGCGGGTGAGTCAGGTTGCGCATGCTTATATCACAGAGTTGTGTCATTTCTGGCATGTTGGTGTAGTGCTGCAGAGCAATGCCGTCATTGCCGTATCACTACCAGTGCATGGCCAGCAGAGACCATGCAGTGCGGCCTCGAGGCATGACCCGCATATGTCCCTGGTGCCCCACACCTGCCCACCCCCCCAGCACCTGGCCAGCATCATGCGACAGAGCCACCAGCGCTGATCAATGGATGCGGTGTGGGTGGGGTGTGTCGTGCCGCTTTGATCTTCACAATGCAGCAACACCGCAGCCCAGCCAGTGGCAGGTGTGCAAGGCAGGAGTGCAGAACATGCAAATGATGGCTCGTGCCTGCTGGGCGGGTGAGTCAGGTTGCGCATGCTTATATCACAGAGTTGTGTCATTTCTGGCATGTTGGTGTAGTGCTGCAGAGCAATGCCGTCATTGCCGTATCACTACCAGTGCATGGCCAGCAGAGACCATGCAGTGCGGCCTCGAGGCATGACCCGCATATGTCCCTGGTGCCCCACACCTGCCCACCCCCCCAGCACCTGGCCAGCATCATGCGACAGAGCCACCAGCGCTGATCAATGGATGCGGTGTGGGTGGGGTGTGTCGTGCCGCTTTGATCTTCACAATGCAGCAACACCGCAGCCCAGCCAGTGGCAGGTGTGCAAGGCAGGAGTGCAGAACATGCAAATGATGGCTCGTGCCTGCTGGGCGGGTGAGTCAGGTTGCGCATGCTTATATCACAGAGTTGTGTCATTTCTGGCATGTTGGTGTAGTGCTGCAGAGCAATGCCGTCATTGCCGTATCACTACCAGTGCATGGCCAGCAGAGACCATGCAGTGCGGCCTCGAGGCATGACCCGCATATGTCCCTGGTGCCCCACACCTGCCCACCCCCCCAGCACCTGGCCAGCATCATGCGACAGAGCCACCAGCGCTGATCAATGGATGCGGTGTGGGTGGGGTGTGTCGTGCCGCTTTGATCTTCACAATGCAGCAACACCGCAGCCCAGCCAGTGGCAGGTGTGCAAGGCAGGAGTGCAGAACATGCAAATGATGGCTCGTGCCTGCTGGGCGGGTGAGTCAGGTTGCGCATGCTTATATCACAGAGTTGTGTCATTTCTGGCATGTTGGTGTAGTGCTGCAGAGCAATGCCGTCATTGCCGTATCACTACCAGTGCATGGCCAGCAGAGACCATGCAGTGCGGCCTCGAGGCATGACCCGCATATGTCCCTGGTGCCCCACACCTGCCCACCCCCCCAGCACCTGGCCAGCATCATGCGACAGAGCCACCAGCGCTGATCAATGGATGCGGTGTGGGTGGGGTGTGTCGTGCCGCTTTGATCTTCACAATGCAGCAACACCGCAGCCCAGCCAGTGGCAGGTGTGCAAGGCAGGAGTGCAGAACATGCAAATGATGGCTCGTGCCTGCTGGGCGGGTGAGTCAGGTTGCGCATGCTTATATCACAGAGTTGTGTCATTTCTGGCATGTTGGTGTAGTGCTGCAGAGCAATGCCGTCATTGCCGTATCACTACCAGTGCATGGCCAGCAGAGACCATGCAGTGCGGCCTCGAGGCATGACCCGCATATGTCCCTGGTGCCCCACACCTGCCCACCCCCCCAGCACCTGGCCAGCATCATGCGACAGAGCCACCAGCGCTGATCAATGGATGCGGTGTGGGTGGGGTGTGTCGTGCCGCTTTGATCTTCACAATGCAGCAACACCGCAGCCCAGCCAGTGGCAGGTGTGCAAGGCAGGAGTGCAGAACATGCAAATGATGGCTCGTGCCTGCTGGGCGGGTGAGTCAGGTTGCGCATGCTTATATCACAGAGTTGTGTCATTTCTGGCATGTTGGTGTAGTGCTGCAGAGCAATGCCGTCATTGCCGTATCACTACCAGTGCATGGCCAGCAGAGACCATGCAGTGCGGCCTCGAGGCATGACCCGCATATGTCCCTGGTGCCCCACACCTGCCCACCCCCCCAGCACCTGGCCAGCATCATGCGACAGAGCCACCAGCGCTGATCAATGGATGCGGTGTGGGTGGGGTGTGTCGTGCCGCTTTGATCTTCACAATGCAGCAACACCGCAGCCCAGCCAGTGGCAGGTGTGCAAGGCAGGAGTGCAGAACATGCAAATGATGGCTCGTGCCTGCTGGGCGGGTGAGTCAGGTTGCGCATGCTTATATCACAGAGTTGTGTCATTTCTGGCATGTTGGTGTAGTGCTGCAGAGCAATGCCGTCATTGCCGTATCACTACCAGTGCATGGCCAGCAGAGACCATGCAGTGCGGCCTCGAGGCATGACCCGCATATGTCCCTGGTGCCCCACACCTGCCCACCCCCCCAGCACCTGGCCAGCATCATGCGACAGAGCCACCAGCGCTGATCAATGGATGCGGTGTGGGTGGGGTGTGTCGTGCCGCTTTGATCTTCACAATGCAGCAACACCGCAGCCCAGCCAGTGGCAGGTGTGCAAGGCAGGAGTGCAGAACATGCAAATGATGGCTCGTGCCTGCTGGGCGGGTGAGTCAGGTTGCGCATGCTTATATCACAGAGTTGTGTCATTTCTGGCATGTTGGTGTAGTGCTGCAGAGCAATGCCGTCATTGCCGTATCACTACCAGTGCATGGCCAGCAGAGACCATGCAGTGCGGCCTCGAGGCATGACCCGCATATGTCCCTGGTGCCCCACACCTGCCCACCCCCCCAGCACCTGGCCAGCATCATGCGACAGAGCCACCAGCGCTGATCAATGGATGCGGTGTGGGTGGGGTGTGTCGTGCCGCTTTGATCTTCACAATGCAGCAACACCGCAGCCCAGCCAGTGGCAGGTGTGCAAGGCAGGAGTGCAGAACATGCAAATGATGGCTCGTGCCTGCTGGGCGGGTGAGTCAGGTTGCGCATGCTTATATCACAGAGTTGTGTCATTTCTGGCATGTTGGTGTAGTGCTGCAGAGCAATGCCGTCATTGCCGTATCACTACCAGTGCATGGCCAGCAGAGACCATGCAGTGCGGCCTCGNACCAGTGCATGGCCAGCAGAGACCATGCAGCGCGCCTCGAGGCATGACCCGCATATGTCCCTGGTGCCCCACACCTGCCCACCCCCCCAGCACCTGGCCAGCATCATGCGACAGAGCCACCAGCGCTGATCATTGGATGCGGTGTGGCTGGGATGTGACGTGCCGCTGTGTGCTTCACAATGCAGCAACACCGCAGCCCAGCCGGTGGCAGGTGTGCAAGGCAGGAAGGAGTGCAGGCAGGCGCACGTAGCGCCCAGTCGCCTGCTGGGCGGGTGAGTCAGGTTGCGCATGCTTATATCACAGAATTGTGTCATTTCTGGCATGTTGGTGTAGTGCTGCAGAGCAATGCCGTCGTTGCCGTATCACTACCAGTGCATGGCCAGCAAAGACCATGCACTACGCCTGGGGCAAGCAGCACGCCCATGGTGCCCCACACCTGCCCACCCCCACGGCACCAGGCCCATGTCGTAAGACAGTGCCACTGCCAGGTGGGCTGGTCCATGGATGCGGTGTGGCTGGGCAGTGACGCCCTGCTGTGTGCCTCACAATGCAGCAACACCGCAGCCTGGCTGGTGGCAGGTGTGCAGGGCTAAGGTCCAGCCATGCAAATGTTGGCTCGTCCCTGTTGGGCGGGTTAGTTTGCTAACGCAACCGCACTGGCGTTCCAGTATGACGTGTGTGGTTTGTGTTTTAGCAACGATGCCAACACCGTATCACAGCTAGTGCATGGCCAGCGGGGCCGATGCAATGCGCACATGAGGCTCGGCCGATGCGCGCACGAGGCAGCACATGACCACACCTCAAGCCCGTCAACAGTCGCCAGTGGGCGGTTCAATTGAGGCAGCGGTCGCCCTAACCTACCCTGGACAGCCAGCTGCCCTCCGTCCCTGTGCACGCCGCCAACAAAGAAACGCAAGCGGCCGCAGTGAGTGAGTTGCGCAGGCTCCATCATCACACCCTCTGCTCTGCCTGTGTTGTATTACAAGGAGACTCGCGGAGAGAAGAAAGACCGGCCGGGCGGCAAGGCCCCGCTCCCGGCTGGTCTGGTTGCTTGCTCAATCTGCCTCCAATTTACTTTGGGTGCGCACATGCCTGCCCACCGCTGCTCACTCTCAGCAGCCTTGCTTGCCGCAGACGCCGGCGGCACCGGTGCCACCTCTGAGCAGTCGGCAGGCGGTGAGGCCATGGCAGACCATGAAGTAGCCCAAACTGCGGAGGAGCTGGCGACCAACCTGGATAGTTATGAGCGACAGCTGGTCGAGGTGGAGGAACTGCTGCTGGAGGACCCAGATAACAGCGAGCTGGTGGCGATTTTTGACAACCTCACCGAGGTACTTGCCAATCTGCCCCTTGGTCAGCCGTGGATGGAGGAGGCACGGCCAAACATAACATGCGACAAGCCCCTTTTCCATTGGCAGGTTATTCAGCTGGCGAAAGAGTTGTGCCGAGCTGACACGGTGGCTGCTGCCCAACAGCCACAACTGAGCAAACATGAGGGCGGTCAGCTGGTGCCAGCTTTGGACGCGCGTGGCACAGCCAGTCCTGCTCCGGTGCCAACAGCCGCACCTGCCACGTTCTCCTCATTACTGCCACCCCAAGTGGCTGAACAAATCCGCCTTGCACAGCAGCGCGCAGCACTGTCGGGGCAGGGGCTGCCTGCTTGGGCAGTGGGTGCAAAGTGTCGGGCCGTGTATAGTGGCGATGGCAACTGGTGGGTAGCAGTAGCATTGCGTGAAGGGGACATCTGGCAGCGATGTTCGTTTGCGTGCATACTGTTTTGCGTGGTACTGCTGTTGCATAGTTTGCTGCTCCTGTCCACTCCCTTCTTTGTGTTTCCCGGCTTGCTCGTAGGTATGACGCTGTGGTGGAAGCTGTAGGTAGCTCGGGCACATTTGTGGTGGTATTTGATGGCTACGGCACGAGGGAAGAGGTGGGCAAAGATGCCATCCAGTTGCGGGCGGCAGATGATGATGCCACCGGCTACAAAGGTAGGCTGGCTGCCAAGTGCAGATGATGGTGCACGTACTGCGGAAGCCATGGCGTCGATGATGAGGAAGATAAAAGCGCATAAAAGTGCATTTAATTGCACAGATGGGAGGGGTAGCGCTTGTTTGCAATTTGAAAAGAACACCGCGTTCCAACAGTCTTGAACCATGTCTATGTGCAGGTGTGGCTGCGCCAAAACGTCGGCGTGTGGACGACACCACAGAAGTGCAGGCGATGCCCAAGTGGCTGCAGATTAAAGAGACTGACGATGAAAAAACGCGCCAGAAAAAGCGCAAGCTGGCCAAGGCATACAAGTCAAAGGCGCGCTTTGCCAAGCTGGACCTACAGCAAAAGGAGAAAGCAGATGCCTGGAAGCGCTTCCTGGCAGGCAAGCCCAAAAGGAGCAGGCCAGGGCAACAGACAGGCAGTTGATGGAGGACACACCTCAGGCGATTGTCAGCTGAGGGCGTCAACTCTGCATCGAACGGTTTGTAAGCCCAGCAGAGTGCATGCATCGCAGCCGAAGTTCTGCCCAAAGTTGTGTGCCCCACCCTGGTTACCCAAGACACCAGCTCCTGGCAACGTCATGCCACAGCTTTCTGCCTGCGCAGTCTCCACACTGTAAGTCTCTACACTCATACTGCGCAAGCTGTTACTGAAACAACACTGTGAAATGCACATGCGCAACCTGGCTCACCCGCCCAGCAGGCACCTGGGTGCTGTGTGCGCATGCCTGCACCCCTGCCCTGCACACCTGCCACCGGCTGGGCTGCGGTGTTGATGCGTAGTGAGGCACACAGCGACACGTCACACCCCAGCCACATCGCATCCATTGATCAGCGCTGGTGGCTCTGACGCTTGATGCTGGCCAAGTGCCGCCGGGGGTGGGCGGGTGTGGGGCACCATGGGCGTGTTGCATGCCCCAGGCGTAGCGCATGGTCTCTGCTGGCCATGCACTGGTAGTGATACAGCGATGACAGCATTGGTATGTACACCACTAAACCAACACTCCATTACTGAAACAACACTGTGAAATGCACATGCGCAACCTGGCTCACCCGCCCAGCAGGCACCTGGGTGCTGTGTGCACATGCCTGCACCCCTGCCCTGCACACCTGCCACCGGCTGGGCTGCGGTGTTGATGCGTAGTGAGGCACACAGCGGCACGTCACACCCCAGCCACATCGCATCCATTGATCAGCGCAGGTGGCGGTGGCTCTGACGCTTGATGCTGGCCAAGTGCCGCCGGGGGTGGGCAGGCGTGGGGCACCATGGGCATGCTGCATGCCCCAAGCGTAGCGCATGGTCTCTGCTGGCCATGCACTGGTAGTGATACAGCGATGACAGCATTGGTATGTACACCACTAAACCAACACTCCATTACTGAAACAACACTGTGAAATGCACATGCGCAACCTGGCTCACCCGCCCAGCAGGCACCTGGGTGCTGTGTGCACATGCCCGCACCCCTGCCCTGCACACCTGCCACCGGCTGGGCTGCGGTGTTGATGCGTAGTGAGGCACACAGCGGCACGTCACACCCCAGCCACACCGCATCCATTGATCAGCGCAGGTGGCGGTGGCACTGGCGCATGATGCTGGCCAAGTGCCGGCGGGGGTGGGCAGGTGTGGGGCACCATGGACATATGCGGGTCATGCCTCGAGGCCGCACTGCATGGTCTCTGCTGGCCATGCACTGGTAGTGATACAGGGATGATGGCAGACACCACTTGACCACAGCATCATCATCATTCCGATCGTAGATATGCACAGCGGTTGAGTAGGCGTGTGCCACGCTGTCCAGCCTCGCAGACGTTGAAAGGCGCAGCGAACAGTGCAAGTGGGCCAGCGCAATCAATCTGTGTGTCTGCCGCCCTGCTGATTCCGACCCGTTTGACCTGATGAACTTTGATTACAAAGCGGATTCCAACTTGCCCTATTTGTCAAGCCATTACGCCTTGGCAAGCTTCTCCTTGGACTCACTCACATACTCCTCCTCCTGCGGAACGGCAGCGCAAGTTTAGACCCCTCAGCCAACTGATGTTGAGGGCACCTGTGGCAGGCTCACCCTGTTCCTCACCATAAGCCACCTGTCAGCAAAGGACAGCGCCTGCCACTCACCTTGGGTGCCAGCACAGTGACGACGTCCGGCAGAGGAGTACGGGGGCCGACCTTGCCAGTCGGGTCCCATTCCTTCATGATGCGCACCTTGATGCCGAGCACACCCTGAACAGGCGCAACAACAGGCAGCGAGGCGGTGCTCAGAAAGCTGAGATGCCATGCCATGCCTGTCCTTGTGGGCAGCAAGTTGGTTGACAGCCCTGCACCCCCGACGCACCTGACGCAGCAGCACATGGCGCGTGGCCGAGTCAATGTACTCGCGCACGGGATTGCCACTCGACACCATGTACCCGTCCTTGAACTTCATGCTCTTGGCACGCTGCGCACGCAGCTTGCCAGAAACAATCACCTCGCAGCCCTTGGCTCCTGCACCCAGGGGCCAACCACGAGATATGTAGGCGGGCTATCTGCTGGGCAAGAGAGCTGAGCAACAAAGAGTGCCAGGCAAGGCGATGCACGCACCGCTCTCCATCACGAAGCGCAGCACGCCGTAGCAGGCACGGCGCACAGCCAGACCGCCCAGCAGCTTGTAGCGCATGGACTCTGCCTGTGCCACGGCGCACAGACCGCGGTTGGCCACCTGCAAGTGGGCCAAGGTTCAACAGAGTGGGCCCAAGTGTGTAACGTGGAGACCAGCCAGCACATCCTGGGCAAGCTTGCAGAAGCGGCAGACTCGCTGAGAGAGCGCCCTGGAGGCATTCAAGTCGCAGTGGGGTCCGGCCGAGGGGTGGTAACAGGTTGCGCTGCAGTTGGGAAGCTAACCTTCTCGGCATACAGCTCCACAGAGCCCTCAGGGAACTTGAAGCGCTTCTGGACCACGCTGGTGAGCTCGCGAATGCGGCGGCCCTTGACGCCTGCATGGGCCAGCAATGCAGCCACGGCCGCCTCAAAACGGCTCCACGCACTAGAAACTAACCAGTAGGTGAACAGCCCAAGCGGCCAGCAACCGTTGAATCGCTTTCAGCAGTCGGCATGCTCACCCAGGACATTTTGCGTGCGTGTGGCCCGGATGATCACCTCAGTGCGCATGGGGGTAACACGCACCTGCGTGAAGCAAGAATGCACGAACAGGATGGAGCGATGCACGGTGGGCCACAGGCACGTGCGGATGGGGCCAACTCTGCTGCATGTTGTGCTGCTGGCCCACCGCATCCCACAAAGCAAAGGGTCGCTGCCCCGTACCTCGACACCGGAGTAGCCCTCCCCACCGAGCTCGCGCATCAGGAGCTCGTTGAGCTCGGCGTAGAAAACGCCGTCGGCGACCGCCTGCGGCAGTGGGGCAGAGGCGGCAGAGGCGCTCACCTACCCAGAGACGACGTCCTGTCCGCACAAAGCCCAAGGGGAGCGGCGAGAGAGCTGGCAAGGCGCCGCTGTGTTGGTAGCATGGAGGCCCGCAGGCCAGGCCCAGCTGGCGGAAGCGCAGGGCCCACTGCGAGCAGTAGCAGGGCGCTGCGCAGACGCCGGCGCGCCGCGTGCCTTGCGGGTCTTGGAAATTGCCGCCATGACTCCACCACACCACCCCGCTGGGAGCGAGCTTGCCCGACGATTGGGCTAGGCTTGGAAAGGGAAGAGTGGCAGTCCGAGCGGGACTTTGGCTGTGCCATGCTGCGCTCGAGTCCTCGTCCCAGGCACGTCGCTCCATGACTCCCAGGAGCGTCTCTCTTTGGCGTTGATCGGCACGATGTGCCTGCACGCGATTTGACTGCTAAGGAGTTGAGGCCCAGGCTGCGCGTAGCCTGGTCAAGTATAGAAGTAGACGTTGCCCCAAAGGAGAGGGAAAAAAGTCGCGGCGTTGCGCAAAACCTCAAGCACCCAGCGCTGTGTACTCTCTCCAGCTCGGCTGCAGGGCGTCACTGCCATGGACATGATGGCACGTGCCTGGGCGGGCAAGCCAGGTTGCGCATGATCTCCACAATACATAATGCTGTTTGTGGCAATGACAGCACTGACACAACACTAAACCAACACTCAGTATTGAAACAACACTGTGAAATGCGCACGCGCAACCTGGCTGACACGCCCAGCAGGCACGTGCCATCATTTCCATGGCTGGACCCCTGCCCTGCACACCTGCCACCGGCTGCGCTGCGGTGTTGATGCGTAGTGAAGCACACAGCAGCACGTCACACCCCAGCCACACCGCATCCATTCATCAGCGCACGTGGTAGCTGCAATCTTGCATGGCACAGCCCTGTGCCGCTGGGGTGGGCAGGTGTGGGGCACCATGGACAAATGCGGGTCATGCCTCGAGGGCACGGTGCATGGTCTGTACTGGCCATGCACTGGTTGGGATGCGATGATGGCAGCATTGTGACAGGAACAGCCAAACACATAGAACACAAACAGCTGTGTATTGTGGAGAACATGCGCAACCTGGCTCACCCGCCCAGCAGGCACGTGCCATCATGTCCATGGCTGGACCCCTGCCCTGCACACCTGCCACCAGCTCGGCTGCGGCGATGCTGCATTGTGAGGCACACAGCGGGGCGTCACACCCCAGCCACATTGCATCCAATGATCAGCACTGGTGGCTCTGTCCCATGATGCTGGCCAGGTGCTGGGGGGGTGGGCAGGTGTGGGGCACCATGGACATGTGCGGGTCATGCCTCGAGGGCGCACTGCATGGTCTCTGCTGGCCATGCACTGGTAGTGACACGGCAACAACGGCATTGCTGCAGCACTACACCAACATTCCAGGAATGAAACAACACTGTAAAATGCGCATGCGCAACCTGGCTGACCCGCCCAGCAGGCACCTGGGCGCTACGTGCGCCTGCCTGCACTCCTTCCTGCCTTGCACACCTGCCACCGGCTGGGCTGCGGTGTTGCTGCGTAGTGAGGCACACACCAGGGCGTCCCACCCCAGCCACACCACATCCATTGATGACCACTGGTGGCACTGTCGCATGATGCTTGCCCTTTGCCACCACCACACTGCCATCGCAGATTGCGTCCTGGACACCCACCTGCCGCTGCCGGGCATCATGGTCCCCAGGACATCAGGGTTTGCCCACGCCACGGATCCGTTTCCTTTTTTAAAGGTGGACCGGAAACCGTTGCGAGCTGTAAGACGTGCACATTGATGCAGTCTAGGAGGCAAATCATAAATACTGCAGGGCGCCACTGCCACCGACATCGCGTCACATGTGACCGCGACACTCAAACCGCGCACTCTTTGCATTTCCGTTGCTTGCGTTATTTATCACTTGGCAATTTGGTGCACCAACTTACTGTCCGGTTGGGACCTGGAAGCTGCCAGAATGTTGCCACTTGTAGTTGGCCTTAATGGCGCCATGTTCCGTTTGCTTAAAAAGATGTGGTTTAAAATAGAAACACCCGAAAGAGGGGAGCACCCGAAAGAGGGAGTCTGGTTCATGTCTCTGTCCAGAGGAGAGGAAAGAACTCAGAAGTGCCGTAGTGCCGGAAGCAGTACACCAGGTAAGCCACCATATCTTGCTATTCATCCTAAAATTTTGAACACATCGAACATTAACATGGCAGCGATCCTTGCCAGCCGTTCTGTTTCGCTCGGGCCAACGCGCGCCGCGCACGCACCGCTGCACAGGCCCAGAAGGCACCGCCAGACGGTGGTCAGGGCGGAATTTGACGTGGACAACGCCTCAGTGCTTGTTGCAGGTGGGGGCGAAGTGTGCGCTGGATCTCTTCTGCTCCTCACACAAAACAGGCCTGGGCATTCCCTTTCCTCTCGTGTCATTGTTCCTGCTGGAGCTGTCTCCTTGCGCCTCAGCGTAGCTGTGCGCTGCAGCATGGCGCGGTTGCCTGCCTCAATAGGCCGCCGCCTCTCCACCCATTGTTTGCTTCATTGTTTTGGTGCTGCTGCCCATGCCTGTGAGGCAATTGCAGGAGGGGGTGGATGTGCGCTGCAAATTACCAAGCGGCTCAAGGACGCAGGCTCATGGGTGTGGCAGCTGCAGCGGACAGACGTCCGCCGGTGAGGGCTGCTGGAGGCACTGCCGCTGCATTGCTGGTCTCTGGCTTTTCGTGTGTGACGTGGGTGACAGCACTCGGCCAGCCTTTTCACATGACGTGTTGTGCTCCAACCCATCTGTGCAGGAAGGAGATTGAGAACATGATGGCCATTGTGGTGAACGGTGATGCGTGCAAACCAGACGACGTGGAAAAGGCGTTTGTGGCCATTGATGGGGTGGACGCAGTGGTCAGCACCATCGGTGGCACGACGGCAGACCCCACCGCTGACTCACAGGCGAGTGCTGTGGCAGCTGCAACAACAGCGAGCTGTCCACCACGCCCTTCAGTGGCGCCCACCCTGTGGCTCCTTTTCCACTTGTGAGCAGGGCAATATCAACCTTATCGATGCTGCCCTGCGACATGGCGTGAAGAAGTTTGTGCTTGTCACCAGCATTGGCACGGGTAGGTTGGCACAACATGGCACACAGGCTAGATACAGAGCACCACATGTTCCAACTTGGCCCTTGCTGGGATGCATTCATACAGCGTCCCAAGCGTTTCAACTTGTCACCTAGATGCAGGCGACAGCAAGGGTGCACCGCCACCACACGTGTACGATGTGCTCAAGCCAGTGTTGCTGGAGAAGGAGAAAGCTGAGGAGCGGCTCAAGGCAAGTCTTGCCGTGACAGGATGTGCCAAGCTGGGGTGCAAGTTGTTTCGGCAAGGTGCTTGCTCTCTTGCATCTCCGTGCCCATCCTAACACCACACGCATTCCGGTTGAACAGGCAAATGGAGACAAGATGGCATTTGTGATTGTGCGGCCAGGCGGCCTGAAGAGCGAGCCTGCCACGGGCACTGGAGTGCTGACGGGTGCGGAGCAGGCCAGCTCACCATGTGATGTTCCAAAGCTGTCCGCCTACCCTGCTCAGAGTTTTGTTAACATGCCACCCGCTGCTTAGCTGCAGAGGATGTTACCGTGTGCGGCAGCATTACCCGGGAGGATGTGGCAGATCTGGTGCTCAAGGCACTCAGGAGGTGAGTTTTGTTGTGTGGCACATGCTCTTTGCTTTGTGTTCCACTCTGCTCTGGCTGATGGGCCCGGCTTTTGCCTGTCCCTTTGTGTGTAGTGATTCATCCAACAACAAAGTGCTCTCGGCTGTGGACCGCGCATCGGTGGACTCCCAGTTTGAGGTGTTCGCTTTGTAGCTGACAGGAAGAAGGTGTATTCTCGATTACTTTGCAACTTCAAATTGCTTTCAGCGCCTTAAAACTGGCTCCTGGATGAAGGCTGAAAGTGCGCTGGCATCATGACATCGTTAAAGAAGAGTCATTTGGCATTCACTGCAGCCTCGCTTTGCACATGGTCAGCTGGTAGGCCCATGGCCGAGCACCAGTGCTTCTCCAGTTGACGCGCATCTTTGAACGCACTCCTGCACACCTGCCCTGCACACCTGCCGCCGGCCAGGCTGCGCTGTTGCTGCATTGTGAGGCACACAGCGGGTCTGCATAGCCCAGCCATACCACATCCATTGATCAGCGCAGGTGGCGGTGGCACTGTCGCATGATGCTGGCCAGGTGGCTGGGGTTGGGCAGGCGTGGGGCCCCCAATGTGCATATGCCCTGCCATGGGCGCCCTGCATGGCATGTGCTTTTGCTGGCCATGCGCTTGTTTGTATTACACTGGTGACGGCTTTGGGTCGTGGAAGGACCACATTGCACACACTGTGTGACGCGCATGCGCAACCTGGCTCGCCCGCCCAGCAGGCGCTTGGGCGCTACGTGCGCCTGCCTGCACTCCTTCCTGCCTTGCACACCTGCCACTGGCTGGGCTGCGGTGTTCATGCATTGTGAAGCACGCAGCGGGACGTGACTGCCCAGCCACACCGCATCCAATGGTCAGCGCTGGTGGCACTGTCGCATGATGCTGGCCAGGTGCTGGGGGGGTGGGCAGGCGTGGGGCACCATGGACATATGCGGGTCATGCCTCCAGGGCGCACTGCATGGTCTCTGCTGGCCATGCACTAGTAGTGAAACAGCGATGGCGGCATTGTGACAGGAACAGCCAAACACATAGAACACAAACAGCATTGTGTGTGGAGAACATGCTCAACCTGGCTCACCTGCCCAGCAGGCACGTGCCATCATTTCATGGTGGACCCCTGCCCTGCACACCTGCCACCGGCTGCGCTGCGGTGTTGATGCGTAGTGTGGCACACAGCGGCACGTCACACCCCAGCGCCACCGCATCCATTCATCAGTGCAGGTGGCGGTGGCACTCTTGCATGATGCTGGCCAGGTGCCGCTGGGGCGGACAGGTGTGGGCACCATGGACAAATGCAGGGCATGCCTCGAGGGCACGGTGCATGGTCTCCGTTGGACATGCACAGGTTGTGATGCAATGATGACAGCATTGGAACAACATAAAACCAACACAGCATCGAACCAACACTGTGTGATGCGTATGCGCAACCTTGGCTTGTCCTACAATGCAGGCGCAACGAAGCGGGTAGGCCGCAGTAAGGATCTCGCCGTGCCCTAATTCGGCCCACCTATTTACTGGTTGTTCACGCGTGAGCGATCAGCCAAACAGTGAGTTTCAAGGGCTGGCCCCCATGCAGCATCCAATGGTGCTAATGTTTCGGTGGATCGACTGATTATTCCAAACCAAAGCGTATGAAGTTTCTGGTGCCGTTTCCCTGGTCACTTGTGCATCCGGCCAGAAGGAGCGCCAGGGCAGGGCAGGGCAGGGCAGGCCCCCTCCGCCCCGCAGGACATCCTGCATGGAGTGTTTTCCGAGGTTGCGTTCCTGCTGTGTGGGACATGGTTGCCACGTTCTTATGGGGGAATGTTGCCTCCAATTGGCTGATCGCCTCGCATGCCCAGCAGAGTCCGGCCGTGCACATGGGCCTGTCGAACGGGTGCTGATGCAGTTGCAAAATCCCACACACTTTTTGGCGGTGTCTTGTCTTCGCCTCGTGGGTCTGTTTGTGGGCAGCGACAAGGTCGCGGGGTCCTGCTGTGCAAGGACGGGCGTCAACGGCCGGGCGACCATGTTGGCGGCAGTGCAGACTGCCCGCCTGCTGGCGCGGCCCCCGGGGATCTCTCCCATGCGGTCGCGGACGGGCGCCGCTGCCCGGCACAGGCCCTGGTACACCTCGGCGGTGGTCGCATCCTGGCAGACGGCGCCGTGGCAGACGGCTGTGCTGACACACAGCGCGCGTCCCGACACAAGCCGGCCACCGACTGCTCTCGAGCCTCTGCTGGTAAAGCCCGGGGGATGTTGGAGGGCGCGGAGCAGCGGCGCACGCCGCCCGTCAGAATTGCGTCAGAATTGCGGCCTGAATTGCGGTGCCCACCACCCACCCCACCCCACCCATGCCAGGCCTACGAGATTGTCCAGGGTGCGCTGGTGCGCTTCAGCAGCGGCGAGTCCAAACCCCCACCAACAGCAGTTCTGCTGCACGGCATCCTTGGGCGCAGGCAAGCCACCCTCCCGCTGGGCAAGCCCTGCTTCTCGTGCCGAATCCTGGCCCTGCCATTGCCTGATACGCCTGCACGCGCCACCCATCCGGCGCAGGCAAAACATGCTGAGCTTTGCTCGCCGGCTGGTGGCTGGCTTCCCGCACTGGCAGGTGGTGTGCATCGACCTGCGCTGCCACGGAGAGTCGGCCGCGCTGGGCCTGCACGGGCCGCACACGCTGGAGGCCGCTGCAGCAGACGTCATCACGCTGCTTTCAAAGCTGAAGCTGTTCCCAGAAATGCTCATCGGGTGAGCAGCATGGCATCGCCGCACTTTGGGGAGGCCCCCGCCCGGCAGATGGGCAAGCAACGTTGGTACGCCGCAGCCCTCCTCCCCTCCTTGCAGACACAGCTTTGGTGGCAAGGTGGTGCTGCAGATGACCCGCGCGTGGTCACAGGCTGCCCGCCGGGTGCCGCGACCAGTGCAGGTGCGCTGCCCTTGTTGTCGCACGGTGTGGCGCCGATGTCTGCCCAAATGCCACGGGCGAGCCCTGTCTTTGCGCCCCCACGTGCAGGTCTGGGTCCTGGATGCCTTGCCTGGTGAGGTCAGGAGCGGCGACATGGGCGGCGCAGACCGGCCAGCTGACCTGATCTCCACGCTCCAGAGTGTAAGGAGCTGGCGCAAAGAACCCTGCAGGCTGCCTGCTGCAGCTGCAGGGCTACACCCATGCCACAAGGATGGGGCTGGCTCCGTCCAACCCCAACTCTCTTCAGCATGCATCTGCCTTTGCTGTGCTTTCTGCAGATCCCGCTGCCAGTACGCAGCCGAAACTGGCTCACCGACAAGCTCGAGGCGGCCGGATTTTCACGGCAGGCACGGCACGCATCGGGATGTAGCGCGCTGTGGCGGGAAAGGGTCGCCCTTGCAGTTGCCGACCTCCTGCGCACTCCCTTGCTTTGCAGGTGGCTGTGTGGGCAGCGACCAACCTGGCACCACTGCCGAGCAGCAGCGAAGGCGGCCTGGGCTGGGGATTTGACCTTGCCGGCATTGCGCAGATGTTCAGGTGCTTTGCATGTTGATGTGCAGTCAGCTGGGGTGCGTAGGTGCACACATTGTGCAGCACCACCTGTGCTGCACATCAGGGCTGTAGGGCACCTGCCTTTGAGATCAATCGCGTCGTCCTGCTTGCAGGTCTTATGAAACTGCGGACCTCTGGCCACTCCTGGCTTCGCCCGCGGACGGCGTGCGGCTGTCGTTCGTGAAGGCAGAGCGCAGCACGTTCCGTTGGGGTGGCAAAGACGAGGAGCAGATACGCCAGGTGTGTGTGGTAGCGGCCAGCTGTGGCTTGTCTGCAAGTGCCTCGCTTGAGGGTGAGCTGTGACAGGCAGCTGGTAGCGATAGGGTTACTGTGGCCATGAGGACCGATGCACGCACTCGTCTGTGCACCTGGTGCTGACACGCAGTTGGGCCATCCAGTTCACACGCTTCATGGGGCGGGACACTGGGTGCACACGGACAACCCTGGTGAGTGAGGTCTCTGCTCAGCACGTGCGGCAGGGTGCGCCGGCGTCGGGTTGCCACGCTCGACGGCCAGTGCTCCACACTTCATCCTTGTATGTGCCTTATGTTTCACGTCACTCTCTCTCCGACCGTGCAGATGGGCTGTTCGACATTCTTGCACCATCTTTTGGCGGCACGCCCGATCTTCGAATGCAGCGGAGCCCCAGCAGGAGCCACGCTGTTGAAGCTGTGGCCAGCAACATACGGATCTTCCCTGCCACCGCGCGGCAGCTGCAGGCCATGCTGGAATGAAGCATCAATGCTCTGAATAATGAACTGCTCTGTACATCTGCAATCACTGTCTTGCTTGTTTTCACCTTCTCTCTGACTGTCTGCTTTCCGCACACTGGCATTCATGATTGCCAATAGGGCAGCGCTGCAGGGTCGTGCCTCCAAGTCTCGTACTTTTGTGCGGCCGCCTTGTTTTAAAGATAAATAGAAGTTATGAGAATACAGTGCACTGGGGCTGTGTGCAGATGTAAATTGCAGTTGGCTGGGAGGGTGTACCGCCCTGGCGGGACAGTTTGCCAGCGACAACAATCAAGCCTACCCAAACGCTCGCCAGCCGCAATCAGTGGTTACCATGTTGCTGAAATGGATCGAGAAGGTTCGCTCCGGCGAGTTTCTTGCGGAGGAGGAGCTCAAGGCGCTGTGCGACCTTGTCAAGGAGGTCCTGGTTGAGGAATCTAACGTCCAACCCGTCAGCAGTCCCGTCACCGTGAGCTGACCGCGCGCTGCAGGGTTGCGGGTTAATCTCAAACATTGCGCCTCTACAACGATAGGGCCTCCTGACATGCCCGGCCGTGGCTGCCGCTGCCTGGGCGATTGCATCTGAATAATTGACATGTAGAAGCAAGTGCATATCTCGAACTAGCAGGTGGGGTTAGCTTGGAACCTCTTGCATCANCCCCAGCAGAAATGCAAGCCCAACAGCAGGCCCCCATCGGCATCTGTCTGTTACAGCAAACTTCACCAGGTCTTTGTTGGGCTGCTAACCGCATGCAGCAACAGCAGCAAGCAAACCCAGGCGCAGCACAGTCGGCTGGTACAGATGTTGCACCAAAGGGCTGCCTTGGCATGGGCTGTCCTACTTGTGCTGCAAGGTCAGGTTACACATTTGAAAATGCAAGCCTCCGAGCCTATGCTTTACATGGAGGAGTACGAGGAGCAAGGAGCAAACAATTGCTATTTCGATCACCCCCGGCATGAGTCTGGGAAAGTGGGAGTGCTCCCTAGTATCATTGCATCCTCGAGCTCGCTGTCGTCATCTGCAGGAAACACACAACAGCGTGCCGTGAGATGTGGTGCGACTACCAAGCCCTCTCCTGAAATATATATTTCATTGATCGTTTTTAGCACAATTCTTACCATCGTCATATGCGTATTCAGGCGGCAGCTCTAAATTCTGTTTCAAACTCCCCATGTCACTGAATGCATCTTCACACTCCATCATCCGCGTGCTTATGTATCCCATGTCGTAGCTCCTGATCATGGGGGATGTGCCCAGGCTGCAGCGGGAAGCAACCACATTAAAGGTGGATGGAAGTGGCAAGCCAATGACCACATGGTGAGCAGCTCCGACGACATGCGGTATTTACTACCTGAGACCATCCTTCCCAAGAGACTGTGCCATCCACTCTGGACCCTGCAGAAGAGGGGCACCCAACCCGTTTGTATCAAATAATTGAGAGCTTGCTGGCTAGTGAAAATGCACCCGGTAACCCCCTCGTGGGTCTCACCTGTACCGCTGAACGCGGCTGAATGGGGTGAGATTCGTGGCAAGGGATGGACACAGCTTGGCTCAAAGCTGTCTGCGACGGTGCTGCTGATTGTGATGCCGTTGGTGGGGAGGCCTGTCCTCCCGGCCAGGTCTCTTGCTGAGACGCCAGCAGCTGCGCTTGGAACTCCTCCTCCTCTGGCAAGGGAAAGTTGCACTTGGCGTGCACGCCCCTGCGGAGAGCAGAGCGATAAATCAATAATTCAAATACAACACCTTGACTGACGTCCACATGTGCATCTCTATTCCTAACAAGCAGACAGCATACGCAGCCAACTGCCCACCGAATAGCACGGGCCGCCTGATCATATGCACGCGCCGCCTCCTCAGCAGTGTCAAATGTGCCGAGCCAACGCCGAGCGCCAACGGTAGGGTCTCGAATTTCAGCTGCCCACTTGCCCCATGGTCGCTGTCGTACACCTCTACAGCACAAGAGATAGTACAAATCTGGTTTGCAAGCAGTGGCTGACAAGCTGCTGAGACCAAACTGCCTTGTGTACCTGTATGCCTTGCTCTTGCTGGTGCTGGCCGGTGCCTCAGCTGCCTCTTGGGCGCTCGCATCATGCTGTTCTAAAGTGCCCATCCCGCGTGGCGGCGCCTGCACAGAATGCAGCATAAATAGTACAGGCAGACAATTGCAAAGTTTGGTGCAGGTTGTGCGCAGACATAACAAGTCATGAGCGAGTGCAAGAATTACCGTGGCCGGGAGAGTCCGTGCAACCTCGTCCGGTTGCGCTGAAGTGCGAAGCTCGGCTGCAGCAGCGCGCGACAAGGTAGGCTAGACTCGTCGGGGTGCAACATGCAAACTGGCAGTCAGCCCATTGTAAACCACATCCTCTGTACAGATGCCCAACACAGCGCCACACCTGCGAGCGCGCCTAGTCTCGGAGGGCCAGGCCTGTCACTGGGTGCAGATGGCGGCAAGCCTAGCAGGCCAGAAGAATTGACGGTCCCCACTGGCCCTGTGTTTGGCAGGACAGCATGCAAATGTGCAGGCCTGGCCTCGCCCGGCTGCGTGCCGTGCACTGCTGCGGATGCATGGGGCCTGGGTGGCACTGGTGGTCCACCTGCAAGCCCGGCGCTGCTGGCCACGCGCGGCTGCGGCACCATATGCGGTGCACCGGGGAAGGCAGTTGGCCGCGGCATCGCAAGCGGTCGAGGGAATACCACGGCCTGCGACACAGGTGATGCAGTGGCAATGCATGAGCCATGCAGTTTTGCATTGTCCAGCCGGGAAACACACTGCGCACCTGTGCAACTCCACTTGGCTGCGCGGGAGGCCTTGGGGAGAGCAGCGGAAACGAGCCTCCTGGTCGCGGCTGCTGCGGGAACATCATGTTTGGCCGCGCCTGAACAAGGCAGCAAGTAGGGAGAAGGCAGCAGGTCATGCGTTGTGTCACAGCTAATGCAACACAACACAGCAGAGTTTGAAACACATGCGCATTTATGAAACACAAGCGCCAGCCCACCTGTGCAGGCACTGGAAACCCGGCGCCCGCCCGTGGCACGACTGCCTGACCCCCTGCTCCTTGCAGGCGTGACGTTGGGTGGCCAAGCCCTGCAGGCAAGCAAGGTAGTGGGTGACCCAAGCACATACAGGCACGCCACTGCTACCGTGGAAGTTGAAAAGCAGGTGTCATTCCAGCCCACGTGCTCACCCTGGCTGCACACAGGCCGCACTGCCTGGCAAACAGGCCCATAGGGTGGAGGTGCACCGCCTGCGGCCACTCCTGAGCCATGTGCTAGCATGTGCTGACTGCCTCCAGGGGCTCCAGTCGGGCCGTTGTGCAGACCACTAGGCGCGCATGTGTGTCCCGTATCGGATCCCTCCATCCACAGACTGCCCAGGTAGAGTGTCCAGGGTGCGACGGCGTCAAGGCGCTGCCGCCGCAGCCACGAGGGGGCGGCGGCACTCGGCGTTCAGCCTGCGTATGCTTCCTACACCACGGCAACGGGTCAGCCCCCGCGAGGGCTGGGGTTGGGTGGCGGCGAGCAAGAACGGCCCACACGGCTCACTGATTTCCCGGACCGTTGGCGCGTTTCAGCAGCAAAGAAGTGCGCTAGTCTACACACCTGGTGCAAGGTGCTTGGAAGGTCCAAGCGGCTGCCGGCGGTAAGGATATGCGGAGGAGGAGAAGGGGGGCGAGAAGATGTAAAAGGAGATGTAACACGCATGGGTGACACTGGGGAGACGCTCTGTAGCCCCAGGTGTGCCGCTGCGGCGCGCCGGCCGTCGCCTGCCCTCAGAAAGGCCCCCGCAAATTTCACTGCATGCAGCACATTTGTTGGAACAGCTGCCACTTCTTCTGTGAACCTGGAGGCATTCTTAGACTCACAAAGGTGGGCAATCTGGCCTACAGCTCGTGCAGGACAGAAGGCAAAAGACACGACATGAGCGTGTAACCCGGGCAACCGTCTGCCACCGCAGGCGCCACTAATAGAGAAGAAGATTCAGCTCGCATCTCCCTGCACACCTGCTACCTGGCGGGCTGCGATGGCCTCAGGCGCTGGGTTTAATCACACTTGTCACAGCTTAGGGTCATGGAAGGACCAGTTTGCAATCCGAAACCACGGTGTGATGCGCACTCACCCGCCCAGCAGGCACGAGCCACCATTTGCATGTTCTGCACTCCTGCCCTGCACACCTGCCACCGGCTGGGCTGCTATGTTATTGTGAAGCACACAGCGGCACGTCACATCCCAGCCACACCGCATCCAATGATCAGCGCTGGTGGCACTGTCGCATGATGCTGGCCAGGTGCCGCGGGGGTGGGCAGGTGTGGGGCACCATGGACATGTGCGGGTCATGCCTCGAGGGCGCACTGCATGGTCTCTGCTGGCCATGCACTGGTAGTGACACGGCAATGACGGCATTGCTGCGCCGACCATTGGATGCTGTGTGGCTGGGCAGTCACGGCCTGCCGTTGCCTCACAAAGCAGCAACACCGCAACCCAGCCGGTGGCAGGTGTGCAAGGCAGGAAGGAGTGCAGGCAGGCGCACGTAGCGCCCAGGCGCCTGCTGGGCGGGTCAGCCAGGTTGCGCATGCGCATTTCACAGTGTTGTTTCATTTCTGGAATGTTGGTGTAGTGCTGCAGCAATGCTATCATCGCTGTGTCACTACCAGTGCATGGCCAATAGAGACCATGCACCGTGCCCTGGAGGCATGACCTGCATATGTCCATGGTGCCCCACACCTGCCCACCACCCCCGGCTCACTCTTAAACAACCCCAAACAGCCCAAAGGCCGGGAAGGAGAGCTAAGCGGCAGGTCCCCTAGAACGGGAGCAGTGCGCGGGCCTTGCGGCAGGCGACCGTCGACAGTGCCTTTGCTCCTGGGGGGTGGGGAAGAGTCTTAAATTTCCCAAAGAGCGTGTAATGCGTTGATGGGGGTTAGTTGCATGACGCTGCATGGGCAGCGCATGGCCCCCCCCTCCCAAAAGGGCGTTATTAGGTCGGTTTGACGCAGTTTCTGAAAGCTGAGCAGCACTGGTCGCTGCCATCTCGCTTTGCCCACCCGCCGGCGCTGGCAGCCAGTGCATCTATCTCTCTGCACTAGATTGCCGCGACCCCAACACAACCGCCTCCCGACATGGCCGCAGCGCGGTGCCAAGTCTCCTGGCAGAGGACCGCACGGCCGGCGCCTGCTGGCAGGCGGCTCCGCCTTGCTCCTGCTGCCGTGCTGCTGCCGCTGCACGACGCAACCGCCTTTGCGGAGACCTCCACCGCAGCTATGAAAAAGCTGCGCCTCATCACAGGTGATATTCAGCCAAGTTACCCACTGGAGGGCTTAATGTGTTGCCACTAACATGCGGCGACTCCAGGGCGACTCACTAGTGAGGGACAACAGCCATGAGTCCACTGGCCTGCTTCCCTTGCCACCCGCCCTGACCAACAGCGATCAAGACCCCATACCTGCCCAACGGCAAGTTCGACCTCGAGGCCTACGACCAGATGGTGGAGCACCAGATTCAGGTGGTTAGCTTGCACGTGCAACCTGCTGCATTGCTGGCATTCACCGGCTGTTCTGGCCGGCGCCTGGTGTCCCACTCTCGTGCTGCCTCCTGCAGAATGGCGTGGAGGGCCTGATCATTGGCGGCACTACTGGCGAAGGACAGCTCATGTCTTGGGATGAGCATATTATGCTGATTGCACACACAGGCACGTGCGGCTGGGGCATGGGCTGCTGCTCCCAAGGGTGAACCACTTGGTGGTGTGTCTGGACGCGCGCAGCAGGGTGCTTTGATTTGTTCGCTCATTCCTCCGTCCGCTGCCCATGTTGTGCAGTCAATCAGTTTGGGCGGCATCTCAAGGTGATTGGCAACACCGGCAGCAACAGCACGCGCGAGGCTCTGCACGCTACGGAGCAGGGCTTTGCGGTGGGCATGGACGCCGCCCTGCAGATCAACCCTTACTATGGCAAAACCTCTATGACGGGCCTGCGGGAGCACTTCAAGTGCGCAATGGTGGGGCAGGAGGGCCAGTGCGGATGGGGGCACATGCCGGCCAGCTGACCGTGTGCTGAGCAACTCCCTTGCTTGCGACGCAGGGCTGTGCTTGCTGAGGGCCCTGCAATCATCTACAATGTACCAGGACGCACAGGTGCGTTGCTACAGCCAGCATCGAGCGTGGCCTGGTTTTTGCGACACCCACGGTGCGCCTGCCCCCATACTGTGTGTGTGTCCCCAGGCCAGGACATTCCTGACGACGTCATCCTTGAGCTGGCACAGCACAAGAACTTCCTGGGCGTGAAGGAGTGCACAGGTGTGATGGGCAGTGCCATCAGTTTGAGATGCACCCACCTGCCCTTGGGTGTGGCGCGGGTGGCCAAGCCTGGATGGCAGTTGGGCCCTCTGTTGCTTGCAGGCAACGCACGTATCGAGAAGTACCACCATGCTGGCGTACTCTGCTGGAGCGGCAACGACGACGAGGCACATGCAGGGCGGCACCAACACCACGCGCAGGTCTGGACAGTGTGCCCATGCCTGCAGCGCGTGCCCGCATTCGCTGGTCGATCCATGGCACTTCTCAGCGCCATCTCCAATCATTTGCAGGGCGTCATCAGTGTGACCAGCAACATCATCCCAGGCCTGATGGCTGGGCTGATGGCCGAGGTGAGGGTTGCCATCTCTCAACAGCGGGCACGGCAGCCGGCTGTTGAACACTGGTTTGCTTCTAGCGGGCGCCACCGATCTGCAGTACTGTGCGGCCAACTACCAAGCTATTGTGCCATGCTGTGCAGCGTGACGATGCAAAGGCAGAGAGCCTGAAGGAACTGATTGCCTGGCTGTTCTGCGAACCCAACCCCATCCCGCTGTGAGGCTCGTGTGCATGCCCCAGGGGTGTGCTGGCATGACACGTTGCGCTGTGATATGAATACTTTGGCAATCACAGTTGTTACTAAGCCTTGTACCACTTCAAGCTGAGACTGTTCTTGCTGGTCCCATCACTGCGCAGTAACACTGCACTGGCCATGTGCGGGCTGGTGCGGCCCATTTTCCGACTGCCATATGTTCCGCTGTCACGCGAGCAGCGTGAACATGGCGCCAAGCTGCTGCGCGCGGTGCAGCAGCATATCCCAGGCTGCAAGGTGAAAGCGAGGGTCTTGGGATATCGTGGTCTCAACTTGCACAGGCGAAATATTGCCCCAAATATCAATAATGTGATGCTGTGCAGGATGTTCGGGTCATGGATGACGAGGAGTTTATCCTGATCCACTCTGCTGGTGAGGAGTAGTTGGAAATGACAATATAGCAACAAATATTTGCCATTTGTTGCTAACATATCCCTTGGCCACAAATCGCAGGCTATTAATCTGTGCGGAACTATGTGATGACCTACGGTGACAATGATTGCACAGCTAGCATGATACGATCTGTGTGTCGCTGTCGTAACAACCAGCTGTCGTAACAACCAGACACTGACGAAATCAACCATACTGTAAATCTTTAAGTTGCTTACCTGTCACTGGCTGGGCTGCTGCGTTGCTGCGTTGCGAAGCACACAGCAGGGCGTCATTGCCCAGCCACACCGCATCCATTGATCAGCGCTGGTGGCGGTGTTATTCTAGTGCGACATGGGCCTGGTGCCGCGGGGNGCTGGCCATGCACTGGTAGTGACACGGCAATGACGGCATTGCTGCAGCACTACACCAACATTCCAGAAATGAAACAACACTGAAATGCGCATGCGCAACCTGGCTCACCCGCCCAGCAGGCACGAGCCACCATTTGCATGTTCTGCACTCCTGCCCTGCACACCTGCCACCGGCTGGGCTGCGGTGTTGATGTGTAGTGTGGCACACAGCGGCACGTCACATCCCAGCCACACCACATTCGATGATCAGCGCTGGTGGCACTGTCGCATGATGCTGGCCAGGTGCCGCGGGGGTGGGCAGGTGTGGGGCACCATGGACATGTGCGGGTCATGCCTCGAGGGCGCACTGCATGGTCTCTGCTGGCCATGCACTGGTAGTGACACGGCAATGACGGCATTGCTGCAGCACTACACCAACATTCCAGAAATGAAACAACACTGAAATGCGCATGCGCAACCTGGCTCACCCGCCCAGCAGGCACGAGCCGCCATTTGCATGTTCTGCACTCCTGCCCTGCACACCTGCCACCGGCTGGGCTGCGGTGTTGATGTGTAGTGTGGCACACAGCGGCACGTCACATCCCAGCCACACCACATCCGATGATCAGCGATGGTGGCACTGTCGCATGATGCTGGCCAGGTGCCGCAGGGGCAGAAGCACTGTTGCCCGACATAGCCTGGCGCCCTGGAATGGGCAGGTGAGGGGAACCATGGACATGCGTGCAAAATGATGCCTGGGCTTTGATGACCATGCTACACCATCCCAGTTACTATGTTGCACTGTTACTATGCCCAGTTGGTGAGTGACCGCGACCAGGATGTTACCCGCACTGTGTAAGCCTGGGAGTTGACCTACGACCGCTGCGACAAGTCGTTACAAGATCATCCCCGTGGCGGCGTGGCAGGTCGCGGGTTCATTGCATACAGGTACTTCTGCTTTTTCTCCGCGGGCTTCAATATCTGCAAGTGCAATCGTCGTTGAGCAGATTAAATGGTTGCTGCTTTACAGCAACTATATCATTGCTGATGGACATCCAAAAACACAGCTTTACCTGGAACGAACACATCAGAGTGTCATCAACGCTCATCATGGCACCCGCATTGTCAAACTCCCCGCAGTAGTTTGGAGCACTGAAGATTGTGACCAGCTGTCGCCGCGCGAAAAACTCATATCCTTCCTCCACAACCTGCATGTGTTGCCCACTTGCCGCTGAATCATTCAACGCCGGCAGGAACATTGCAATGGTGCACCTGCTTCTTGCATTGTTGCACTTGCCTGGTGCGCGCGACAGATGAGGTCAAGGTCATGCTTTTGCAGAAATTCTGTTACGCTGTCGGGGCCAAACGTGTAGCTGACGCCACGGTCGTTTTCACCCCATCCCTGCATGCCGCAAGTATGCCGTGTCATGGAGATTATGGGCGGAGCGCTTGTCAGGCAAGGTTTAAAGATAACAGACACACGTTGCCTGTGCTCTCCATGCAGCTGCCATACATGGCCCGCCCGTCCTTGCCTGTACATCCTTGTCGGGGTCGGCCCACAACAGGTCGCAGAGCAGACCGGTGTCCGGCACGTCGGTTGGCCGCGGGATGCGTTTTATCTGCTCCAGAGACTTGAGTTCTGGTGAGAGGCCTCCGTGCATACACAGAATCTGCAGACCAAAGCAGCCGTGACTCGTCACCACAATCTGAGATGCCCAGGATACAAGCCAAACTGGGCACACCAAATCTTGGCAAATCAGCAGCCACCTTCTCATCCACCAATGCCGCCACTGGCAGACAGTTGAAGCAGTCGGTGAAGGTCTTCCAGAGCCTGATGTTGTAGCGTCGTTTGCATTCATCATAGAAGCCGTAAATCCTATTGATGGATGCGCACTCGTGGTTGCCACGCAGCAGGAAGAAGTTTTCTGGGTACTTGATCTGCGTGCAGCATTTGGTGGGGTTACGGTGGAGACCGGCATGAGGATGCCCTGCGCCCAAAATACGGCAGGACGGTATTGCCTGCCGCACCTTGTATGCCAACAGCAGGCAGATGGTCTCCAGGCTCTGCTTGCCACGGTCCACATAGTCACCCAGGAAAAGGTAGTTGGCCTCAGGGGGGAAGCCGCCATACTCAAAAAGTCGCAGCAGGTCTGAGTATTGACCATGTATGTCACCTGTTGGGGGATGCAGTTGCACGCGTGCTGATGCGAGCATGGCATTGGGAGGCGTGGCCAGCAGCAACCTGGAGGAGCAGGGCAGCTTTCACCCAACCACTAGCCTGCTCACCGCAAATCTTGATGGGCGCCTCCAACTCCAAAAGATTCGGCTGGCTCATGAAGATCTCCTTTGCCGTAAGGCAGAGCTGGCGGATCTACAAGGAGTACAGGGAGTGAGGCGACTGCTAGTGCTGTGCGTCGCAGACCAGGGTTGCACTTCCGACAATGCGCACGCATACTTGCTGGCGCTTGTGAAGCAATGCCACTCAATTTCTTCACTCCATCAACTGCCATGCCCGCCCACCCGCGCACCTCCGTTTCTGACAGCGCAACCTGCTTGCCGGGGCGTCCCGTGCGCACATCCAGCAGCCGGTCAATGATGTCATCCAGCAGCGCATCATCCTGGGGCCAAATGTAAAATGGGATGGGCCACTGGTCAACTGGGCTGCAGCAACCTTCGGCGCTGTTACCGACACCCCACCGGGGGCTGCCTCCTGACCCCTGCCCGAACCGCGTTTGGTGCAGCAGCACCACAGCGACGGGAGCACGGCGCCGATTACTCCGCGGGGAGAAACAGTGCAGGCGTGCGGAGGCCGAGGGAGCAGCCAGGGCAGGCGGAAACAGGCGGAAACTCCTGCAGGACTCCTTACCATGCCGGCGCGCTGATGGGCAAGCTGAGGGCTCTGCTGCTGTCGAGTTTGGAGGGCGCAAGAGTTCAGTGCACGCCCTGCCACTGCCACAGCCCGCCCGGACACAGTGGAGGCAAACGGTAAAATGCAGATAAGAAGGCTGCGGCCGCGCAGGAGTGCCACGATGCGCGAAAGCTCGGAACACAAGTCGGCGCACGCAACAAAGCAAGGACCCAGTCCGCCGCCCTAGAAACAAGGCAATCTAGAACCGGTGCTAGGGAACGGCTTCTCTGTTGCCGTTTAGAGCATGGGACCGACGCGTGGGACGTCTGGGTGGCAGCCACACATCAAAGAGGCTCTGCTGGACATGCACTGGTTGGGATGCGATGATGAAGGCATTGTGACAGGAACGGCCAAAGCCAAACACATCGAACACAAACAGCAGTGTGTGTACCTGATGCACATGCGCAACCTGGCTCACCCGCCCAGCAGGCACGAGCCATCCTTTCCATGGCTGGACCCCTGCCCTGCACACCTGCCACCGGCTGCGCTGCGGTGTTGATGCGTAGTGAGGCACACAGCGGGACGTCACACCCCAGCCACACCGCACGCAAAGATCAGCGCAGGTGGCTGTGACACTGACGCATGATGCTGGCCAGGCGGGCGTGGAACACCATGGACGTGCACGCCGTGCCCATGGGCGTGCTGCATGGGATGTGTTTCCTTGTCATTTAATAGTTATCTTCCCCATTAATCAACTGAAACACATCGCTATTTGCCACTTTTTGTTCCTGCTGCGTTTGTGGCCACCTGGCTACGCCCAGTGCATGGCACCAGGAACACACCCAAACACCCCCACTGCATTGCAAGCTCTGTAGACAGTGGCAGCAGCGGTCTACAATTTTGCCTCCTACGCTGCCCGCTTGCCCATTGATTTCGACATCATCACCTATAATGCTGCTCCGTTAAACGAGCACAAACAGTAACTACAGCTGCATCACCCAGCACATTTGATGTAGATGCGACTCATACATTTGCACTATCCGCATCAAAATCAAAACCCTGCTCCCTCAGCTCGGCTATGTACGATTTGAACATTGCTGCCTGGCTCTCTGCATTCTCCCAGACACGTTGCTTGTTGTGCAGCACGTCGCCATCTTCTAGCTCCAGTTCTGCAGCGCAGCGGAAGTTCAACCAGGATAGAATGATGTGTTCAAACGCCAACCATCGCTGTAAGAAACAAGCAAACACATGCAGCACCACCCGTCACACCATACACACACCTGCAATGGAAAGCGAGATGTTTGTGTATCCCGGATCAAGTCCCATGACAAGACATTTCACTTCTTCCCCCAGCTCGAATATTCCCTGGTTTGAATGGGTTCAGTGGAAAAAAGGAGGCTCAGTGGAAAAAAGGAAGTGGTTAGAGCAAACTTGGGTGAAATTAAAAATGCAATGACTGCCATTGGCAAACGACTGCACCAATCGACACGTTTGTACGCAGGCTGACCTGAACTGTTTCGATGTGCTGGCGAGAAACATTGGATATGTGCAGCAGCCCACTGATTCGCGTGTTGTTGATGCCAACAAAGACACCAAACGGCTCTATCCGCCGCACAGTCCCTGTGATCAGCGACCCGACCTGCGCAAACAAAATGCATCAAACATTTATTGGGGCAATGCAACACATCCAGGGAGCCGGAACCAAAGACCAAGCACAATCAACCGCCAATGCCACAGCTTGTTTGCGACTGGCAGGTTGCGCACCTCCAAATGCCGCAAGTCGTCATTCTCCTTGGCTTTTACCACAGAGCACACCACTTTCCGGCTGGCGCGTGTCACCTCCAATACCGCCAAGCTGACCTCCTGCCCAGCAAAATGTGTCACCATATCCTGCAGAAGCAGGGTCATTACAAGACGAGAACGTCGATTGGCGGTTTCGACTCAATCAAACT
>RRZL01000069.1:2654883-2681111 GCA_006782975.1 Chlorella sp. Dachan | reverse complement strand
TTCTACACCCCTACCTGCTCAGTCCACCACTCGTTCGCTCCCTTCTTCTCCAATTGCGAAACCGGCACAAACAGGGAGAGGCCGTTGAAGCGCGAGAGCAGGCCACCACTGTTTGCACCCTCCACGGTCACCCGGAGGTTCTCCTTATGCTGCATGCCACGTGGCGGATGGGGAGACTGATCAGGGAGGCAAAGAAGGGTGGTTGCAGTCGCTTTGGTGTTCGGCAAAGCAGAGACCAACAGGCTGGCCAGGCCAGTCGGGTACCAGCGAGGATACCTGGACAGATACATCGCGCAGCTGCTCTGCACGCTCCCAAAGCACATCCAGGTCACATTGGCGTGCCGACAACAGTGGGCCTGTTGGCGCTTTGGCGCCAGCTTTCGGAGGTGCGCCGATGACCTTGAAGGTCCGAACAATGCCTTTCGGCATACATGGCATCTGCAATGTAAATGTGGGCGTCATTGTTAACAAAATGGACCAAAGTCTGTTTCAAACATGTAGCGAGCTCCACACGTCAAGCGCGTGCGGGGGTCATCAAAGGGCACACCTCGCTGCGCAGCGACGGGGTGCGGTCCTCCAGCGCATCACGGATAGCGTACGGGGCCTCTCGCGCGGGCATGAAGCCAACAGTGTCATCCGGCAACAGCACCTTGGCCCCCTTGGGTCCAGACCACACCACTGCACCCACAACGTGGTCCCCTTCGGCGAGCGCAACGGCGGTGGCAGCAGGTGCCGCCGCCGCCGCCGCAGCCCTGGCCTGAACTCCCGGCCGCCCGCCTGCTGTCTGGCGAGGCCACCTGCGGTTGCTGTAACGGCTGCTATGACCCGTGCAGGGCAACTGCGGCCGCGGCGGCTGAGCCGTGGCTAGCATGGTGCGCGGAAGTGAAGGGAGTCGCGTCCCTTCAAGTCGCGGGCAGGTTGACGCTTACACGCAAGATTTATGCGGTGCGGTAAAACATCAAGAGCCTCATCCCACGTTTTTTAGCATTACATTTTTTTACAAAATGGCATTTTTTCTGTGTTTGTGAACGGCCTATTCATCACAAAGCAATTAGAACAACTTGAGCTTCTACCCTCCAACACACTGCCGCTGCTGCGACGCTATCGATCTGCTGCGTGAATGTGCGTGAATGCTACCATCACATTCATGGCATGTTTGCTACCGAGGGCTCTCCATGTTCAGTCCTGTGAATTTGGCATCAGTCTAACTAATCAGAGGCTGGGCTGCCACCTGCGCTGCTCAATGGATGCGGTGTGGCTGGGCCATGCCGACCCGCTGTGTGCCTTAACACGCAGCAACACCGCAGCCCATCCGGTGGCATTTGGTGGCACGTCTCTGGGGCAAGTGAGCCAGGTTGCGCATGCGCATTTCAGTGTTGTTTCAATCTCTGCGTGTTGGTTGTGTGTCGTACCAGTGTCATCATCGCTGCATCACAAAGAAGTAGAGACCATTGCAGCATGACCTGCGTGTCCATGGTGCCTGTCCCACACCTGTCCACGCGGCACCATGCCTGTGTAATGCAACAGTGCTACTGCCATGATCAATGTGTGAGGTAAATTGCGCATGCGTCGCACAATGTGATCATGCGACAAGCAGTGCAGCTTGGCCTGTCAACAGTAAGCGTGGAAAGCTTTACAGTTCTGCCCTCAACATATTCCAGTTGCAAGACATGTCGGACATTTGAGTACTTGTGTTTGTGGATTGGACACAGCAAAACACCCTATCCAGAGCACATGAGGCAGGCATCCTTGTTTTCCAAGGAGCACACCATGGCCGCCATTTGGCGCTCGCGCGCCATCTCCTCATCAAGCTGGGCCGCCGTCATTTTAGGTTTGTTCTCTTTCAATTCAGCATTGTTGCCAGCCTTGGTCAGCCGCTCACTCTTGCGCCGCTGCAATGCCTGCTGGTCCACCTGCAGCAAAATTTAGAACAAAACAAGCATTGGACAGAGGCGGGCAAGCCAGCGACAACAAAAGCCCGATCGTGTTAGGACACCGACCCTCACCGTAAACTTGATCGCGTCAGCAGCAGCGCGGGTGCGGAGATAGTACATGCCTGGCGAACAGTGAAAAACAATGCTGAGATGTTAGCAATCCCCCGGGTGATCTGGGAGGATTCCATCGGTGGGCAACACAAGATAAAAAATCACCTGTTTTGAGGCCCTTCTTCCAAGCATAGAAGTGGAGCGAGGTGAGCTTCCCAAAGTTGGGGTCGCTCATGTGCACATTAAACGATTGGGATTGGTCGATGAATGCGCCACGGTCTGCGCAAAAGAGTCAACATGTCTTTAGATGGTGATACCACACTACACCCGTGATGCTGCAAAGGACACAATCAGCACCTGCAGCCATGTCCACCAGAACTCGCTGCTTGATCTCCCACACCGTCTTGTAGAGCTCCTTGAGGTTTGAGGGAATGTCCAGATCCTGGGCCAGACGGGCAATCGCTAGCAACTCGGTACTTCTGAAAATGCCACAGGGACCATGCCTTCAGAATCAAATCATGCACTTACCTGGACGCTGCCGTTGGCTGCCACAAGCTCGTTTTTCATGTCGGCGTCCCACAGGCCTAGCCGAATCAGGTCATCCATCAAGTGCTGATTCAAAATGACAAACTCGCCTGCAGCGATGCAGACAAACTGGGATACGTTGCGCACGCCAAACAGTTGTGGCATACGTGTTCCTCTCAACCCCCTTCCCCTGCTCACCAGAGAGCACGCGGCGAACGTATATGTTCGATGTGTAGGGCTCAAAGCACTCGTTGTTGCCCAGGATTTGGCTCGTGCTTGCGGTGGGCATGGGAGCCACCTGTACACAAGGGCGATCGAACAGCCCTGCATTAGCCTGTTGTCCCAGGACACTGTTCAGCAATGCCGGCACCATTTGCCTGCATCCTCACCAGCAGCGAGTTGCGCACACCGTGCTGTGCAATGTCGCGGCGCAAGCCATCCCAGTCCCACCGATCCGATGTCTTGGCACCCCACATATCAGGCTGCAGGATGCCCTTGCTCACAGGGCTGCCTGCATATGTGCTGTATGGACCTGCGAAAAGCAGCAAGCTTTGTTGGCGATGTTCACGTCAGCTGCAACCTGGCACTCAGCGAAGAAACACTTTCGTGTTCATCACTCACCCTCCGTTTTGGCCAGTTGCATCGACGTGCGCAGCGCGGCAAAGTAGATTGTCTCGAAAATCTGGCGGTTCAGCTCCGCAGCCTGGGGCGAGTCGAACGGCATTCCCAGCAGGAGGAATGTGTCCGCCAAGCCCTGCAAGTTATACACAGGAACAAAGAGGCATACCTTCAAAGCATGCAATATCAAGGACACAAGCCACTAAATGAGGCACGGCACACCTGCACACCAAGGCCAATGGGCCTGTGACGCAGGTTGCTGCGCCGTGCCGTCTCCACCGGGTAGAAGTTGACGTCGATGATCTTGTTCAGGTTGCGGGTCACCACCGAAGTGACTTCTGCAAGCTTGTCGAAATCAAAGAACCTGCCATGCATGAGAGGCAGAGAGGCAGTGCGTCAGCATCGCAGGTGCTGAAGTAGTAGGTTGAATGGGGACTTCCTTTGTATATGCAAAAGGGGGAAGCAACCGCACTAAAAAACACCCTACTGGTTGCCGAGCCACCCTTGCTTGACCTGTTGGCCGCGTCAAGGCTGCCCACCAACTTCCTGCCCTCGCGCCCGTGTGCCTCGCTTTCGCGCACAAAGCGAGGCAGTGCAATGGATGCCAGATTGCACACTGCCGTCTCCTCCGGGGAGCTGTACTCAATGATTTCTGTACGCAGTGGTGAGACTTGAGACTTCCAGGTGAGAGGAGTGCAAGCGCAAGCCTTGTACCAGGTGGCCACAATGCGCAGCGCACCCGTGCACAGGTTGGAGGACTTGATTGTCCCCAGGTTCTGCTGGTTGGACTTGCGATTGGCGGAATCTTTGTACAGCATGAATGGGTTGCCCGTCTCAACCTGCAGGCCAGATTAGAAAATCACACACTATTCAGCGCAAAGTATGCAGCGCATCCGAGTCCTCCTAATGTGCTTCTCAAGACCAAAACCTCTTGTTAGCATGATCGCCACTTGCGCGGCAGGCCCACCTGCGCCTCTAGGATTGCAAACCACAGCTGCTGCGCCTTGATGGTCTTGCGCGCGCGTCCCTCGCTCTCATACTTGCGGTACAGGGCCTCAAACTCCTCGCCCCAGCAATCCGCCAGGCCGGGCGCCTCATTGGGGCAAAACAAACTCCAATCGGCGTTCTCCTGAGTGAAGTGCATGAGGTCAGCGGCAAGCGCCTCAGACCGTAGCGAGAATATCAACTCAGATGGCTAGCGACATTACCAGAGACAGCGGCACAGCGCGCCGCGCACAGGGCAACATACCTCCACGCGGCGCATGAACTCGTCAGGGATCCAGAGAGCATAAAACAAGTCCCGCGCACGAGCCTCCTCCTTGCCGTGGTTCTTGCGCAGATCGCTGCACAGGGTAGCAGACAGTGAGACTGACAAGAGCTCGACCCGGCAATGGCAGACAGCAAGAACAGCAAAGGCAAGGCTGCCTTGGTTTGTAGAGGCAACGCACAGCCAATCAAAGATGTCCGCGTGCCAGGGCTCGCAGTACATGGCAAAAGCGCCCTTGCGCTTGCCGCCGCCCTGGTCGACGTAGCGAGCTGTACAGTGAGGGCGTGGGGCAGGCGCACATTATGGCACATGGGGCTTTCCCTGGCCGCCAAGCCCTCCTCCTTGTTTCTGTCCCGTACCTGTGTCATTGAACACGCGGAGCATGGGCACAATGCCATTACTTGTGCCGTTGGTGCCGCGTATGTAGGACCCTGTGGCCCGGATGTTGTGCATAGACAGCCCAATGCCGCCCGCTGACTTGGAAATGCAGGCACACTCCTTGAGAGTGTCATAGATTCCTGCAGCAAGGCACGCACGAGTTGGCAGCTGTGACGAGCACACGCATCCCCAGCCGGGCCATTGCAGGCCGGTAGCCCGCCAGCAGAGCCAAAACAGATCCACACTGCATGCGCACCTTCAATAGAGTCGTTCTTCATGCACACCAGGAAGCATGACGAGAGCTGCGGGCGCGGTGTGCCCGCGTTGAACAGTGTGGGCGACGCGTGCGTGAACCAGCGCTGCGACAGCAGATGGTAGGTCTCCACGGCTGCAGCCAGGCAGAGCGACATGGGCGGCAACATGGAGAGCAACACAAGGAGCAGCACACCTAGGCTGCTGCCGCTCCTGGCAGGTGGAGCACCCGCGTTCCACCGGAGCAGAAAACAGCGTGCTGCACCGGTGACGGGCAAGTGCAGACACAGCAAGTGATGGCCACCCCTGCAGCGGTGCCGCCACAACACACCTGCCTCGATGTCGTCACCATGAATGCCCACGGCCACTCGCATGAGCATGTGCTGCGGGCGCTCCACCACCTTGCCGTTGACACGAAGCAGGTAGGAGCGCTCCAGCGTCTTGAAGCCAAAGTAGTCGTAGTCGAAATCGCGGTCATAGACAATTTCGGAGTCCAGGCGCTCGGCATTGGCCTGACTCAAGGGAAGTGGGGTGGGGAGGTGCCAAAAAAGTCAAGTGGAAGCGGTGTTGCAGCCCTAGAGAAGAACATGCATCACCGTGCTCCTCAGAACGCACCATGATGACATCGTACACCTTGGAGTCGATCAAAGGCGCCTTCTCTCCATTTTTGGGGTTCACGTGATGGAACATGACCTTCACCCTGCAGGGAACGGGTGGGGGTGGTTGTGCAGGTGATGCCAGATGCTTGATCATCTCCAGCGCCGTCCTGACAGCACAGGAAACGCCCACAGGGCTGGGCGCACTGCTTCTGCGCAAGGAGCCAGGTGGCAGGGCGGCCAGCTTCCTCCCACCACGTACGCCCCGAGCGGCGACAAGGGTGACCAGGCACAGTTGCTTGTGCAGCTCACGTTTCGCTGAAGCTCTTGAGTGTGTTCTTGTGCAGGTTGGACACCGCAATACGAGCCGCCAGCTGCACAGCAGTGGAGACCATGGTCGCGGTCATAACTGATGGGAGGGCCTGCAAACTGCCAAGCAAACGATGGCATTTTTGCAATGCACAGGGCATGCTGCAGCATGCACCATAATGTTGGTATCACCGCCAAACCCACCAGAGCATAATCGGGATGGCTGGCCGTCATGGACGCCGCCGTTTCAGCGGCGAGCTCGTCAAGCTCCGAAGTGGTGACGCCTTTGTACACACCGGTGGTCACCTTCTGGGCGACCAGCACCTGCAGCAGGCTCTAGCTGAGACTGTTTACAACAAACATAGAGCTAAACGGGGATGGCGGCCCACAGAGCAGTGCGGCGGAATTTAAAAAAAACGTGCGCAGCCACGCGCCCCGTGGATGCGGGACACTGGAGCCGACTAGGGCGCCCCATCAGGGCGAGCGCACTGGAAGCTTCAGTCCCGAGCCAGTTGCGCACCGGGTCGCAGAAGTCCGGGTTCAAGCCGTAGCATAGCTTGGTGATGCGCGCCGTGATCTTGTCAAAGTGTACAGGGACGCGCCGGCCATCGCGCTTGACGACATACATGCTGCTGGACACAAGGGGGCGCAGCCAACGCCAGAAGCAGGTCCAGCTGGCAAGCCAGCAACCTATTGCGGGAATGGAAAGGGCCAGCGCTGCAACAGCTGCTGGCACGTTTGAAGGAGGTGTACCCCAAGCGGTACGTCCCCCCATTGGGTGCTGCTGTGGTTGCAATAGCAACAACAAGTGTTTGTTCAGTAATGTCACACATGCCAAGCGAACGCAGGATGCCTGCTGTGCATGTTGCACCTGCCCGACAATTTGTGGTTGTTGGGACTCCGGGAGCTGCTGCAGCGTGAGTTTCAATCACCCACACTTGGTTGCAAAGCCAACGTTCAGCATATTCCAAAACCAGCGAAGCATGCATGCCCACCACCAGGCACCATCAGGCACCAAGCCCATGTCCGGCGACAGCGCTGCTGCCGGTTGTGGAGATAAATGGATGCGGTGTGGCTGGGGTGTGATGTCCCGCTGTGTGCCTCACTACACATCAACACCGCAGCCCAGCCGGTGGCAGGTGTGCAGTGCAGGGGTCCAGCCATGCAAATGATAGCACGTGCCTGCTGGGCGGGTGAGCCAGGTTGGGCTTGCGCATTTCACAGTGTTGCTTCAATAACGAGTGTGGGTCGTGTGCTGTACCAATGCCGCCATCGCTGTTTCACTACCAGTGCATGGCCAGCAGAGACCATGCACTGTGCGCTCGAGGCATGACCTGCATTTGTCCATGGTGCCCCACACCTGCCCACCCCCGCGGCACCAGGCCCATGCCGCACGAGAATAACGAGAATAACACCGCCACCTGCACTGATCAATGGATGCGGTGTGGCTGGGGTGCGACGTGCCGCTGTGTGCCCCACTACGCATCAACACCGCAGCGCAGCCAGTGGCAGGTGTGCAGGGCAGGGGCGGAGACATGCGCACATGCATTGGGACAATTGGCGCATTTTTCCAGCTGCATTGATTGATGAAACCTTTGATGCGCTCACTTCAAACGTTGTCGTTGTTGTTGCTTTTCCACACAATCAACGTAACATGATGGGCCAAGGTAGAAGGCCGCCTGTGGTTGAGCAGCAGGGCGGCGGAAGTAGAGCTATCAAGGGAAGCGGCGGCATCGGCACATTACTTGGCACGCCCCCGTCATTGCGAGTTGTGAGCGGTGCAATCTATATCAGCGTGCACCGCTCATTCGCAATAGAGAGCAGTCACAAGGTCAGCGGGTTGTGCAGGCCAGGTACCAGGTCGATGGCGGCGACCCTGTGAGCTCCACACTCTTGGGCACGCAGAAAGCGCAATCGTGCCGGCACCTGAAGAAACAGGAGCAAAAGCCCGGGACGAGGGGCGCGTGCCAGCTAGGCAGCATGGAAGAGAAGGCCCGCCGCTTTCCCCTCCCATTTCCTTTCCCGAGGACGGTTGTTCCTCGGCTACCAGTCCACGGGCAGGCAGGAGGCACACGAGCACAATGGGGCGGCGTAAGTGTGCCTGGGCTGCTCTTCACGGGCCTCCCCGGTCTGCACGGCGCTCGTGGAGCCGTGATTGCTGCTGCTAAGGCTTCCAGTGGGCTGGAGGCTGCTTGGCCGGGCGAGCATGTCGCCTTGCGCTGCTGCGGGCTCTGCGCTTTGCCTCCTGCCCCGCCGTGTGCGTTGTTTGTTGCCTCCGAATCGGCGGGCGCTGCGCCCGCAGCCGCCATTCTCGCTTCTTTAGCCAGGGCCCTGCTCCTCTGATGCCTTTGATGACTCGTTTCTCGCCTTGCCTATTTGCTGTCGCCAGCCGGCTTCCCGGGCGCTGTGCCTTTGCCACCCGCCGCCCGCCGCGCCACCTGCTCCCCTCGTTGCTATGCTCCTGCCGCGCTTACTGGCTGTGTGTGCCTGTGTGCAGGTCCGGCGCGGTGCTACCGCCAGATCAAGGGCAAGCCATACCCAAAGTCGCGGTTCTGCCGGTGCGCACTGCTCTTGTCGCTGGCAGTCCGAGCTGCTGATGCCTGTGCCTGTCTTCCCGGCTGCACCCTTGCATCCCCCTTTCTTGTGAGCATGTACAGTTGCAGGCTGCTGTGTTGGAGCTTACCCAAATGCTTGGCGTGTTTCGAGTAATGCTGAAGTCCAGCCTGGCGCGCAGGGCTGCGTGAGCGTCGCTGACAATGGTCAGCACACAGTGGGACCGTCTCAACAACCCCTGTCTTACAATGCCGCCCAATCCTTGGCCGCAGCGGTGTGCCCGACCCCAAGATTCGCATCTATGATGTGGGTGCCAAGAAGGCGGGCGTGGACTTCTTCCCCCACTGTGTTCATCTGGTCAGGTGCTCCTTCCCGGCCTGGGCTGCTTGGGCCCTGGCTCTTGCATGCATGCCTGCGGGGGCAGCAATCGCAGCTTGAGCTGCTGGACGCATATCTCATGTATGGCCACCCCGAATGCTGTCATGCGCAGCTGGGAGAAGGAAAACATTTCTTCTGAGGCGCTGGAGGCAGCCCGCATTGCGGCCAACAAATACATGGTGAAGAACGCGGGCAAGGATGCCTTCCACCTGCGCGTGCGCGTGCATCCTTTCCACGTGCTGCGCATCAACAAGATGCTTTCCTGCGCAGGCGCTGACAGGCTGCAGACAGGTGGGGCAGGCTAAGCTGGTTGGGTGGTTCCGTTGTTTCAGTTCTGGCAGCCGTCGCCACCTGGATTGTGCCACCTGCATGCCCTTGGATTGCTTGGACTGTTGTGCGATTGCGCAGTGGGGGTCGTGGGTTGACTCGGCGCGTGCTGTGCAGCTGAGGCGAGAAGTGCAGAGGGATGCTCAAATCTCCACATGCGGCTGCAGGCATGCGTGGTGCGTTCGGCAAGCCATTCGGCGTGTGCGCACGCGTGGGCATCGGCCAGATCCTGCTGTCCATCCGCTGCAAGGACACGCACGCTGCAGTGGCGGAGGAGGCCCTGCGCCGTGCCAAGTTCAAGTTCCCTGGTCGCCAGAAGATCGTGGCGAGCAGGAACTGGTGCGGAGCAGCAGTTTGCAGCCATGCAGTAGCTGGGCACGCCGCAGCAGTATTGTGCCCAGGATGACTAACGTTGATAGGGTGTGTGCGGGAACTTCAATCCGTACCTGCACACACCAGCAGTATTGTGCGCAGGATGGCTAACGTTGTTGTGGTGTGTGCAGGGGCTTCACTCCGTACCTGCGCGACGACTACTTGGAGTGGAAGCGCGAGGGCCGCCTTGTGAACGACGGCGTCAATGCCAAGGTGCGCAGCGTGCATGACAAGACAGCAGGGCAACAGTTCAAATTCAAATGTAGTTTCCAACCCCTCCTGACCCAACGTGCCCCCGCTCCCTTCTGCAGCTTCTTGGCAACCACGGCCCGCTGGACGCGCGGGAGCCTGGCCAAATCTTTGAGGGCCCTGCCCGCCTGTGGCGTGTGCCGGTGCATGCTTAATGTACTCCTCATGTCTGCTGATGCATGCTCAATGTTTATTTTAGCATGCACGAACTGCCACATGTGAAGATGAGCCACTGTGGCAGTTGGCACACTAAACACTAACAAGCGGAAGACTTGTGCCCGCAAAGTGCGCGACAAGCGGTTCAGTCCTTCATGTTATCTGTGACCACCTGGCCAACGGCACTGTCGCATGGCACTGGCGTCAGGAATGGGCAGGTGTGAAGCATCAAAGGACCAGCAGGCCATTCCCACGTGTGCTGCATGGGATCCAAACGCTGTGCATCGGTTGAAATGTATCTGATGATTACCCCTATTGCACATATACACAGCCTGGCTCACCCGCCCAGCAGGCACGTGACATCAAATCATGGCTGGACCCCTGCCCTGCACACCCGCCACCGGTTGCGCTGCGGTGTTGCTGCGTAGTGAGGCACACAGCGGCACGTCACACCCCAGCCACACCGCATCCATTGATCAGTGCAGGTGGCCGTGTTATTCTAGTGCGACATGGGCCTGGTGCCGCGGGGGTGGGCAGGTGTGGGGCACCATGGACAAATGCAGGTCATGCCTCGAGGGCACAGTGCATGGTCTCTGCTGGCCATGCACTGGTAGTGATACAGCGATGACAGCTTTGGGCCATGGAAGAACCACATTGCAATCCGAAACCACGGTGTGTGCTGTGCATGCGTAACCTGACTGCAGCACTTCACCAACATTCCAGAAATGAAACAGCACTGTGATATAAGCATGCGCAACCTGGCTCACCCGCCCAGCAGGCACCTGGGCGCTACGTGCGCCTGCCTGCACTCCTTCCTGCCTTGCACACCTGCTGCCGGCTGGGCTGCGGTGTTGCTGCGTAGTGAGGCACACAGCGGCGCGTCACACCCCAGCCACACCGCATCCAACGATCAGCGCAGGTGGCGGTGGCACTGGCGCATGATGCTGGCCAAGTGCCGCCGGGGGTGGGCGGGTGTGGGGCACCATGGGCATGCTGCATGCCCCAGGCATAGCGCATGGTCTCTGCTGGCCATGCACTGGTAGTGAAACAGCGATGGCGGCATTGGTATGTACACCACTAAACCAACACTCCATTACTGAAACAACACTGTGAAATGCACATGCGCAACCTGGCTCACCCGCCCAGCAGGCGCGTCCCATCCTTTGCATGGCTCGACACCTGCCCTGCACACCTGCCACCAGCTGGGCTGCGGTGTTGCTGCTTGTGAAGCACACAGCGGCATTTCAGACCCCAGCCACACCGCATCCATTGGGGTGACCAATGCATGCGGTGTGCTGCCATGACGCTAATGAACAGCCATGCCGCACGGATTCATCCGCCTAAGCCGTCATCGCTCGTTTATTCAGGTTAAGGCTTGCCTAGCTTTTGTTGCAAAATGCAGGTTGGGTTCGCAGTACAAGCCTGCGGTACACGCTGCCAACTGTTGCACTCGCCATGGCACACAGCGCTTGTTCGTGCACCCGTTCGTCACCATGTCTCGCGTTGTCCTGGCGGCATGCCGGCGCAGCCGCCTCTTTGAGCGGCCCGGGCTGCGGGGTTTTGCTGCCGCGGCGGCCTCTGACCAGGTTTGTGTGCCTTGGGGTTCTAAGAGTTCGCGTTGGGGCCGGATCGTTAATCCTGGTAGGCTGGGTTTCCGCCTTACCAATTTCACCAAACTTCGCAACATGCCGATGTCGTTTCTTGCTAATAGCGCGTGTTCTGTTGTGCAGAAGGACGTGGTGATCATCGGCGGAGGTCCTGGTGGCTATGTGGCTGCTATCAAGGCAGCTCAGCTGGGACTGAGCGTGGCGTGTGTGGAAGGGCGCGGCACTTTGGGGGGGACGTGCCTGAACGTGGGGTAAGTTGCCGCCGCTGCTGCCGCGCTGCCTTCTCCGCTCCCACTTCCGGTTGGGTCTTCATGTGAGCGTCTTTTCCTGGCCTTGAGTGACACTTGCTGGACATGACCTGCAGGTGCATCCCGTCCAAGGTGGGACCTCCAGGACCTCAGGATGGCGGCTATGTCCTGGGACGCAGCCAATTGTATTTTGGCTTGGTGTTGTGTTGCCCGCTATCAACATTCAAGGGGAGCGCCATTGGTGAATGTGCCACCAAAGTCCACCTGTCTGCTGCAGGCCTTGCTGCAATCCAGCCACATGTATGCCGAAGCGAAGCACGCGTTCCAAAAGCATGGGGTGTTGGTCGACGGTGTTGCTGTGGATGTGGCGGCCATGCAGCGGCAGAAGGCCAATGCTGTGGAGGGCCTGACCAAGGGCATTGAAGGGCTGTTCAAGAAGAACAAGGCAAGCTGCGAACTTATATTCGCCAACCAGCTATGGCCCCAAGCGTGTTACGTGCAGAACTTGGCTGGGCATCGCACCCTGATGGCACAGAAAAAAAACACAGTATGCTCTGCCGCACCACATGCAGGTCCAGTATGTGCAGGGGTGGGGCAAGCTGCGCAGTGCGACTGAGGTCGAGGTGTCCACCTCAGATGGCGCGACCACTACACTGGCAGCCAAGAACATTGTGATTGCTACTGGGTCGGAGGTGACACCACTGCCAGGCGTGCCAGTGGATGAGCGGCGGTAAGAATGCCAACAGCCCTTGCTGCCCTCGTTTGCTGGTCTGTGCCGTGCTGCTGTTGGACCGCGCAAGCTCGCAGCTGCTGTTTGCTCCTGTGGCTTGCTGCCCTCTATGACGAGTCCCCTTGTTGCTTCACTCTTCCTGGCAGCATTGTGTCATCAACTGGAGCCCTCAGCCTGGATGCAGTGCCCAAGAGCCTGGTGGTGATTGGTGGGGGCTACATCGGCTTGGAGCTGGGATCAGGTTAGTGAGCCTGTGGTAGGCAAAGTGCCAGATTGCCAGCTGGGCCATCTGCGCGCACTGTACTAACTGTGTGACAACCGATTATAAGTTGCAGTTTGGGCTCGCCTGGGTGCGGAAGTTACGGTCGTCGAGTTCCTGGACCACATCGTCCCCTCCATGGTGTGAACACGTGCTGGCCTGCATGCACTATGCAAGAAATGTGGTGGGGGGTGGGGGGCTGTGGGGCGGTGCTCTCTCGCATGCATGCCAACAATACCACACAACTTGGCGTGTGCAGGACAGTGAGGTGCGGCGCGCGTTCCAGCGCTCACTACAGAAGCAGGGACTGAAGTTCAAGCTGGGCACCAAGGTAGGGGCACACGCACCTTGCAACACCACAGACGCAGTTCTCAAGCCGTGTGGGTCAATCATCTGGTATCACTGAAATTTTGAAAAGAAAACCCCAAGCTGTTCTCAACAGTTCTACGCAAAGAAAACGGGGGTTTTCAATGCAGGTGGCCAGTGCGGAGGCAAGCAACGATGGTGTGAACCTCACGCTGCAGCCCTCCAAGGGCAACGGTTCTACAGAGCTGATGACAGCTGACGTGGTGCTGGTCTCCACTGGTAAGTGCGCATGCCCTGTGTTCCGGCCCAGCGTAACAGTTGCACTCACTCGCCTATCTGTGTGCATTTGTAGGTCGGCGGCCCTACACCCAAGGCCTAAACCTGGAAGGCGTGGGCGTCGCCACCGACAAGCGGGGCTGTATCATTGTTGATCAGCGTTTCCAGACTTCGGTGCCTGGCGTGTATGCCATCGGCGACGTCATCCCTGGTCCCATGCTTGCCCACAAAGTGCGTTTGGTACAATGTGGGTCCTTGGGGGTGTGGATAACACGCTGCTAGCTGAGATGGCGAACCTGCTCTGCATGTAGGCTGAGGAAGACGGCGTGGCATGCGTCGAGCTGCTGGCGGGGCGCCCTGGCCACGTCAACTACAACACCGTGCCATCCATTGTTTACACATGGCCAGAGGTGGCCAGTGTTGGCAAAACAGAGGAGCAGGTCAAAGCAGAGGGTTTGGCTTATAAGGTGAGCCAAACACAACAATGGGCTGCCATGCGTTTTTGGATTTCTTAGCAAGCAGACAAACAAGCAGCAAGAGCTTTTTCAATGCCAATCTGGTCGCAGGTCGGCAAGTTTTCCTTCATGGCCAACAGCCGCGCGCGCAGTGTGGATGATACGGAAGGCGTGGTCAAGTTCATTGCTGACGCCAAGACTGACAAAATCCTGGGCGTACACATCATGGGGCCCAATGCAGGCGAGCGGCATGAAGTAAACATCTTGCTTTCAGCAGAGTGCAGTTTTGCTGTGCAGCCCGCTGCTGCGATGCTGACGCACCCTTGCCAAGTCCTGCCAGGCGAACTGATTGGCGAGTGTGTGCTGGCCATGGAGTATGGTGCGTCTACAGAGGATATCGCGCGGACTTGCCATGGACACCCAACACTCTCAGGTATGCCCAAATATATTGAGTGTTTGCTCCGGCTAGTACGATGTGCATTCAGCACAACGTTGTTCCTCTCGCCGTGTTGCAGAGGCAGTCAAAGAGGCGGCCATGGCTGCTGCGTTCGGTCGCCCAATCCACTCCTGACATCAGAGGATGTAACAACTGCCTCAAGGACCTCTGTAACATGGTGCAAATTCCCTTGAGCAGCAAACGATTACAGGATGCACGTTAACAAACATTGTGTGCCTCACAATGCAGCAACACCGCAGCCCAGCCGGTGGCAGATGTGCAGGGCAGGGGTCGAGCCATGCAAAGGATGGGACGCGCCTGCTGGGCGGGTGAGCCAGGTTACGCATGGGCATTTCACAGTGTTGTTTCAGTAATGGAGTGTTGGTTTGGTGGTGTACGTACCAATGCTGTCATCGCTGTATCACTACCAGTGCATGGCCAGCAGAGACCATGCGCTACGCCTGGGGCATGCAGCACGCCCATGGTGTCCCACGCCTGCCCACCCCCGGCGGCACTTGGCCAGCATCATGCGACGGTGCCACCGCCACCTGCGCTGATCAATGGATGCGGTGTGGGTGGGGTGTGCTGTATCGCTGTGTGCCTCACAATGCAGCCACACCGCAGCCCAGCCGGTGGCAGAGGTGCAGGGCAGGAGTGCAGAACATGCAAAGGGTGGGACGCGCCTGCTGGGCGGGTGAGCCAGGTTGCGCATGGGCATTTCACAGTGTTGTTTCAGTAATGGAGTGTTGGTTTAGTGGTGTACGTACCAATGCTGTCATCGCTGTATCACTACCAGTGCATGGCCAGCAGAGACCATGCGCTACGCCTGGGGCATGCAGCACGCCCATGGTGTCCCACGCCTGCCCACCCCCGGCGGCACTTGGCCAGCATCATGCGACGGTGCCACCGCCACCTGCGCTGATCAATGGATGCGGTGTGGGTGGGGTGTGCTGTATCGCTGTGTGCCTCACAAACCAGCAACGCCGCAGCCCAGCCGGTGGCAGATGTGGAGGGTTGGGCTCAAAGCACGTTTGATGCACATCACGCACTCTTGGGCGGCGGGGTCCCCAGGGCGCTTGGCAGGGCGACAGAAAAGGCAAGCATGGGCCACGAAGATCAACCTCGCCACTGTGCGGACCCACCCTGCATACAGGAGTCAGCGTCCAGCCGCACAGGCTGCTGTGGAAGTGAGATTGGTTGAGCCCTGTGCAGCGATGTTTGCAGTTACCTACATTGATATTTAGGCACATCTGGGCTAGGTGTGTGCTCAGTAAACGGGCGTATGCACCATGCAAGCCGCCCTCGGCACATCACCATTGAGCGCTCCAAACTCTCAGGTGAGGTCGCATGCCCAGTGGTTCAGCCTGCTGCAACACGAAGGATGGACCGTCAAATACTTCCTGGTTATCATAACGCATTCGGGCGTAGTGAAAGACACTGTGCTGGGTGCTCTGCGTGAGTGCGGAGTGTCGCCAAAAGCAGCACAACGAGGGGTGCTGCGGTGCCCAGGTCGCCAAGAACGCCCTGAATTTCAACTATACCTTCAAACTAGCACTGGGCTGTTGAGGGGGCGCGCTGTGCCGGCAGGCGAGATGCAGGTGTGATGACGAGTGGGTGTGCCAGCTGAGGGTGTGGGGAGAGATGCAGTCTGGGCAGGTGGGAAATGCCACCACCTTGCCGTAGCGTGCCATTTAAGCATACGCATATTGGGAACGCATGGCATCGCCCCAGCTCGCCCTCGGCTGAGCAGGCCATGCGGGCGAGCCGAGGGGCGCAGCCCCGAGGCACGCAGAGCCGGCCTGGCGGTAAACCGAGCGGCAGCTAGGCCGATGGGCGGCAAACCGAACGGCAGCTAAGCCGATTGGGCGGCAAACCGAGCGGCAGCTAGGCCGATTGGGCGGCAAACCGAACGGCAGCTAGGCCGATTGGGAGGCAAACCGAACGGCAGCTAGGCCGATTAGGAGGCAAAACGAACGGCAGCTAGGCGGATTGCCAGCCTGCCCAAACAGGCAGGCAGAGATTTAGGCGGCTGGCGGGGGGGAGAACGAGGAGGCGGGCGGGTTGAAGCACGTCATGCCAGGTGGTAGAGTTCCAGACAGCACCGGCAGGTGCCCTCAAGCAGCCCTGACAGCACAAAGCAGGTCTCAGTGAAGGGTTCAGTTACGAGCTGGGGGCCAGCCGGGGCCCGCAGCACCGCTGCGGTACGGGCAGGTGTCCGAACGTCTCTCTGCAGCCAGCTCGCTAGCCTTACTAGTCAACAGCCTAAATACGCGCAAACCGAAGTTTAAGGAATGAATGGTGCACAAATGGACGAGATGCAGACAGGGTGACGCAAATTTGCGGGGACGGCCGCGCGCCTGCTGCGGCAGGCAGCCGGTCAGCGGCACCTCCCCCCGAGTCACCACCCGTGGAGTCACTTTTTTTCTTCTTCAGCTGATGCCGAGTATCGCATTCTTTTACACTCGGACTCGATAATATTTCCCCACTCGCTGCCCACTTCCGGTGGCGCCCACCCGCACCAGCTGCCGCCGTTGTCGGGCTTGACGCGTGGGGGTGGCACGAGCAACCCTTGTGCAGCAGCACGTCACCGCACGTGTTCCAAACTCCATGTGCAGTTTGATTTTGATTTGTAAGATCAAAAACATTCCAAGGGGTATTAAATTAACACAGATGTGGTGTGGTGTGAGGAGGCCAAGTCACTCTGGGACTTGCCCAGGCCGCAGCCCACAGCTGGGTTTTGCGTTCACTGAGGAAGACACCGACTGCGGAAATGAGCGTCACCCCAGTGAGGCACTGAAAGCACGCCCCAGGCAGCGAGCGGGCAGCGCCCAGCTTGTCGTCCAACAAGAAACACATGAAACGGCGGCGGCGGCGGCGGCGGCGGCGGCGGCGGCGGCAGCGGCGGCGGCAACAAGCGTCTCGCCTGCGCTAGCATCAGGGAATTGGCTCGAGCCGCATAGCCATCGGGAAAGAGAAGCAAGGATGCTGCAAATGCCATGCATGGGCCGGTGTCTGGGCCTGGGCCGCCCCCTGTAGTGATGCAGACCTTCTCGAGCCACGTCGGGGTTCTCTTTGTCGATCGCTGGAGGGGTGCGGCGACAGAGCTGGCTCACTCAGAGGACGCCGCTATGCGTAAGCGCACGGCCCTACCACACGAGGCCGACGACTGGGAGCACGCCCCACGGCAGGTGATTGGCGAGAGCTTGTCTTCATGCCACCCAACACCGCAACACGCCCCTCAATAATAGTTCTGCCGCCGCCGCCGCGTTGCTCACTCAACCATTCTGTACAGGGGGCGGGCTAGTTGGACATTGGAGCCGGATTTCACTGCCCTTATGTTGTGCTGCTCCAGTGCAGGCGGCTCGCCCCACCATGCTCGATATGGCACTTGTGCCCGAGCTGCCCGTGTTCTCGGCGGGTGATGGCACGTGGCAGGCAAATGCGCAGCAGGCAACCTTGCCTGCTGTGGCTGTGCAGGGTGTGACCGTGGTGGACGAGCTTGCACAAGCGGAAGTGAAGCCGGTGCTTCCGGTGCCAGATCGGGAAATGCGCGAGCAAGAGCACCTGGAGCAGGAGACTCAAGCCAGGCGCCCCCAGTCGGCAACCAAGCAGCAGCGCACAGGTGCCGATCATGCTGCCGCATGTTAGACCAAATTGGTGCATTGCAATGCTGCAGAGCGCACAGCGGTCTGCTGCCCCCTCCCCTCGATTGCTGCAGCGGCAGGGATGAAAGACCTTGGTGGCATCGGGTCCGGCGAGTTGCGGCGCCAGGCGGCAAAGCAGCAGCTGGCGTTGGCAGCACAGCAGTTGCTGCAGGACCCTGAGAAGGAGGTGTCGCAGCTCAAGGGGCTGCTGGAGTTTGTGCATGACGAAGATCCCCAGGTACGGTGGGCTGTGCAGGTGAATGGTGCGTGTCCCAGCCCTACGCGTGGGCTCGGGAGGAATGCATTGACCTTTGCGCCAGCTGTTGCTCATGTCTTGCTGACTATGCACAGCTGTTTGCATTTGTCCTGCAGGTCTGCCGCTTGGCCATGCTGACGCTGCTGGCTGTGTTCAAAGACTTGATTCCGGCCTACCGCATCCGCCCCACAGATGAAGCGCCTGAGCAGGTGATTACTCGGGCTGTGCACCGGCACCTGGTCGGAACTTGCGTCCACCAAACTTATGAATGCCGTGCATAGCCGTTGCCATGATTGCCACACTTCATGCAGCTTTCCAAAGAGGTGCGCGCCCTGCGGGCACATGAAGCGGCACTTCTGGACTCTTACCATGCCTACTTGACGGCACTGCTGCGCGTAAGGCACATTCCATTGCGAAGCCGATGCATGGAAGTCGAGAACCGATGCGCAAAGGCTCCTGCATGTGCCGCAGCCTCAGTCGGCAGCTGCATTTGTTGCACGCCAGCGTTAAGGGTCAGTTTGGGTGCGCCTGTCCTATGTTCTGCAGGCGCTTAAGGCCAGCACCGCTGGTCGTGCACCTGTTCAGCAGGGCCGTGTGGCTGCAAAGTGCATGGCAGCCCTCCTGGCGGCAGCCCCACATTTCAACTATCGCTCTGGTAAGCAGGCAGTGCTGACTGCTGCAGGTATGACGATAAAGAGGCCAGATCACACAGCTTGTACTTTCTTATCACCATGCAGATCTACTTCAGGCGCTTGTGACCTACTTGCCCCACAAGGACGAGTACATTCGGTGAGGGTTGTCACTGATGCACTGCATTTGCCACAAGTCGGCAGCCTGTCTGCAGTGGCCCTAGCCAAGTTTTGGAAGGCTTGCTTACTGTGCAGGAATATCGCACAAAGTGGGGTGGCTGCACTGCTGGCAACCTCCCATGGCGGTGGAGATGCTGCGACCGAGGCCGTGCAGGTAAATTACTCTGCATATGCCGCGCCCTGTAATGCCGTACTGCTGATTGCATGCTTCCCCCTGTAAAGCTCTGACAATGCGCTGGCCTTTCTTCAGCTGGTGGCGGACCTGGTGCGGCAGCGCAAGTGCATCCTACCACCCTCAACGCTAGATTGCTTGCTGGGCTTACAGTTTCCAGACATAACAAGCCCTGCTACCACAGCAGGTGAGTGAGTTTGCCTGCCCATGCCTGGGTTTGGCGCATGGAGGCTGATTTTTGTGGCTGATGTGCATGCTGCAGATGGGACGCGCAAGTCACACAGAAAGAAGCGGCAGAAGAAAGAACAAGATGCGGTGGACAGGAGCTTTGTGGAGGCACAGGCAGGATTGTATGTGGTCGGCTGAAACGCAGTGGCGCGCGCATGTGGGTTGCTCGCTGGCTGGTGCTCTGCTTCCCCTCCATACATCTTCCCTTGTGCCTGTTTGCAGGCTGCAGCAGACCTGGCATCAAGGCTGGCGAACCAGACTGCCACACTGGATGCTCTGTTTGAGATGCTGTTCAGGCTAGTGTGCCACGTTTCTGGCTTGTTCACGACGGCAGCTGGTGTGTCAACAACCTGTTTCAAGCAAGCACCATTGTGTATATTGCAGGGTGCTGAAGACCTGCTCGTCATCTCAGCTGATGCAGTACGACGGTGCGCCACTGCACCTTGCAATCCGTATTCATGCGCGTATGGCTGACGGGGCCCGTATGCTCGCGCTTGTGGTTCAGGCAGGTGGCCAGCTGCTGCCCCCGTCTGCTGCAGCGTTTGAGCTGCCAAACCCCTCCACACCTGGTGCAGGCTCCCCGCTGTCACGGCATCGCTTTCAGGAAAAGTTTCCACTTCTGTTCCCTGTGCTTCGCCTGCTAAGCAAGTTTGTGCATCTTGTCGGGTGAGCAGAATCAGTGCAGATAGAGCGTTCGCGTGCGACCCACTGCATTACGTAATAGCATGCTGGCAGTGTCACACTGGGTGTCGCTGTCGTGTCTCTGTGGGTCGAACTGGGAGCACTGGTAAGCTGATCGGCCTGCTGACCCACAACTGCAGTATTGAGTACGTTGACGACATCACTGCACAGCTCCGGCTGCTTCTGCACAGCAGTGCACTGCCGCCTCAAGAGCGCCTGTCCGTGCTGGTCACCGCAGTAGATATTGTGAAGCACCAGGTAAGGGCGGAGCACGTCCACAATGCACTTACTGTCAGGGGCGAATGCCATGGCTGCCGGCAACAGCACCCTCAAGCGCCCCGCTGGGCAACTCTCGCCCCTCGGGATGGTTGCCGCAGGGCGGCACTGTGACGGCTGAGCATGCCGGATTCTACTCGGAGCTGTTTGCCGCACTCAAGCACATCATGTTGGTGCCGCTGCTGGACAACCCAACACCAGGCAGCAGCGGTGGCACAGGAGACAGGGAGCAGGAGCTGAGTGATGACGACTGGTTCAGCAAGGCAGCGGCTGCAGCTAAGGCGCATTCAGATACCCTTGGCGGCCAGGTGAAGCTGTGGTGGGCAGCTGTGTCGTGTGCATGTGCATAAGATGTTCCACGATGACTGACACTGCTGATTGCATGCACCCGCCACAGGTGTGCTACCTGACATGTCAGGCTTTGGAGCAGCTTTTGCTGGACAGCAAACTGCTGGACGGCATGCGGCAGGTGCGCCACTGGGCTATGTCACTTCACCTGCCACGTCCTTGATGCTGCTTTGTTTCACTCCCTAGCCTCCAGTCTGCTGCTGCAGGCAGCCTTTCTGAAGCGCATGCTGGCTGCGGCGGCGGCTGCAGGCGACACCGGTTTGACAATGGGCCTCCTTTGCGTGCTTCAGCGGGTGCTCAGGTACGGGAGGCTGACCCTCAACAATGCCGCTAATTCTCTAGTTCGAAAGGTGGCATTAACTTGTGCTATAAACGATCAAAATGCAGACGGTCACGGCAACTGCAAGGCATGCTGCAACATGAGGAAGGTGGCCCCTCGGCCCAAGGCTACCGCCCCGATGCTGATGATCCTGCAGAGGTACGGGCGTGTACCTGGAGTGAGTTGGTCAGTCGTTGTTGATGTTGCTTTCATTTGCTGGTGCGTCTGTGCATTCAAGCTGCTGTTGGACTGCGGTTTTGGCGCGCAGGCGGGCGCTCTGACGACGCCGCTGTGGGAGCTCAGCCTGTTGACACAGCACTACCATCCACGCGTGCATTCAGCCTGTGTGGAGCTGGCCTCCGGCAACTTCAGCAGTGGCAACGGCTCCCGTCTCCTGCCACTCTCCGGCAGCGTGGCAGCATTTGCCGCATCATTCTGCACAGCAAATGGCGCTTACAACCCACCGCCTACACCAGCGTAGCTCAAGGAGGCCGACGGCATCCTCGCCTTTTACATGTTGCGCAGTTTGTCAATTATCCTACTGTACCAAAGTCGTCGCCTTTCCCAGCCCGACACCCAGCACCATCTTCGCGATGTGAGATGCTGTAAGGCCGGCGTCTGCCAGCTGCTCAGCCTGAAGTGGGGACAGCCAGGAGGGAAGCACGCACAGGTCTTCAGCAGTAGCAGCATTTCCGAAGGAAGCAATGTCACAGCACATATGGCTGGCCAGAGGGCTGATTCCCAACTGCTGTAACCACCCAGTCTACCTGGGTGCCATGCTCAATGTAGCGGTCGGGCAGGGTGAGGGGCCGGAACTTCAGGTTGCCATCCATCAGGCCCTCGAGACACAGAAACTGCGGCAGTGCAAAAAGCGGCGGGCTGGTTTGCGGGCGCTGAAGGTATGCGGGAACAAGGAGGCGTGTGTCCAGTTACCGCCATCCACCTCTGCTGCTGCAATGCTCACCTGCATGACGTGCGCCGCAAAGCCACCAATGGACCCCTCCTCGACAGTGATCACCACGGGGTGCTCCTTTGCAAGCCGCCGCAGCATGTCAGTGTCCAGCGGCTTGCAGAAGCGCGCGTCCACCACAGTGGCTGAGACTCCTGCCTGCAGCAGCCAGGAGGGTGTGCCCGAGCACGGTTCCTGGCTTTCCAGTCGAGCATGGCCAGCCAGCTTTGCAACGGTCTCCAGCCATGCAGCAGCCTCCGGGCCTGAGCAAACAACAAGATGCAACCGCGCACCTGCTGCAGCAGTTCGGCTGCGGCCAGGCAATCGTTCACTGGGTTGCCGTAGCCAATCAGGGCAACATCACTGCCGCTGCGCCGCAGCCGCATTTTGCCGATCTGCATGACCGTGGCGCACATCTCAGCACGGACAACAGCCAACATCGCCAGGCGACAGCAGTGGCAAAACATCATACAACAGAGGACAGAACCCATATCTCCTGCCGGCGCGCACCGGCAGCGGGGTGCCCTTGAGATCAGGCGTGACGCCCTCGCTGGCAAGGTCAATGCCCAAACCATTGCCACGGGGGAAGCGGAAGCACGATGGCCTGCACGGGCACGCACTGACACGCTCACGTTACTGTCACTAGCATGGCAGGGCACACTCAGTGCCAACGCCTTCTTGCCCGGCACTGGCTGGCACACTACGCGCACCGGTCATCAATGGCCGCGCAGGTGGCCACCATGTTGATCAGTTCTGCCTCATTGGAAGGCGCCATGACGACCATGTTGGGCAGGCATGCCATGTACGTTACGTCAAATGCACCGCAGTGCGTGGCGCCGTCAGCGCCCACAAGGCCAGCACGGTCCATCGCAAACCGCACTGCATGTGCCAGGAAAGAGAAGCGCAACATTGGCGAAGGTTGTAGGGCAGGCGCCAGCAGGGGGAATTCTCTTGCTGGCCGGCGGCATGCGACTGTTCCCCGCCAGGCGCCGCATGCTGCCATAGCAAGCCCACCATACCACGGCAACCGCACCTGGCAGATTCTGCAGCGACACGTCATGCACCACCTGGTCGTAGCCGCGCTGCAGGAAGGAGGAGTAGATGGCCACAAACGGCGCCAGCCCCTCGCAGGCAAGGCCTGCTGCAAATGTGACCGCGTGCTGCTCTGCGATGCCCACGTCGTACACGCGCTCGGGGAACACCTGCGCAAACGCAGGTCGGTGGCAGGAGGGTATCTAGTTGAGCGAACATGGTCTTTGAAGGGGATTGCAAAGGGGGGATCTGCTTGCAGTTGCAGCGGAGGGGACAAGCCTGCAGCGCGGCACGGGCTTGCCTTCTCGAACCGGTTCATGCCAGTGCCGCCACCCATGGCAGCATGGATGCCCACAATGCGCGCGTCCTTCTTGGCCTCCGCCACCAACGCGTCGGCAAAATAGTTGGTGTAGGATTGTGACTGCAGGCAGGGGACCAGGGCTGTCTCTGGGTAACTGTGGCACACCAGCGTGCAACCGCTGTGTATCATTGGCGTGACTCACCTGGCTCTTGGGTGCAGCCTGCTTGCCCGTGACAGTGTCGTAGGGCACCACGCCATGCATCTTATCAGATGCGCTCTCAGCTGGTAGGTAGCCGCGCCCCTTCTCCGTCACAATGTGGAGCAGCACGGGGCCCACTGTCTCAGTCGTCTTGATCTCTGCACCAGCAAGGCAGGACAGGACACTTGGGCAGCACCAGTGACGCCGGGCAGGCCCCGATCTGCAGATGCACTGTGCCACAAGGAGCCACCGGCACGGCTTCAAGCACTGCGAGGCAGCCAAGCCTGGGCGCCAAAGCACAAAAGGGGGAATGGAGACTCGCCAGTCAGCACGTCAACGAGGTCCTGCAGGTTGTGGCCGTCCACAGGGCCGATATAGTAGAAGCCCAGCTCCTCAAACAGCGTGCTGCCTGTGCCGCTGATCATGCCTCGCGCATACTCGTCGATCTTGGCAGTCGCGTTCTGAATCACTCCCGGCAGCTGCTTGGTGACGCCCTTGGCGATCTCGCGCAGCTCGCGCAGCTGACGGTTGGCCTGTGAAAGCAGCACAGCAGAAGCGGGGCAGCAGGTTGGCATGGCACCGCAAGCACTGTGGCTACTTAACAGTGAGGAAACGTAGTGCAGCCCCAACTGCCACCGCTGCACCCCAACCGCAGCACCTGCAGGCGCGCCAGCGTGGATGACAGCGCGCCAACAGGCTCCTGGTTCTTCCCATTGTACTGGGTGGGCAGTGAAACCTGCAGCATGCCGACGGACGCGTGGGGTCATCAGTGCAGCCGCACTGGCTACTAGCGCTGGTGAGTCGTGCTGCTTGGGCGCAGGCATGAGACCCGCCGGCAGGGTTGGGAGGCGGTAGGTGGGGCCCACGATGCAGCTGCAATGGCTACTGGTGGCTGGCGAGTCTTGCTGCTTGGGCTATTTGCGGCCTGATCTGCGCTGCATCGCACCTGCTGGTTGTCGTTCAGGATGACAATCATATTGGTGTCCAGGAAGCCGGCATGGTTCATGGCCTCGTATGCCATGCCACCAGTGATGGCACCGTCACCAATGACCTGCAAGGCACCGCAGGTGGTGGGTGGGACCGCCGGAGGAGATGCCCGCTGCTCGCAGGGTGCCATTCAATGCGACCGTGTGGCCGGGCAGCAGTGAAGAGCAGGCAGCGCACCGCCACAACGTTGTTCTTCCGACCCTTGACGTCGCGCCCGACAGCCATGCCCAGCGCGGCGGAAATGGAGGTGGAGCTGTGCCCGGCGCCGAATGGGTCGTAGGGCGACTCGGCGCGCTTGGTGAAGCCTGCAGTAGGTGAGCACGCCGCCAGAGCACTTCAGCCGCAGCCTTTGCCTCTTGCCCCCAGGCAGCTGCCTGCCCAGGACGGCTGTCGAGAGTGGTGCGTTCAGCCACTTTGCCGCCCACGGCCTGCACTGGAGCGTCCATCGCTGCGTCTGCTGAGCGCTAGCAGCAGCCGGCGGTGGGCCCCGGCAGCACATGCTAGCCTCCCCACTGCTCACCCGAAAGACCGTTCAGCTGGCGGATGGTGTGCATGCGGCTGCGCCGGCCCGTCAGCATCTTGTGGATGTATGCCTGGTGGCCCACGTCCCAGATGACCTTGTCCTCGGGCGTGTTGAACACATAGTGCAGCGCCACCGACAGCTCCACCACGCCCAGGCTGGAGCCAAGGTGCCCGCCCGTCTTGGCCACGGTGTGGATGAGGTCTGCGCAGAGCATGGCAGGTAGATGCAAGACAGCAGGGTTGTGTCAGCCTGGCCGGATGCGGTCAACCTATGCGAGCGCACCACCAGGAGTCGCGCGGGCGCCGGCCCGACGCCCACCGGCGCGCAGCTCCTTGCAGAGCTTCTTCAGGTCGCCCAGGCCCAGGTTCTTCAGATGCACAGGGTAATTGACGGTGTCCAGCAGCGGCGTGGGCGGCCCCGTCTCCTGCGCCACCAGGAGGGGCGGCGATTTGGCGCATGCGGCAGTAGTGGCGCCGGCACGCGTTTGCGTTGCGCAGAGCTGATCCATGCACCCTATGCGCGTACGGCTACGCCATGCCTGTCAGACCTCAAGACAGTATTTCTTGCCCATCAGGTTGGCGTGGCCAACCGTGCCCCGGCCGGCAAATCGGGTTGAGTTTGAGCTGCCACACTGGCGCCCGCGGCGGCAGCGGCGGCAGCGGCAACGCCACAATGCCTCACGCACCTCCCACTCCTGCAGCTCATCCACGGAAAGCGTGTCCCAAGGGCGCGGTTCCCCTGCAGCGGCCTGGGCGCGCGCGGCAGACCGGCCCCGGGCGCCAAAGGGTTTGCGAGGGGTGGCGCAGGCGCCCCCGCGGACTGGCTGCTGGCGCAGCGGGTTGCCGCACGCCGCCAGCATCGGGGGGGCTGGCGATGGGGGGGGCCTGGAGCTGAGGTGGGCTGATGGTGCTGGTATGCTGGTTCTGGTATGCTGGTTCTGGTATGCTGGGTGGCTGCTGTTGGAGCCCTGGGGACAGGGAAGGGAGGGCCCCCAGATTACACTGACCCCATCCATGCTGCATGGAGGGGCCCCATGAAAGGTCCATGCTTGGTCGCCCCGGCTGCTGTTGCGCTTTTCCCTGCCTCCGCTTGCTTTGCTCTACTCTGCCTCTGCGCCTGGGCTCCTGCCGCCGCCGCCGCTGCCCCCCTGCGAGGAAGCTGGCTATTGTTGCCGCTGGGTTTGTTAATCGTGACGCCTGCTCAGCCTGGAAGTGTGAACAGC
>RRZL01000069.1:2580339-2652099 GCA_006782975.1 Chlorella sp. Dachan | reverse complement strand
TGCGCATTTCACAGTGTTGTTTCAGTAATGGAGTGTCGTTTCAGTGGTGTACGTACCAATGCCGTCATCGCTGTATCACAACCAGTGCATGGCCAGCAGAGACCATGCTACGCTTGGGGCATGCAGCACGCCCATGGTGCCCCACACCCGCCCACCCCCGGCGGCACTTGGCCAGCATCATGCGACGGTGCCACCGCCACCTGCTCTGATCAATGGATGCGGTGTGGGTGGGGTGTGTCGTGTCGCTGTGTGCCTCACAATGCATCAACACCGCAGCCCAGCCGGTGGCAGGTGTGCAGGGCAGGAGTGCAGGAATGCGCACACAGCACCCAGGTGCCTGCTGGGCGGGTGAGCCAGGTTGCGCATGGGCATTTCACAGTGTTGTTTCAGTAATGGAGTGTCGTTTCAGTGGTGTACGTACCAATGCCGTCATTGCTGTATCACAACCAGTGCATGGCCAGCGAAACCTGGCTCACCCGCATGGGCACACGTGCACACACACACATCGCACATCCCGTCGCCCCCCGCATTGCCGTCACCAGCCACGCCAGTGATCCTGACCAGTGGCCCCCTCGCTGCCACAAATGCTGCACAGGCACAAAGGGAGGCATGCGGGAAGCGAAAGGACGATCAGATGGCACACGAACCGGCCCGAGAGGTACGCACCGCACCCAGCCGCGCCCTGTGCACCCATTGCAACTTGAAGTGCAGCAGTGCAGCAGCCGCACCCGATGCACTGGCTGCTGCACCGCTGGCTGCTGTGGCCTCACCTGCACCCTGGCATACCCCACCCTATTGCTGCAGTGACCCCACCACATGTGCGCCGCTCACGCCAGCGAAACCCCGGCGGTGGCAGCGGCAGCTGATCTCGCACGGCTGGGCTCCGCGGCACTCCCTACTCTAGTACACTTCCGACATGTACAGTTAACAAGATGGAACAGTCAAAAATGCCATGCAGCCAAACTAATGTTGTAAATCTGATGAAATGATGAAACTGCCCGGGCGTCAGTGATTCAGACCCCCGCATCACGCACACGCGGGGTTTTGATCGCCGGCCAGGCAGAACCACCTTACAGGCGAGGTCGCAAGCCCCCTCCCCACTCCCCGTCGTCCAGAACAACAGCGGGTGCACACAGAGCCACGTTGCAGCTATAGCCGCAGCACAGGCACCGCTGCAGCCGCCGCAGCCTGCGCCGCCGCCGCCCGCCCGCTGCCTCCACATGCTGCCAGCCGGCGCAGACGCGCTCCTCGCCGGGGGCGCCGGCGAGCTTGTTCAAGGTGGGAAGCGGCTGTGCTCATTGGCTACTGTACGCATTTTGATCCGTTCGCTGGGTTGCCATTCCTCGCCACTACGGTAAGCTGGTCCCCCTTCCCCCGGTAGCAGCGCCCTTGGAAGCGGCTGCCCTTTTCGGCTGATTTGCTGCAGCTCTAGTCAGGCCTCGTGATTTATCAGAATGCAATTATTTGAACACTACTTACAGTGGATCTGAAACACGTGTGCTTTAAGCCGGCTGACACATACTGCTCCTTACGCCACCCTCCGCCAACAATGCTGTGTTGATTGTGCCTGTTGCCGGTTTCAATTCCTGCGGCAGGCGCAGCCAAAAGGGCATTCCACTGCAAACGGCTCACCGTCATGCCAAGCGATTTGCCTGCCACGTATGGCCACGGTGGCGCCGGGCTCCCTCAGCTCCTTGGCGTGCCGGATGCCGAGGGCCTGTTGGCACGTGGAGAGGGCCTGGTGGACACCTCACAGGTGCGGCAGTCAAGTCATGCAACAGTGATGTGTGTGGCTGCTCTCTGATGATGATCACAACACTCGTCAGGATGCGAGGTTGCATTGCCACGCCTGCTGTTCACATGAGTCAAGCCTGTTTCGTGTCGCGTAGGCACCACCCCTGCCAAAAGCCCCCATGGAGGCGTCGGTGCAGCCGCACTGGCTGGCCGTTGACGGCGTCCAGCCAACGACGGCGGAGAATGCACCGGCGCGCCGCATGGCTGCAGTGCACGCCACCTTGTCACGTCAGTCCGCACCAGTCACTTCCGTGCCCCTGCCAGCTGCAAGAGCTGCTCCCGTTCCCGCCGCACCAGCAGACGGCAGGGGCGACGGGGAGTCTGGCAGCCTGGCAGTGGGCCTGCCACTGCGCCACTCGCTGCCTGACGAGCTGCAGCTGTATTTTGACATGGTGCGGCGTACGCTGCAGGCAAGCAGCAGTGGCAGCGCCCAGGCGGGCCATGCCGTGGCGACCAGCCTGGCCACCGACCCAGGCACGTTCGGCTGGGATGGGTTCAGAGAGGGAGGGTGGCTGGGTGGAGAGTGTTGGGAGTGAGGTGCGGCAGGGATGCCCAGTTGTGGTGTGCAGCTGCTCCCCATACCTCAGCGGTGTGCTGCTGCTGCCCATACTTAAGCGCCTGCCGTCCTTGCCTTCGGACCCTGCAGGTCTGCAGCCCATGCTTCCATACCTGGTGCCGCTTCTGGCGCAGGAGGTCGGCTGCAACCTGGGCAATGTACAGCACCTGCGCCTGCTCCTCAGGTGGGCAGCGGCGTGAGGCTGTGCTGAGAGGTGTGGTGGCAGGTGTGCAAGTTCCGCCTTGTGAGGCGGCTTCTGCGGACCTCTTGCCAGGTTGTCCACCCATCCCCCCTCTTTCCTTGCAGCGCGGTCCGTGGGCTGCTAGGCAACCCGCACCTCCAGATGGCTCCTTACATCCACCACCTGCTGCCAGGTTGGCTTCCGCTGCGGCGTGTAGCAGTGCCAGCCCCAGCAAATATGCTTTGGGGAGCTCTGCAGCTCTTAGCATTTAGCTATAAAGCCTGCCGTCGTGTTGCGCCCTGCGCAGCGATCTTGACGTGCCTTGTAGCCAGGGGCGTGGGCACAACGGCCACCGGCTGGAGCATCCGCGAGGAGGCAAGCATTGGTTGCATTTCTCCCCTGCTGCATTCATGGCATGAGCTTGAGCAACGTGGTCGTTATCCATCAGTATGTCAGGCCGCACCTGAGCCGTTCCACCTGCAGGCTGCAGCGCTGCTTGGCCTTGTTGCACAGCGATCGCAGGAGCACAATGACGAGCTGGCGGCAGCACTAGCGCGCGTGCAAAAGTCGCTAGCAGCTGCGCTGCTTGACGACGCCTCAGAAACCCAATTCGGTGAGTAAAAAAAGCCCCAAGTAAAATTCCAGGGCTTGTTTGCGTCGCCGCAGGGTCCGCAGCCACTGTCATGGCGTCAGATGCTGCATTGCTGGCCCCACATAGGATAGAATGCGGGCAGCCAGAGATTGCCTGTCCACACATCTATCTGTGGCTGTACCTGCTACCAGGTCTTGCCCATTGCTGCCATTTGAATGCATCCTGCAGGGTCCCTGGTAGGCCTGATGGCATTTGGCGTGCCCGTTGTGCTTTCTACCATTATGCCCAAGATTCAAAAGTACTGCAAACAGCTGCAGGTACGAACACCATTTTGCACCCTCTGCAGGGCACTTTGGGTAGTAGGCTGGGTGCACCACTTGCTTGAGGCTGCTCCTTAGGACCCACCTGCCCGCAGGTGGACTGCCCCACGGTTGGCCAGCTGCAAGTGCGAGCAGCATTGCTTGTGGCCTTGGGGCGCTGCATGACGTGGGACGGCGGGAGCGAGGCACCAGCCATTCTGCGAGCAGTGCAGGGCACCTGGCTTGCGGACGTCCTTGTAAACCACTCTTTTCCCCAGTATTCTCCCCTTCTCTGATTACATTCTCTGATTACATTTTGGAGGGTTGCTTGCAGAGTCACACACCTGCCCGCATGCCTCACTCGCTGTCACTCGCCAGGCCCGCTGCGACATCAAACTCATGCGCTGTAATCTTGCCACGCTTCAGCTTCCTGAGCAATGCATAGTCCTTCTCCATCTCCTCCATCTCCTCGCGCTCCCGCTGCTTGCGGCGCTTCGCCGCCGGCAGGTGCACCTCAGGCTGCCACGTATGGAAAGGCAGAGGAGCACGCAACTCAGACGTTGCCACAGTAGGAGCACTCAGTAGGCAAGGATGTCAAGACTTATCAGCTGCACGACAGAGGCAGAGGGCTACGCAGGCCATCAGTCTTGACCCACATGGTCTCTTAGGCTAGCGCGTTCTCACCTGCGCTGCCTGGCGTTGCCGCCGCTGGCTTTGCTGCTCCTCTGCCGCAGACTGCCGCTCTTTTGCCCGCTGCTTAAGAACGGCCAGCCGCTGCTTCTCGCGTGCCTTGTCTCGGAAGCGCACTGCACAAGAGCACGGACAATCGGAGCTGTGAGACAACACTTGCCAGTCCTCTCACTCCGAGATCCCTTACACAGCCCCCGGACCTGTGTCTGGGTCGACTTGCGAGGGAGTGAAGCCCTCAAGCCCCTTCCCGCCCTGCTTGATCTCAGGCATGCGAGGCAAGCGAAGCAGTGCAAAGGCTGTGGCCAGCCGGCCGAGCGCCAGGTCCTGCAGAATTAGGGTACACATGATGGTTGAAGTTAAATGATGCAGTGTGGCAGGGAGACAAATGTGCAGCTAGGCCTGCATGCAAACAATGATTACCTGGGGCCTGAATATGAACTTGCAGTGGTGCTCCTTATAGGCACGCACGTAGCTCACAAAGGCCTTAGTGCCTGCCTCCATGACAAGCCTGCGACACCAGAGCTTGCCGACCGATCAGTAGTAGCTGTGCATGCACTTCCTTCTACCAAAAAGGCAGCCCAGCTCCTCACCGGTCGGTCTCCGCCAGGCGCTGCAGCGTGGGCTGTATGTCTGGCAAGTGCTTGGCTAGCGGCGCCTGCTGCAGCGGAACCTTCCGCACTCGGAGGAAATCCACGTAGCTGACCTCGTGAGGCAGCAGGTACACAACTGCAGCACAAGGCAAAATGAGCGCGGTCAAAGCCAGGTGAGCCTCTGAGCCTCATGAACATGGGATGCCACGACATGACAGCAGGTCTCACCTGCATTGCCGCTGCGCCCCATGCGGGCTGTGCGCCCCACTCTGTGCACGAACGCACTAGGGTCCTGCACCACATGAGCGGCCGTCACCGAGCTGCAATGGTGGAAAGGTGGACACTGCAGACAAAAGGCAGCTAACAAACATGCTGACACAAACAACGGGCTTGCATGTCACCCGCCTGTGGGGGGTCGAACTGCACAATCCAGTGCACGTCTGGAATGTCTAAGCCCCGCGCAGCCACATCCGTGCACAGCAGCACGCCTGCATAGGCCAATGGATGCCGCGCAGCGGATCAACAGCAAGCATCGGCAACAAAGGCAGGCTTGAGAACCTGAACCAAACTGCTAGGGGGCCATAGCAGCACATTGAGGGCGTCAGCTGCTCGCCTGAGGGTGCCTCTGCAAATGCGGACAGCGTTGCGGCACGGGCTGCCTGCTTCATCTTGCCGTGCAGAGCCATCACTGGTAGCGCCTTGCAGTGCGACAGCCGGGGCAGCACGGCTGGAAGGAAGCGGCATGGAAGGAACGTGTGAGAGGCCACCAAGCTATGTCGTAACGCAGTGGATGTTGGCATGCCGCTGCGACGGAATGCCTTTGGTGGTGGCAGGGCTGAAGAGCACACCAGAGCAGCAGATCCCCAGCCGCAAAGCTCAGCAGCAGCCATGTACAGCAGCAACAGAAGCCCACCTGACACAAAGTCGACGCATGCACAGGTGAGGAAGTAAACAATAGTCTTCTCAGCTGCATGCTCCTGAAGTTCCAAAGGAGGACAGTCGAATGCGTTGAGCAACATCAGCAGTCACTGCGCTGCAAAGCGCTACAGAGGCTGGAGCAGCCAGGTTTAACCCTTTACCTTTAGAAAGGCTACTAGCTGTGGCAGCTTCAGCCCTGCTTCGCTGACGGTGTACTGCAGTCACAGGGTCAGTGGACCTATGAGACAAGACATGCAAGGCATTGGCAGTTGACATGCAGTGCTGCTGCTTCTGCTTCTGCTTCTGCTGCTGCTTCTGCTGTTGTTGCTGCTGCCGCCACTGCGCTGCTGCTGCAGCAACTGGGCAAAAGCACTTCCCCACCTGTATTTGCAGTGTGCTAGGTGTGCGCTGGGCCATACCAGCAGGAGGGGCTGCGCCTTGCTGGTCACGTTCAGGAGCTGTATACCCTGAGTCCGCTAGCGCCACAGCCACGTTGACCCGCACTGCATGTTGGCCAGGCAGGATGCAGCCCTTGTTGACTCAGGATGAGCGTCCGGCAGGCATGAATGCACACGCAAGGGCACCACCCCACCTACCGGGGTTGCGGAGGCCCGCACGGGCCAGCGCCTCAACTGCTTCTGTCTGCGTGGCACTGAACAGGCCTGCCGCGGATGGGAAAGAGCACGTTGGTGTGAAGCTGCATGCCTACTGCGTACGGCTGCTTGTGCACGTGCCTGGCCACACAGCACCATGCAGCTGCTCAGAGCTGCGCAGGCCTCTCACCTGTGCGCCGCTGCCGTGGAAGGCGGTGCATGATAGCATCGAGCTGTGCCTTGAATCCCATGTCAAGAAGGCGGTCAGCTTCATCCAGCACCAGTACCTCCACTGCAAAAGGCTCGGGAGAGGCACGGTTCACCGCTGCCTGCACACACTCAGCAGCACACATCCGTGACCGGGCAGCTTTGCAAGGTGCACCACCCCGACCTGTGCGCAGGTCCATAGTGGCACAGCGCTGCATGATGTCATCCAAGCGGCCGGGTGTGCCCACGAGGACGTGGCCCCCGCTCTCTTTGAAGGCAGCCACGTCTGCTGCTGCGTCCCTGCATGCAGTTGGGGGGGCGGGGCTCGTTGTCTTTGGGGCGGTGGGCTGGGGCAGGGGCGCTGAGCAAGGGCCGACGAGCATGCACCATTCCACAGACCCGGTTGTGGTGGCCCTGAGCACAAGCACTCACGTGCCGCCCACTAGAAGGAGCGCGCGCAGCCAGGGCACGCTGGCGACGTACGGCTGCGCCACCTCATAAATCTGGCGCGCCAGCTCGCGAGTGGGGCTGACGACGACGGCGCCGACCTGCAGCGCAGGGGGTGCGTACCGTGGGAGCTGTGAGTCCCAGCAGCAGTGCAAGGATCGATTGAGTCCCAGCCCCAGGCGAGCACGCACCTGATTCTTCTTCAGCGGCTGCTCCAAGCGCCGCAGGCGCTCCACCAGCGGCAGCACAAACGCCAGCGTCTTGCCGCTCCCAGTGCACGCATCCACTGCCACGTCCTTGTTGCCGCAGAAAAGGGGGATGGTGGCCTCCTGCGGGGCGCGCAACGGGGTGCAAACGGCAGTCGTCGCGGGCAAGGTGCCGGCACGAGCAGCCCCTCTCTCCAACCACCCCCTCTCGCCACCCTCACCTGCACGGGCGTGGGCGACTGGAATCCCTGCTGCTCCACCACAGCCAGCACCTCGGGGCCCAGGCCCAGGGTGGACCAGCGGGCCATGGTGGCAGCAGCGGCGGCGGCGGCGGCGGCGGCGGTAGTTGTCAGCCGGGGGCAGGGGCTGCAGCTGAGGCGGCCCGCGGTCGTCGGGCTAGGCAAACTAGCGGCAGAATTGAGGTCACGGCAGCCAAAAGCTGGCTGGCTGGCGACTTGTCTCGCCTGGGTATGGGTATATGGGGGGGGGAGGGGGATTTTGGTGCGTGTCTGCAATGCCCGCAAGGCACAGAATGAAAGAGGGGGGGATTGAGTGCATGCCATGCATGGCTCTGGGAGCCCATGGGCCTGGCTGAAGACCATAGCAACCTGAGTCGGGGTCTCACCTGTTGATCGCGCTGGGTGCAGCGCTTGGGGTGCCAAAGCAGCTGGCCCAAGCCACAGAAAATGGTGGGGGCTAGGCTGCTTGCTCCCGCTGCCGTCTCTTGCACCTGCTTCGCGCCTGCCTCTCCCCGCCGCTGCCGAGAAACCACGATGCATGCTGCCCCGCCTCTGCCGCTGAGCAGCGCTCCATCCGCTGTGCTCGCTCCATCCGCTGTGCTGCCACCGCCCGCAAACCGCTGCGCGGGTGGCGACCGAGCTAACCCGATCGCTGCCGGGCCGCGCTGCCCGCTCCCGCCGTCCGCCGCCGCCACCGCCGCCGCTGCTGCTCTGCTGCTCGTGACCGCGCCGCCGCCGAAGCCGCCCCCGCGGCCAAACACCCCCGCTCACCTCATCCAAACAGGCGTCCAAGTTTTGGGCCGCGAGCTCCAGCGAGGAGGAGAGCGAAGAGGAGGTGACGACGTCGGAGGAGGAGACGTCTTCCGGTGCGGCGCCGCTTGCTGGCCCAGGCCGTGCCTCACGCTGGGCCGCCCGCTGTGCCGCCCCCACCCCGCACCCGCCCGGCCTCTTTTAGCCCTCGCCTCCTGCCCTCCTGGCTGCTTGCAGATGACAGCGGCTCCGACTCCGACTCCAGCAGCAGCTCGAGCTCCAGCAGCAGCGGGTCCAGCCGCAAGAAGGGTGCCAGCCGCTTCCTCATGGGCAGCTCGGACAGCGAGAGCGAGGATGAGCGGCGCGTGGTGCGCAGCGCCAAGGACAAGGCGTACGACGAGCTGCGTGGCACGTGCAACGAGATCAAGGTGCGCGCTGCCACTTAGGAATGGCGCTGTACCAGGCAGGCGGAGCAGCAAGGGTGCAGCTGCCATGCATGCGCCAAACAAGCAAGCTGGCCGCGCCATGTCTGACGCGCAGAACAAGATGCACATCAACGACTGGGCTGCCATCCAGACGCTGTTTGACAAGCTGAACAAGCAGCTGGAGCGCACACAAAAGGCAAGCAGGGCGGCGCTGGCGGCGGTGGGACGGCTGGCGGCGAGGGTGTGTCCCCTGCGGCGGCGCTGGATCAATGCTGCTCTGACCCGGGCTCCAGCAACGTCTTGTGCTGCAGGTCACCCAGAGCCTTGGCGTCCCGCGCGCCTATGTCCGCATGCTGTGCGAGCTGGAGGACTTTCTGAACAAGACGCTGGCAGGTGCGGACCGCTGGGCCTGGGGCGCTGCTTGCCTCCTGCCTGGCCCACCCTGCCTTATGACAAGTGTGCCGTTCCATCCCCGTCGCGCCTGACTGCAGAGAAGCCCAAGCTGAGCCCCACCAACACGCGCGCGCTGACGCGCATGAAGCAGACGCTGCGCAAGCACAATGCGGCGTACACGGAGCAGATGCGGCTGTTCCGGTGAGAGCAACTGTTGGCGCCGCGCTTAAGCGGCAGCAATATTGGAAGCACGGCTGCAACTGGGCGGGGTCCTGCTGATTGCCGCCTTTGGAGGAATGATGAGGCTAACCAAGTGGCTCGCATTTCTGCAGGGAGAACCCAGTGAGTGAGACGGAGGAGGAGGAGCCCAGCCCCAGCGAAGACGAGTCTGAGGGTGAGTTGCTCGGGTGCTCTGAGCTTGGCAGGTTCCCTGGCACTTGTTGCCATAAAACTACATGGAGTTGTAGCGGCTCGATCTTCAAGCCTGGGAGCAAACAGTATGGTGTACCGGCCGGCTGCTCTTGCAAGGAGGGGACGTAACACAGTTTGCCTGTTGACCCCTCGTTACCCATCGTGTGCCAGAGAGCGGCAGCGAGCGGGAGCTGAACACCGAGGAGGAGGAGGAGGCCAAGTTCAAGAGCGGTGTGTACGCCTTGTCGTCCGTGCTCTGCATGGCGTTGCATGCTCAAGTCCCGTTGGCGCAGCTTGCTTCAACTGACGTGCCCTGAGCTGCGACCCGCCGCGCCTCCTGCCCGCAGTGCGCACGGGAGTGGTGCAGCGCCCCAAAGACAAGCTGCTGACGATGGACCCCAAGGAGATTACGTATGAGATGGTGCAGAAGAAGCTGCAGGAGATTGCCATGGCTCGCGGCAAGACGACCCGTATCGACCGGCAGGAGCAGGTGCATGCCCTCAGCCAGCCCAGCGCAGGCCGCCTGTGAGCTCTGTGGCAGGCTCAACTCCATGCATTCATGTCTTCCCGCTGAACGAACAATGGCAGGCAACCTTGCAACGTACTCCACTCGCTGAAACGTCTCCTGTGCAGATCGAGATGCTGACGTACCTCGCAGGCGTCACCAAGGGGCCTGTCCAGAAGCTGGAGGTGCTCATCAACGTCATTACCGTCACCTTTGATATGAACCAGCCCACACAGGTGGGGTTATGGATCAGCAGCAGGCGCGGGTGGGGGCGCATCCCTGCCACGTGCATTGAATGCACGAGCCATGCTCGTGTGTTGGTTCAGTGTTGCACATGTTTGCCCAATTGACACAGTTGATTTTCTGTGCCGCAGAGTGCCATGACGGTGCCCAACTGGAACCGCTGCGCACAGACCATGTTCGACATCATGGTGAGTGGCAGTTATGCTTGCTTTGTACTTACTTTTACTTTTATGAGCTGAGGTGCTGTAGTGGCGGCAGGCGAACTTCTCAGCTTCCTGCATATGCCCGCGTTGCCGTTTACACACCTCATTCCGCCACTGACTGCAGGTGCTGCTGGACGAGAACCACCACATCACGCTGACGGACACCCCGCCCGAGGAGGAGCGCATCGAGGAGCCGGAGACGGGCACGCCCACTCAGGCAAGTAGGCAGTCGGAAGTGCACCGCAGTGCTTGCCTCTGGGGCGTGTGGCAGTCTGGATTCACCCGTTCTGGCGCCTGCTGGCATACATTGTTTGCAGGTGTGGGGCAACCTGGGCGCGTTCCTGGAGCGCCTGGACGACGAGTGGAACGGCAGCCTCAAGGTGGGCAGGCTAGACATTTCTGAGTAGACAGCTTATAGAATGCTGAGCTTGCGGGTCATGCCACTGGTGGGGAGGTTGGACACCCATCAGACCCGCCTACTGTGCAGGCTCTGGATCCGCATGCCAACGAGTACATGGAGCGGATGAAGGATGAGGCAGTGCTGCTGGCGCTGGCACAGAAGGCGAGTGGCCATGCCGATTGCGCTCACCCAGAGCTTGCTTTGCGCATTATGTCCTGGCCCATTAGTCCAGACCGACTTACAAAATGACCCCTTCGGTGCCGCAGGTGTCCGATTACCTGCTGGCTCACAATGAGCTGGACAAGCTGGCAGGAGTGGCCCTGAAGCGCATCCAGCACTTTTATTACAAGACAGGTATGCTGACAGGTGGCAGCTGTTGAGTTATCAGCGCCCACTCTCAGTTCATGTTGAATTTTCCCAGCCGTTAACTGCGCCCAAGCGGCCTGCCTTCTGCAGATGTGGTGTATGCCGCAATGCGCAAGCTGGCCCTGCAGCGGCAGCAAGACTCGGCCGAGGCGCCCGAGGCGGCCACGCCTGCTCTTGAGGCCGAGGTGGTTGATGGCGAGGAGGCAGAGGGCGCCACCGGTGAGCACAGGGGTTGGGACTGGCATACAAGAAATTTGACTCGACTTTCCACCCCAGCGCGGCTGCGCTGCGCTGACTACCCATGCCGTTGAGGGAGAACTGCCGTCTGCTGCATTGCGCCCTGCAGAGCTGATTGTGGTGAAGATCCCGCACGACTTCAACATCCCTGACAGCTGCGCTGACCTTGTGGAGCAGGTGACACTTGCTTGCTTGCCTGCTGCAGCTTAGCGACCTGCACTTTGAAGTACGGTGGTGTTATCCCACTGCCTCCCCACCAGTTTTTACCCACCTGCGTCCCTCCCCCCTGGCTGTGCCCGATCAAACTGTTGCAGCTGGCACGCGTGGTGTACGCACATGGCAATGACAACCAGAAGGGGCAGGCGATGCTGTGCACCGTGTACTTCCGGTGGGCAACCTGATCACGGCCTGCTTGCATGTGGGTTGCTCTGCCTCCACTTGTGTACTTACATGTGTTTCTGTCTGGGCGGCTGCTCCCTGCAGCTGCATCCGCGACGATTTCTACGGCGCGCGTGACACATTGCTGATGAGCCGCATCCAGGAGCAGACTGGGCAGCTGGATGCCAAGATGCAGGTAGGGAGCAAAAGACACCGCTGCGGCCGGCAGGCTTCAAGGCTCACATGACGTTACCCACCTGCCCTGCACTGCTTAGTTGGCTCTGCCTTGCGTCCCCTGCCGCAGGTCCTGTACAACCGCACAATTGCGCAGCTGGGGCTGTCGGCCTTCCGAGCGGGCCTCATCTTTGAGTGCCACCAGTGCCTCATGGACCTCTACGGCACAGGCCGCGTGAAGGAGCTGCTGGCTCAGGTGGGCTGTCCATGCTGGCGGAGCTGCCTGTCTCGGTTGTCCGCAGCCAGCCACGCTTGCCACCAGCCACAGTACAGGCCTGCGCCGCACTAAGCGTGGCAGTACCCAACCTGTTTGCAGGGCATCCAGCAGCACCGCTTCCAGGAGAAGACCCCCGAGCAGGAGGCAGCAGAGCGGCGGCGGCAGGTGGGCTTGGTTGGCATGCCATGAATGGAGCCAACCCACCCGCTCGTCCGCTTCTGCTTACCAGTCTGCCGTGCTTCTGCTGTCAGGTGCCTTTCCACATGCACATCAACCTGGAGTTGCTGGAGAGCACGTATCTGATCTCTGCGATGCTGCTGGAGGTGAGCTGTTTGCTACATTTTCCCTTGTATTTGCTGGCTGCTCTGCAGAATAAAAGACAGCATAGGAGGTCTGCACTCATCAACGCAGCTGCGAATTGGTATAGGATCGCAGCAGCTACACTTACCTGCCCTACGCCCGTGCAGGTGCCCGCCATGGCGAGCTCGCAGTCCACAGATGTGCGCAAGCGGGTCATCAGCAAGCCGCTGCGCAGGCTGATGGACAACTATGAGCGGCAGAGCTTCACCGGGCCGCCAGAGAATGTGCGCGACCACGTGATGGCCGCAGTCCGCTCGCTGGCCACGGGTGAGGATGGTTGTTTGTGTAGCAGGGGGATTGAGCGAATAACAGCGTTGGATGGCTTTCTTGCAACACGTCTTGTCTGTCTGAAGATTGAATCTGCATTTGATTGCTCACACTTGACGTTGTCACGCGTAAAGTTCTTGGTACCTGGCCTGCAGGCGACTGGCGCCGCTCCTACCAGTTCGTCACTGCGCTGTCCTGCTGGAACCTGCTACCTCAGGCAAGTTGCACAGCGCCGCAGGTTGCGGATGGTGTGCTGCTGCTGAATCACGCCGCTGCCTGCATCAATTCATTGGCTCTCTCAACCACTGTCTCTCTGACGCACTGCTTGCAGAAGGAGGCGGTGCTGGGCATGCTGCGCAACAAGCTGCAGGAGGAGGGCCTACGCACCTACCTGCTGGCGTATGGCCGCTTCTACTCCTCCCTCAGCATTGCGCAGCTGTGCGACATGTTTGAGCTTGGAGAGCGCAAGGTGGGGTGCACTGTCCAGTCCAATAGTCTGCACCACATCCTGGCAGGCAATCTGGCCATTGCGATAAATGGTACTGTTGCCTTGTGGTATGCAGGTGCACTCCATCGTCAGCCGCCTCATCGCCGATGACGGCCTGCCTGCCAGCCACGACCAGCCCACCGGTACCATTGTGGTGCACCATGTCGAGCCCACGCGCCTGCAGGTTGGTCGTGTTGCAACTTTTGCTCTGCTGTGAATCACCGCATGGTGCAGTTAGCACGGCCCGCAGCGCTGTTTCAACTGCTCTGCACAGCCGCTTCAATCATGTTTGTGGTCATGGCTGCAGACGCTGGCGGGAACGTTTAGCGACAAGGCCTCGCTGCTCGTGGACCTCAATGAGCGTGCGCTGGCCATGCGCACAGGTAAGCCCCGAAGCCGTCTGGGCGCGCATGCCTGGGCGCTGCTTCGCTGAGTCAGCTACGTTGCTTGTCAGCGCTTACTGTCATGGTGAAACAACTTGTTTGCAATTGCGTGCAGGGGCACTGCACACTGACGAGGATGAGGGCGACGGCAGGCGTGGCCACGACGGTGCTCAGGCAAGCGCTGCTTGCATTGAGGCTGCAAACGTGCTGTGCCCTTCACTACTGCAAATCACTCTTGTTCTGTAACATGGTCATCTGATGTGATCTGATGTGCAGGGCGGGCGGCGCACGCGCCTGGGTGGCCGCCTTGGCGGCGTGGGCGGCTTTGGCCGGGGTGGCAGGTGAGACACTCAACCATGCTGCAATCTACATGCTACTCACAGGCGGCCCAGTTGAACAAGGCAGACATGTAAGATTAACATGTAAAACACCGACGCCTTTCTGTTGCCAACGTGCAGGGGCGGCCGTGGCGGTGGTCGCTTTGGCGATCGTGAGCGCGGCAGCGGTTTCATGCCCGAGTCAGGTGCGTAGATTGAGGGCACGATCGTCTATTCGGAGGTCAGGCATCATGCTGCGTGATTGCAATTGACTGCTTACTGTGCGATGCAACTGTGCTGCTCGGATTCGCCTGCTGCAGGGTTTGCTGGTGGAGTGTTCGGCCGCGGCCGCGGGCGGCGTCAGTCGTCTCAGCGCGATGACAGCAACTTGACCCAGCTTGGGCAGTTTGGCGGCCGCCGTTACAAGAGCTGATTTGGCGTGCATTCTTCGAATTGTGCTGCATCCTGCGGTAGTCTGCATGCATACTGAGTGCTGGTCTACTCCTGTTGAATCAACTGTGTGCTGTCAATCATGCAGCCCGCAATGACATGCAGGTGGCTTGCGTGTTTGCCCAGTGTTTCACTCAGTAGAGGCTGTTGAGCGCCACTTCTCATACTTGGCCAGCTCTGATGCTGACAGCTGCGGCTGGATCCCCTCCAGCGCCTGCTCAAAGTGCCGGTGGTGTACCATAGCTGCGCAAAATGGATCATAGGCAGCACATCAGCACAGCCTGCATGCGCATACGTTGCACTGATTGCTTGAGGCGGACACAGAAGCCCTCACCTCCTTGAAGGTCCTCACGTAATGCCGACATGGCAGCCTCTCGACAGACCGCTGCAAGCTCAGCTCCTGCGGCCAGAGAAGCAAGCTGGGTGAAAAAGCAAGCTGGGGCCAACATGCACAGGATGGAGGGCATGCCGCACGTGTGCTTGCCTGTAAACCTTTCGGCGCTAGCTGCAATGGCTGCAAGGTCCACGTCTGATGCCAGCGGCATGCATCGACTATGTATCTGCAGGGGCAATATCAAGGTGCAGGGGCATAAAATGCCCCAAAAAGGCAAATGCAATTAAACGAGGGGTCTTGCAAGAACGCAGACGGGCGATAGCACACCCACAGACACCTGCCAGTGTTATACCTGCAGCGCTTGGAGGCGCCCAGCTTGGTCTGGAGGTGGGACGTACAGGACGACGTCGAACCGGCCAGGTCTGCATGGTGGCAGGATGGCAGGGGCAAGGTGCTTCAGCCAGCTGCCCAAACGAAACCATTTGCTTGTCAGGTGTACACGTCTTGCCTGACGAGAGCTGCGTCCAGCGCATGGGGCCGGTTGGTGGCACCCATGACCAGTACGCCGTGCGCCAACTCCATGCCGTCCATCTCAGTGAGGAATGAGGACAGCAGGCGCGCAGTGACCTCGCCAGTCTGCTCCCCTTCCACCCGCTTGCCTGCAATGCATCGAGGTGGTTGGATACAACCAGGTGACCAAAGTGTTTGCAGGCATACGGAAAGCGCTTGAATTGACCAGCAGATTCTGCACGCTGGATGATAAAATCGTCATGCTGCATACTCTGGTCATGTTGCTGCAACAGGCCAGTGGCATGTGCATCCAGTCCGCCCCAAAGCCGCAGTGTGCGCAGCTTACCAACTATTGAGTCAAGCTCATCCAAAAACACGATGGAGGGCGCCACCAAGCGGGCGCGTCTGCATGTGGCATATGTTTGTGGGTATCAGAACTGTGTGCTGGCGCCAATAACAGTGTGTGCGTCAAACTTGCCTGAACGTTTCCCGCAGGATTGCCTCGCCCTCGCCCACATACATGCTGTACAGTTGAGTGCCTGCATCATACAAGAGGAGCACTTTGAGCGCGAATGACCAGCTGCTGGGTATCTTGTGCCCACTGCCAAAGTTCAGGCAATACCAGTCGAGTCAATACACGTTGCACCGGCCTGAACCAGTTCCCATGTTCGGCATTACCAGAAAGTGCGATGAAGGTCGCTCCGCTTGCGGTCGCGGCTGCCCTAACCAAGGTTGTCTTGCTGCAGCCCGGCGGACCATGGAGCAACACGCCTCTGGGACAGGGATTGCAAAAACCAGGCACTTGATTAGCAGGTGTGTTGTGGGTGTTAAGCATCGCTTGTGCTTGCTGCCCTCTGCCGCACCTTGGGGCAGAAAGGCCCAGCCGCTTGAACGCGTCTGCATGCTGCAGTGGCCATTCCACCGCCTGCCTGCGCGGAGAAACGGGGGACTGGTGAGATCATGTCATGAACCATGTATCTGCACTGGCATGGGCGCCAACAACCCTGCCAGCAACTGACTTCAGCTTCTGCTTCACATCTTCCAGGCCACCAATATCATCCCAGCTGCAAGCAGGTTGCGCGGCGAGATATGATAGTCAGAACATCGTGAAGTGGTCCACATGCAGCACCACCTTGCATTGCATGGGCACCGAAGGCCTACCGCTTGTCTGCAATCCACCCAGCACTGTACCTGACAGGGTCCAGTTCCATGGCTGCGCCCCTGGCCATGGAAGGGCCCACACGCTGCATCGCAGCCGCGAAATCGGCTGCTGTCACAGGCCGCAGCTGAACAGTGCCATGCCCAGCTGCCGAGCTACACAAGCCAGTTGTTGCCGCTGCTGCTGAAGCGACTGCATTCATTGTCGCCTCCCGGCATAGTGACCGCAGATCTGCCCCTGTGTAGCCATGGCAGTCACGTGCAAGCCTGCATAGTAAGGAAGGGGCCTAGTCAAGGCTGAGATGGTCGTTGTGTGGAGCAGAACAGAAGCGAAAGGTTTCAGAGCAGACGCGGCCAGCTACCATTGCAGGTCAATGGTGCTATCCAGTGGAAGCTGTCGGGTCAGTAGCCGCAATATGCTGCAGCGCGCTGCAGCGTCTGGCATAGAAACCAGAATTTCACGCTCCAGCCTGCAGCAAGATGGCCAATGGCACGACGGGTGCAATGTTGGCGAAGTACAGCACGCAGGTCACCCGAGCAGATGCAGGGGTTGGGGGGTGAATGCTCCTTCCGAGCAGTGGCACACAGCCACGCACCTGCCCGCGCGACGCAGCGCTGGGTCCAGCGCATTGGGTCGGCTGGTGGCAGCAACCACTAGGATGTGGCCTGGAAGCACCCGTTGTCCGCTTGATGCCGGCCCAGCATGCACCGCTGGCATAGCATTCAATGCTGCTGCGCCATCCAGAAGGGTTAGCAGCTGCCCTACAATGCGCGCCTCATGCTGCCTGGAAGTTTCCCTCCGTGGACACAACGTGTCGATCTGCAGGAGAAGGCACGGGAGAGCTGTGGTCGGCTTTCTGCGCCACTGCAAGTGGCAGGACGCTGTGCAGCGGCAGCAGCAAGCTCGGTTCAGGTGCCACAGGCTACCTCGTCTAAGAAGATGATGACCGGCCGCCCTGCACGTGCGTCCCGGGCTGCTGCTGCAAATGCATCACGTAGCCGGCGCTCTGACTCGCCTGCAAGGCAGCAAAAGTTTGGCAGGGCTGTTGGAGGTATGCCACAGGATGGTGACCTTCAGCACATTGTGCAGCCATCTGCAGCGTACAAGACGCCGCTGCTGATCAAGGACCGGTGCCCTTATGTCGCCTCCCACCTGTGAAAGCGCCCACCACCGAGGAGGCTGTTATCAGGTGCACAACTGCACCGCATTCGCGCGCGACGGCATGCACTGCTGCAGTCTTGCCGCAGCCCGGAGGTCCATGCAGCAGCAGACCCTTGGGCCAGCGCACACCCAGCTGTGCTGCCTCGCGCGCATATCGTGCCGGCCAGCTGAGCGCCTGCAGATGCGAGGTGTGGTGGTGGGCCATTGGCGCAGGCAGGCAGGTGGAAGCAGGCGTGGAAGAGCACCGCCCTTCCCCCTCACCTCTCTCAGTGCTTCCATCACATCATCCATGCCGGCCAAGCTGGCAGCTGCCACGTCCTGGGCCTGCTCCACCGCTGCAGGAGCTTCTGCACCAATGCTCAGCGAGCTCAGCGCGACGGCGAGGTCGCCGCTTGCATTCGCTGAGCCCGCCTGCTGGCTCGCACTTGCCACCGCCGTCATGGTGGCACGTGATCTGCACGCAGCAGCAAGTAGCTCACGCCCCACTGGTTGCCCGCAGCAGCGCTGGCGGCGGCGGCGGCGGCGGCAGCAGCGGCAGCTGCTGCGGCAGCTCTGGCTGCGAGTTGCGGAAGGCGGCGGTGCGGGGGCAGAATCGCCCGAGCTACGCGATTTGCTGCAGCTCCACACCGGGTGAAAAGCGGGGTCTGCAACAAGTTGCGCTCGGCGTGCCCTAGCCGACCCTGGCGGTCCACGACAGGGGGAGATTGACACGGGACGCCACCCGTGTCGCGCCAGGCCACCTGCTGCTGCTGCCTGCCACCATGGCGTGCTTGCACCGCCGATGCCTCCCCCCCCCGCCCCTCCCTACCTTGAGCACCCCTGCCCTCCACATTGTATTCCGTGGTGGTTTGAATGATATCCATAGCGTCATGTGCTCCTGTTAATGTGCTCCTGTCTATGCTCTCAAAGGTCAAGTGCCTGTCTATACCTAAAAGGAGGCCCTGCCGCAAGCACAGCAGCATGTCACCGCACGTGGTTCAAAACTCAGTGTGAGACTGACTTTAAAAGATCAACAATATTCCAGGAGGGTGCCAGATGAACACACAAAGACACCCAGCGGTGGACAGATACACATACGCTTGGACACCGCCCGCCAACAGGCTCGGTGAACAGCCGCCGCCCCATCCTCGCACAGCAAACATTAGGTGGGCGGCCGAAAAGAATGTCGTCAGTGTGGCTGCCATGAAACCAGGGCTGTGCAGCATGTCTCGAAGCAGACCTGGTGGCGGCACGGCAATTGGACACTGACGTTAGTCGATGCCAAGAAAGCACCGGAAGCGCTTTCATGCCGAGGGATTGCCAGGTGCAATGGTTGTATGGCAGCAGCACGCCGGCGCGATTACTGCAACCTTTGCGTTGGGCAATTGTGCGCTGGAAATCCGGCCGCTTTGGCGGCATAGGCGGCACATCAGGCGGCCCGCTGGCGGGCATGCCTCAATTTTGGAGCTCATTATTGACCACTTTGATTCTCAGCCTGTTATCACCTTCTTCCTGCGGTGTTGTTACCTACAGCACTCAAAGCAGATTTGGAAAGCGGCCTGCAAATTAATGCCAAGTCACAATTGGCGGGGGGAGGCACGTCGTGCTGGCCTACGGGGGGTGCCGCATAACACACTGCAAAAAACAGTCTAATGCTGGGAGTACGCCAGCTGTGTCCGTACCTTGCTTGAGGCACTGCCGCCATGCACACAGCGCCATTCCTTCTTGTACAGCAGGCTGCAAACCTGCAAGCGAAAAATGCTCATACACACTACCGGGTGCACAGGGAGCCCACTAAATGACCAACGCCGTGTGGACTCGGCTCTGGACTCATCACCACTGTTGATGCATCATGTTAAAAATGTCAATGCAGGTCAACGAATAAAATTCGAATTGTTTATTGCAGTTGCTGGGTGGGGCATATGTGTTGGGTTTCGGCGTAGCAGTCCGGGCACGTCGTGCGTCTGGCTCATGCCGCCACCACCTTGGCGTTGTCGATGGCCTTCTGGATGGACGCGAAGACCTCGTCCATGGACAGCGTGCCGTCAATCTGCTCGAGGGCACAGGCAGGGGTTGTCGGGTGTGCTCAAGGACGGCCGCCTGTGCTACCCAAGCGGGCATGGGTCAGCCACATGTCGCGCGCACAGGCCATGACCCTACCCTCGTGCAAGCTCGGCAGCAGGGCTGCAGGCACTGACCTCCACCAGCTGGCCCTTGTAGTAGCCAATCACGGCATCCACATTGGCATGGTACGTCCGCAGGCGGTTCACCGCCTTCTCCTCAGTGTCGTCGCTGCGCTGCACCTGCACACCGGGCAGGAGGTGGTGCGCACACCAACGCTTAATCGAATGGACAAAAACAGGTGCTGTTGCCATGATTGTCCAGTGCCACCGATTTGTGCCCGATGGACGCACCAGCCGGTCCACGATCTCGGGCGGCGGGGGCTTGAAGGTCAGGTGGTAGATCTCACCAGTCTCTGCAGCACCGCAGGGCAGCAAACAGCAGACCTGACATTGTTGATGGGGCAGCATCATGGCAGTAGCGCAGCGGCGCAGCACCCCTACACCGCCACATGGCAGGTGTGCGCGACGAGGACAAGTGGCTGCAGCCGTCGCACCCGGGTCGCTGCGCCGACCAACCACGCGATCAATCAGCAGCTCGTCAGGCACCTGTACAGGGCGCAGAGGGGCGGTGGGCACGCATCGGCATCGGCAGCCAGAGGGGGTGGGGCAAACAAGGACAGCGCCATCCTGACTCCCCTATGTTGCCATTGGCTGCCTCACATTGATGAGCAGGAAGACGTCTGGCCGGATGCCCTCCTTCTCAATGGCTTCTGCCTGCTCGCCGCTGTGCAGGGGCAGGGGGCAAAAGGGCGGCCCGCTTATGTGACGGTCTTGGAGATGCCCCGCCCCATGTGCACACCTCAGCCCAGCACCTGCGCCAGCCAGTGCTTGCTGCCAGCCAGCCAAAGCCTGCCAGGGGCGCACGCGGGGCGGCACACCTGCGGGGGTAGCCATCCAGCAGCCAGCCATTCTGCTGCACGGCATCCTCGCCCAGTTTGTTCTTCACCATTTCCACCACAACCTGGACAACCAGGCAGTTGCAAATCCTTGTAAGGCCCTATGTAATGCGCCAGCCAGGCAGGTGGCGGTGGGGGCCAAACAGCCGGGCGACTCGGTCCAACGGGCGGGTTGAAGTAAGCTGGCGGCGCAGGGCGCACAGCAGTACCAGCCGGGCATGCCACAGTGCAAAGCGGCTCCCCAGCCCTGTCATGCACCTCGTTGGGCACCAGGTCGCCGTTGTCCATGAAGCTCTTCGCCTTCTTGCCGGCGGGCGTGCCAGCCGCCACTTCAGCGCGCAGCAGATCGCCCACGGAGATATGCACCAGCCCATACTGTGGGTTAGGTTGTGCGAGACACGGTAATGGGGGCGCAAAAGTGGGCATGGCGGCGCCGGCGCTGGCAGCGCCGCCACTGCGTGCAGTGCTTGCATCCGTGCCTCACCTTCTCCACAATCTTGGCGCACTGTGTGCCCTTGCCGGCTGCCGGAGCGCCTGCAATCATGACGCGCAGCGGCTGGCTGGCGGCCATCACCACCTGAGCAGTGTGGGCGGGCGGGTGGGTGGGAGGGTGCGTGGGTCGGCGGCAGTGGATGGCGCCCGGCGGCGGCGGGTGCGGCCGCGGCACCCAGCTTGCCGATTTCCGGCGTGGTGTCCCAAGTCGACTCTTTGCATAAATGGTGGGCTGGCACGCAATGCGCTATGCTTCCCTCGCGGGCGCAAGCCGCCGGCGGCGCGCAGGCCCTCCGCGACGCACCATCCGACGGGGGCCAACCCGCGCCCGTGCGACGCAGCTGCCGCGCCCAGCCGCTGTGGGCCGAGAGGACCGAGCCAACATGTGGTGCCGCCAAGCTTTCTCCGTGGGCCCACCGGGTGCCTGGACGGGGCGTGGATGAAATTGGAGTGATTACAGGCCGTGCGGGCCAAGGGTTCATCTGCTACATCCGCCTCATGCGCCATGCGGGGCGCTGGGTCGCACGCAATGCTGCACCTTGTTGGCTCCCCATCATCAATACTGGGTGAAAAGCAGGCTCCCTGTGCGTGGAAACCAGGCTCAGTGGGTAGAAAGCGGATGGCGTGCGCATCCTGCGCAGGTCATTGACATCACCGTGGCGTCTCGAATGGCTTCCTTACACATCCACCGGTTCAGGCCAGAACCACCAGCAGCGTTATGTAAACAAATGGCACAATATACACATGGAAGTCAAGCAAATGGGCCTCCACGTTCGTTGCATGAAGGAGGCTGTACAAGAACGTTTTCAAGAGCAAAGACCATCAGGCATGCCAGGGCCCTTCACCAAGCCGCTGGGCTCACAATCCCATCACAGCAGGTCCGAGCTGAGCGCCTGGTACCAGGGCGCAGCCACCGCCTCGGTCACCGCCGCTAAGCGGCTCAGTTGGGCGGCCAGCGCCCGCGCCTCGCCCACCAGGTCACCAGCGCCGCACTTGCGGAGCGCGAGCGCGGCATGTGCCTGGGCTGTCGAGCTGTCGGTGCCCAGCAGCAGCAGCGCCACCAGAGCTGTAGTGAAGCCGTCGACCAGCGTCTGGTGCCACGGGAGATGAAAGAGGGGGAGTGCGGGCATGTCAGACCCTAGCCGGGCAAGCAGCGCACTGCTGCTGCACAAGCAAGCCTCCCAGCTGCCGCGTCGGCCTGCCCTCGCACCTTGAGGGCACCTGCGCCACGAGACAGCATGCGCTGCAGCGAGTCGTGCATGCCACGCTCCTGTGCCGCGCTGGGCTGACCGCCTGCAGAGGGACACGGCCATGCATGAGACAAGGGCCACAGCTGGCAGCACAGCAACCTTGCAGCAGCAGCGAGCCCGCATTCTGGCACGACGCCCAACCTTCCTGCCTCTCTGCACACCTGCCAGCTTGGCGCACTCTGCTCCAATGTCGGCAAGGCGGACCGCGGGATCAGACAGCACAGCACGCAGGCGCCGCTTGGCTGTCTCGGCCTCTGCTGAGCTGTAGGCACGGCCCGCGCTCTGCCGCACCAGCAGCAGGCAGGTGGCTGTGACCAGCAGATGCTGGAACTCGCCCTGTGGAAGCAGGGTGTGGCTGCAAAAATGAAGGCAGCTTCCAGACAGCGGGGCAGGCTAACGCACGTGGGATCGACACTGCTGCCAAAATGGCGCCGCACGCCCAGAGAGTCCAGGACAGCACACACCTGGGAGGCATGCAGCCGCGCCCCATCAAGGCACAGTGTCTCTGGAGTGGGGAGCCGCATGGCAGGGCCCTCGCCTACAAAACAGCAGCAGCAAGGGAACATTCAGAGGCGCTAATGAACTGAAACGTACGCACAGCGGTCAGCCAAGCTAGCTGTTGGTCAACCCGTTCCAGCACCCTGCTTTGCCAGGAGCTGGTCGTACCTGACACGAGCTGCACAAGGCCCAGCCGTACGAGACCGCGCCACGTACGAGCCTGACAGGGTGTGAGCGGCTGCATGGTGGCGGTGGTGCTGCCGCTGCTGGCCGCAGAGGCACGCAGCCCAGATCGCATCTGTGGCAGGGCGGGCACCTGCTCGACTGGGGCAGTGCTGGTCTGATTCGCAAGCACCGCCTCCAGCTGCTCCACGTGGGCCAGCTGCCCGGACGCGGCGGCCAGCCAGGCGCGTGTGTGCGGCAGGCGCTGCCCCAACTGCTCGGGGCTGCAGTTCTGGGCACTGCCCAGCACTTCCTCAAACTTGCTGGCGGCATAGGCTGCAGCACCCTCCGCGCCCAGCTGCCTGGCCAGAAGCCTCAGGTGGGCATTGGCTGAAGAGTGGAAAGGAGGCTCAATGGATGGATTGTGAAGCGTATCGAGACATTCCCATAAAACGCACCGTCCCGCTGCAAACAGTCCGCCCCACTTGACAGCTCACCAGCATCAACGCGCAGCAGCTTGAGCTGCGTGGCCAACAGGCGCAACCCACGTACTGCCACAGCTGTCACTGCAGCAGGGTCGCCACCGGCAGATGCCAGGTTGTGCCGCACCGCTGCTTGGCTGGCAGCAGCGCCAGCATCACGGGCGGGGGCTCCAAAGCGCGTCACCAGGTGGCCTGCCCAGTCCAAAAGTGCCAGCAGCGCGGGCAGATCGAGCATGCGCCCGCCGGCTGCCGGCAGAACCTCCTTCAGCTGCGCACGATCCAGCCTCAGCCGCACTTCCTCTGCATCGCTGCTACCTGCTGGTAGCACCTCAGCCAGCTGAGTTCCCAGGTCTGCAAGCAGAGCCACCACCTGCTCCACAGCCTGCACTTGGTCGCTCTCAGCACGGCCAACCAGCCGCTCCTGCCACCAAACACAGGAATGCATCGTTGAGAGCGTACACAGTTGCAAGAAAGTCTGGAGGCACAGGGCAAGGCATGGACAGCTGGAGGGCATCACACAAACTCACACGCGCGTCCATCATCGGGCTTACCTCCAGGACTGCCCAGAATGCACGCTCAGCCAAACGTTTCACATGCAGCTGCACTGCAGCCACATCGGCATCCTCAGGTGCAGGCACTGCATCCGCCATTGGGTCTTCAGTACCCATTGCATCCAAAACCAGTGCCTCAAGGTCCGCTGTCGGCAGCTGCAGCGCAGCAGAGGCAGGAGTCCCGGGAGGTCAGCATGTTGGAACCGCGTTACGCGCACTGCTGAGCTCAGAGCAGCGCGGACGGTGCAAAAGCACCTTCCACAGACCTGCCACTGGGGGTCGTACAGGAGGTGCCACATGAGAGCCAGATTGCTCTTGTTCTGTCCCAGTGCAGCAGCCATGTCCACTGCTTTCTCGACTGGAGCAGGGGATGCCATGGACGCACGGCTGTCGCTCCTGCAGCGCAGTTTCGGGGGTGCACTTTGTTCATTGGTAGGAGCCACAGTGCAGCATTGCGTTATGGTGGAAGGCGGATGCGTCTCAGCACCAAGTAGCAGGTTGTGCACAGACATGCTTGCTCATGGAACTTACCCAGAGAGCACGGTGCTGGCGGCAGGCGAAGCACCGGCAGGGCTGTGCTCGCCCCCGCTCCGTGGTGCCTTCTTGATGGGTGACTGGCTTGGAGACCTGCAAAGAAGTGTACACAATGGAGAAGGAGAACACAGCAGTATGTATGTTGCAGAAACTGCGCACCAGGCCATGCATGAGGCGTGCAATATGCCGGTGGCACACCTTGACATCCCAGCGGGTGTGGTGGTTGGTGACTGCGGGGAGTCAGTGTCTTGAGCTTCCGCTGTGCACTCAGGGGCGGCTGCCGCGCGCACAGCTGCCAAGGCTGCAGCCAGGCGTGCGCTTCCCTGTGGTCCCCCAAGCCTTTGCACACGGGCGCCAATGAGCTGCAGGTCGTGCTCCACCTGGTTCACAATCGCCTGCGAACAGAGGCATGGCAGTTTCACCTGACTGTGCGGCCCTTGTGAAAATGCAATTTCATTCAAGTGTATCGAGAATCAGAGCACGCAGCCAACTTGCCTGGATGTCCTCAGGGGACCGCAGGCGGGCAGAGGGGCTGGCACCGCCCGCCACCTTTGCCAGCCGGCTTGTCTCCAGCTCAACGGCCACTCGAATCAGCTCTGCCTCCAGCCCAGCTGCAAACGAAAGGACCATATCGCGATGTGGTGGACCTGACTAAATCTGATTGATCAAAAACCAGACAGAACATCCAAGCAGGTCTCACACTGCACAACTCTACAGCGCAAGCGCAGCGCAAGGATCGCGCACCTGCGTCGGCCGACTTCCAGCACACAAACTGCTCCAGGTACATGATCCAACGCTCATCAAAAAGCTGCAGGAAGCTTGAACGAACCCATTAATGGAGGGGGGGAACACAAGGGCGGCAGGCAGGGCGCCCCTTGCAGGGCTGCGGGCTAGTGGGTCTCGTTACCTGCAGCATGCCAACCAGTGGCCCGGGCATGGGAGTTGCCTCCTCGTCTGCATCTTCGCAACTGGTCGCGTCGTCTGTGCCTGCCTCACGAGAGGCAGCACCGCCAACCTGGGGCACTGCGGGCTCTGCCAGCCGGGCCAATAGGGGTTCAAAGGCAGCCAGCATGCTCCGTGCCGCAGAGGCGAGGGCTGCCTCACGCTCGCCCTGGTTGTTGAAGACGACTTCTGCATGCCAGGATCTCCAGAGTGAGGTCAGGGAAGCTGAGGCAGTGTGCCGAACTACAGCAACGCTGTCCTGCCTGAGCAGGAGATGCACACGACACGGCGCAATCACGCCTCCCAGCCCTCTGCTTACCAGGGTGTGCAAGGATCATGTAGGCGCACAAGAAGATGCGCGCCGGGTACCTTGGCTGGCCCCCAGGTGGGGCGCGCGGAAACAGGCGGCGCAGCAGTGGCGCACAGCTGCCCGCAGCGACGCCTTTGGCGGCAACACGCGCCTCGAGGCGTGCCAGCAATGCCTGCAGGGGTCCGACCAGCGGCAACACTACACTGTATATACCATCTCACAAGCCCCCGGAGAAGGTAAGCACGCAGCGGCTATGCTCACCAATGAAAAGTTTGGCGCACCTGGGCGGCCTTCAGGGTGCTGGGCGACGAAATGGTGGCAGCCAGCCGCTCGAAGCTGGTTCCTGCCGGCTCAGGCACCTCGCCGGCAGACACAATGGACCGCAGAGGCGGCATGGTCAGTGGTGCAGGTGTTGCTGGCCCTGGCAGCGATGTGCCCCCAAAACGGCGGGTGGGGCTGCCTGCCAGGCTGGGGGCTGGCGTGCGGTTGGGGGTGGTGTGGGGCGTCTGGGGGATGGAGGTGGGCGCAGAGGCAAGCCGGCCGTCGTGCCTGGATCCAGGAGAGAGGAAGGGCGCCTTGAGGAGGCTAAGGTGATTCACACTGCTCCGGGTGGGAGCCAGGCACCGAATGCACAGAGCAAGTCCTCAACCAAGGCCACACACCTGCGAACGGTGCTGGTAGGGCTGCCACAGGGATCTGGGGTGCCGGCAGGAGTGGGGTCGGAGGAGGGTGCAGGTACTCCGAGCTGCAGCTGCGGGCCCATCACCTGCTCCTCTAGCGGCAAACTGCGACAAACAATGCAGATGAACACCTGAGTGAGCAGAACCTGCTCGAGCACAACGTGCATGCACCAGCAGGCGCACCCTGCACCAGCTGTTATGATGAAGGCCCACTCACGTAAAGGGCACACCAGTGGCCGCAAAGCCCTGGGCCAGAGCCCGGGTTGTCTGCTGCTGCTCGCAGAACGCACGCCAAGCCGCCTGCAGCTTGCGGCTGCTGCTTTGACGGCGCAGCTGCGCCCGCCGTGTGGCCTGGCGGGTGAGGAAGCCTTCCGGCCCAATGTGGCGCGATCGTGCAGCTGCCATGGCTTGCAGTGCCTCCTGCCTGCAAGAACGCAGGGTGGAAGGGGACCTTGCATGGCAGGGACCAGCTGGCAGGCTATGCCACAGTCGTTTATTTGCTGGCCAGCAGGTGCCACAGCGAAAGGCAGGCTGGGGCTGCCACCCTCACCTGGCCCGCTCAGCCCGTGCAAGCCGCTGCAGCATGAGGAGTCGCCGGTGGGATGCCTCCATCTCCGCCCGCAGTTTCGCCTCTGCCGCTGCCTCACGCGCACGTGCCACCTGCATGCAGTCAGGTAGACCCTGGTCAGCCTGGGCAGCTTCGTCAGCAGACAGCTGCAGCAGTAAACGCAGCTGGACTGAAACACAGGGGAAAGCAGGCAGGCTCACCGCCTCCGCTGCTCGCCCCGCCACCGCGGCCAGGCGCGCATCGCGTGCCGCAGCAGCCCGCTCTAAGCACTGGGCCAGCTGGGCAGCCAGGTGCTGGCTGTTGGCACGGGCCTCTGCAGCTCGGGCCTGGACCTGCGCATGCCGGTGCGCGGCCCGTTCGACCACGGCACGCAGTCGGAGCTGCCGGCGCATGGAAGCGCCAGACAGCCGCTCCTGGTGCGTTTATAGGAGGGAGTGCGGGGCAGGTTGGAAGGTAAGATAGCACAGGGCGGGGCCCAGGGTAGACGAGCACGGAGAGTGGAGCAGGGGTCCAGGGTGGGAGAGCAGCGGCCGAAGGCAAGCCTCGTGGGCAGGCCATGGGCGGCTGTGTTGCCGCAACGCACATGGACCATGTGCACCCTGTAAAACATTTCTTGCCTCAAGGGTGCCAGCGGCGGTGGTGGCGCTGTCGACCTGCAGCGCCGCGTCCGCCATGGCTGGGGTGCGCCTTGTGGGTGGGTTGGTGTGCTGCCCTGCGCCGTAGTTGGATGGATTGCGTTGTGCTTGAGCGAATGGAATGTGGGCTGAGCGAGGTGCTCTGCGAGGCCCCAGAAAAGCGCTGGTCGAGCTCGAGGTGGGGTGAAGAGTGTGGAGACCCGGGGCAGCAGCGGCGCCGCCGCCGCACCATCGGCGGCGGCAGTGGAGGGGACACGGCCGTGGCACCGCGTCATCCCGCGCCGACAGCAACAACAAGCAGCGATAGTGCACTTGACAGCGAACCCGGGACACCGGCACGAACGCGCAGGAGCAGCAACACGCACCAGGTGTAAAGCCCTAGGCTCCACGCTGCTCGTCGTGGGGCGCGCCAACAACAACAGAACACAGCGACGGGCGTGCAGAAGGGGTATCGGGCATGCCTCGGAGGCCGCGTTCACTCCCATGCAACCATGCTCAGCATGCATCTCGTGCAGGTGCCAGCTAGGCCTGATATCCCTTGCAGCATCCAGCTTCATCCGCAACAGGCGCTGGCATTCTGCGTACACTGAATAAGTGCTGCTGCACGCAGTCTTGCGCCATGGCCGGTGGCTGGTGGTGGGGCATGGGCGTGCCGCCGTTGGTGGAGCCGCCACGGCACAGCCCGTCACACCTGCCGGCTCACACATGCAGTGTTGATGCTGGCTGGCAGCGAGAGAGAGGTTTGCCAGGCAGCGCCCACCGCACCTCGCCGCGGCAGGTGGCGGCAGGAGCTGGGCCGCGCCAGCAGCCATGCCGGCCCGCCAGCCATGCCAGGTTTCACGCAAACATGCCCCCGCACCGCAGATGGGCCGCCACACGGAGCGGGCGGGTCAGAATCTTCACCCAAGCCTGGGTCCCTGCTGTGCTGTGCTCCTCTAGCTGGGCTCCTCTTGTGCTCGACACCGACCTGCCCCGGCACCTTTCACGCCCCCGCCCGTGTTTGGTCACCTCATCCCGCGTTACAAAAATGATCTCCGCAGCCACCGTGCGCCAGACCTTCGGCGTGGCCAAGGCCACCAAGGTGGGCAGGGGCCCGGACGGCGTCCCTCGGGCCTCCCTGGCATGAGGCGATCAGCAGATGCCGACATCTCGTCCAAACTCAATCCTGCTTGGCGTGCATCCTGCCAATGCTGCATAGCATGTGTATGAGATGTGTGCCCTGGTGGGGCAGTCCTGCCCCTGATGGCGTGCTGCAGCAGTTTGGTTGGCTGAGATGATGGCGGGGCAAGCTGTGATGGGGAGCAGTGCTGCGTGCATTCGGCAGTAGCACGGGCGGGAGCAAGCAGCGGCACCGGCGGGAGCAGGCAGCGCCGGCTGGTGGAGCGACGAGTACAGCCGCACCAGGAGAGCAGCGACAGCTACATACCAGCAGCAGCGGAAGCTGCCAGACGTTTCGAAACGAGGTGGAGGAGTAGGGTATCTCTTTTGCTAGACAGCATGTCCACACCAGCGGCTGTCCCGCCGTGGCCTGGCCCCTGGCACAGCTTGTTCAGTAGTCAATGAAGGTCCCCCATCGCACAGTCATACAGGTGGGTAGCTGGACGGAGATCCGCCCCTTACAACCTAAGCGGTCTGTCGCGTGCGGAGGCCCGCCCTGCCCGCTTGAATTGCGTGCTGCGCATACACTTCCTCCCCTCGGCCTCCCATGCGGGCACTTGATGCTGTAGGACAACATGGTTCCATGCAGCATTGGTTTGATTCATGTAGTGAAAGCTATATGAAACAAAAGAGCCATGGATCTAACCTTGCCGCACCGTGCAGTCGGATCGTGCATGGGGGCGTTGCGTGGCGCCTCTGGATTCTCATGTCCAAAATTCCGAACAAGAAATGAAACTTCAGAAATCCCAGACTCATGACAATACCTCGATGCATGCATGGCCGTAGGGGCAGCGCAACAATTCAGCTCCTGGGACGCAACTTTTGCACCAATTTGCCGAGTTCCAACGGCTAGCTCCTTCCTAAACGGAGGGGCAACTCCTTCCTAAACGGAGGGGCAAGCCAAAATCAATGCAAACGTGCTGCAGCTGCAGCAGCCCCACCATCCCAGCAGCAGCCACCTGACAGTGGTCAGCTGGCGACTGCGGCAGCCAAGCTCCCAAGGTTGCCGGCTGGGTGGCATACGCGCGCGACCCCGCCAGATCTCCGCAACCTGGGGAGTGGCATGGCCACCTGCGTGCAGCAAGGCTGTCTGCAGGCTGTCCATCGCAGCACCATGATCACCCCGCAACTGGCAATGACGCTGGCATTCTGCGTACACTGAATAAGTGCTGCTGCACGCAGTCTTGCGCCATGGCCGGTGGCTGGTGGTGGGGCATGGGCGTGCCGCCGTTGGTGGAGCCGCCACGGCACAGCCCGTCACACCTGCCGGCTCACACATGCAGTGTTGATGCTGGCTGGCAGCGAGAGAGAGGTTTGCCAGGCAGCGCCCACCGCACCTCGCCGCGGCAGGTGGCGGCAGGAGCTGGGCCGCGCCAGCAGCCATGCCGGCCCGCCAGCCATGCCAGGTTTCACGCAAACATGCCCCCCGCACCGCAGATGGGCCGCCACACGGAGCGGGCGGGTCAGAATCTTCACCCAAGCCTGGGTCCCTGCTGTGCTGTGCTCCTCTAGCTGGGCTCCTCTTGTGCTCGACACCGACCTGCCCCGGCACCTTTCACGCCCCCGCCCGTGTTTGGTCACCTCATCCCGCGTTACAAAAATGATCTCCGCAGCCACCGTGCGCCAGACCTTCGGCGTGGCCAAGGCCACCAAGGTGGGCAGGGGCCCGGGCGGCGTCCCTCGGGCCTCAAGTCCCACACGACCTCCCCCGCACCACTTGCAGTGGCCGGGCCCGGCCGCAAGGCACCGCAGCCCCCGAACCAATTGCCCCCCGCCTCCCGCCTCGCCGCAGGGCGCCCGCAAGCAGGTGACCCGCGCCGCCGTCGAGTTCTACGGCCCCGACCGCGGTGAGCAGCAGCCGGGAGAGCCCCAGCGAGCAGCCCCGAGAGATAACGTGGCGATATGCCCCACCCGCTCTCGCCGCGCGCAGCCCTATCCCGCTCGTGACAGCCTCGCGCGGGTTGCTCAACGCCTGGGGCGTCCACTAGCACCAGCTGGGCCTAGGCAGTGGCCTGCCTGCCGCCGGTGCCGGTGCCGCCGCTGCGTCAGCATAACCTCTGCCGCTGCCCGCCCCCCCCGCCCTCTGCCCTGCAGCCAAGTGGCTGGGCCCCTTCTCTGAGGGCGCCGTCCCCTCCTACCTGAAGGGCGAGTTCCCCGGCGACTATGGCTGGGACAGCGCCGGCCTGTCTGCCGACCCTGAGACCTTCGCGCGCTACCGCGAGATTGAGGTCATCCACGCCCGCTGGGTGAGCGCCCTAGCTGCCGCCGGGTTTGGTTTCTGCTGCACCAGCAGAGCTGGCCAGGGCCGGCTTCGTTGGCTTCTCCGTGCTTATCCTGGCCGATCCTGATGCACGCCCGCCACGCGCAGCCTGCTGCCAGCCCACGCTTATCCTGATTCAAATGCGAGATCCTCCTAAGATAAGGCAAGGCACTGATGCTGCTGTACTCCCTTCCCCCTTTCCACCCCGCAGGCCATGCTCGGCGCCCTGGGCTGCCTGACCCCCGAGCTGCTGCAGAACAACGGCGCCGCCGACTTCGGCGAGGCCGCTGTGTGGTTCAAGGCTGGTGCCGCCATCTTCAACGAGGATGGCCTGAACTACCTGGGCAACCCCTCCCTGATCCACGCCCAGTCCATCGTGGCTGTGCTGCTGACCCAGCTGGTGATCATGGGCGCCGCTGAGGCGTACCGCTACAGCGGCGAGGGCCCCGTGGAGACCAGCGGCGACTCCCTGTACCCCGGCGGCTTCTTCGAGTGAGCGGGGGCTGGGGTGTGGGGTGGAATGGGGTTGTGCACTAGCAGTGTTTGCCTGTTACATGGCCCTGCTTAGGCATGACTAGGTCTGCAGCGTCCTACTGCATGCGCAGTGTGTTGGTGCAGTGCCTCATCCTGGCCCCCCCTCCCGACTTCCTTGCAGCCCCCTGGGTCTGGCTGACGACCCCGACACCCTGGCTGAGCTGAAGGTGAAGGAGATCAAGAACGGCCGCCTCGCCATGTTCTCCATGTTCGGCTTCTTCGTGCAGGTGCGCAGAGTGGGTTGGGGTTGCAAGTTGCAAAGGATAGTTGTTTGAGGCAGTGCATGTGCCAACCAGCTTGCGGAGCAATGGTGGTGTTGCGTTGGGCAGGGTCAACACAAGTGACGTGTTCCATGCGACATTCGACTCACGTTTCCTGGCCTTACCCCACGCCTCGTTTGCAGGGTCTGGTGACCGGCAAGTCTCCCCTGGTGAGTTACGGTGGTGGTGATGGCAGGCGGGCTGCATGGCGGCCCGGCTTGGCGCCACATGCCAGCCACCTGTAGCTGTCGCCCCTTGCCTTCTAACCATCCCATCCAAGCCCAACAACCATCCAATTACCCTCCCCATCCTGCAGGAGAACCTCTCGGACCACCTGGCTGAGCCCTCCATTAACAACGGCTTTGCGTCGGCCACCAAGGTGAGGTCTGGGGGTCACGGTTCAATTTTTGGGGTCTCGAGGCGCTTTCGGGGCCACCCTGCCTGCCGTCCTTCTTTACCATAATACAGTTTCCACAACAAGTTAAGCCTGTTATCGCGTTCAGTGCCGATCCCCTGCTGACGTGCTGCCCGCCCCCTTCCCCCACCCCGCCCCGCAGTTCCTGCCCCTGCCCTGAACGGCACCTTGAGTTCCTGGGCACCCCAGTCTGACGGCGGCCAGTCGATTTTGAGCAAGCAGAGATGGCAACCACGCCTGCCCGACGCAACATATGAGGATCTAAAACATTCCCCTGCGCACTGCTTGTAACAATACAACTGGCTACTGCCCCTGTACCTTGGCGACCCACGCGGGTGTTAATGTAAGGCCCCATTGGTCCATGGCTGATGATGAAGAGACAAAGAGGGTGTGGTGTCAGGCAGGCAGGCAGGCAGTGGGTTACTGCAGAAGGACGGCTGATGATGACTTGTCCGGGTTGAGCAGGATGTCAATCAATTTTGATGCTGCTCCTGCACTGCCTGGTCCTGTGGCTGGCGCAATGCTGCCAGAGACAAAAGGATGTGACAAGCAGCGGGCAGTGTCCCTGCAGGCAACTGTGAGGCACTTCAAAAGATGCAGGCAGGCCTGTCCACTGCTGCTGCTCCCCTGCGACCTCCCACCACGATGCAACATGCCCACATCCCATTTTTCATCAGGCAGCCGTGCTGTTCCGCCAAGCACCTTGCTCAACACCTGTTCCTAGCCTGGTTTTACAGCAGGGCACCAGCCCCAACCCCAAACGGTTCGAGGCCCAACTTCGTGGACAGCCGTGTATGGCCAAGCACATGCACCTGCCGAGCGTGGCTCAACAGCGCACCGCCTGTGCGGCGGCAATGAACTCTGCTTTTCGCCGGTGGTATTCGCTCCACCGCAGCTGAGCATAGGACAGGTAGTCGAAGTCAATCTTGGACCACTTGGCCTGCGGAAGGGCAGGGACACAGTTGCTGTAGCATCAGCACCAGCAGTTCAAAGCACCAGCTGCGTACCCAGGCTGGAACCAGCCAGCAGCGCCTTCAGCCAGGAGCAACCTTGCAAAGTTTGTGCCCCACGCCTGCCCACCTGTAGGAACGACCAGGTGCCCCAGTACTGATGCGCAGCAAGTGCGTACACATTGGCCTCCGCCACACACCGCGCAAGCTGCTGGTCGTCCTGCAGATGTGCAGCCAAATGCGAGCGTGATGCCATGTACTCTTGGCAGACCATGTTCAACTTGAGCAGCGACAGCAGCGGCAGTAGTGGGCATAGCTCACCACTTGCGGCTCGCTGCTGCTGCTGCAGGCCGCCAGGTAGTGCCGGATGAATTCAGCCGCCTGCCGGGAGTCAGGATACCGCGTGTAGTCGCAGTCGAAGCCAGCGTACCTGTGTGCACAGGCAGGGGACTGGCCCATGAGCCCGTGCAACGCGTGCAGGCGGAATCACACCAAAGTCCAGCCCTGCCTTGCTTACTCGCAGAAATGGTTGCCCCAGTCGAAACCCCGGGGCGCATACTGGGAGTACTCAAAGTCAATGAACGTCATTGGGGCCGCAGCGCCTGCCGCAGCGCCCGCGATGGGCACCATGACGTTGCCTGCAGCCAGGCGCACAATTGTGACTTTGCAGCTGCAGGCTGCGCAAGCAACAGGCGACTGTGTGCAAGCAACATGTGCGCTGCTTTAGGCGCCCTGCCGCTCTCCAGGCTGAAAACCCACCTGACAGCAGGTCGTTATGGGCAAACACCATTGGCGAGCGCACAGCCGTGGCTGCCGCTTCTACCGCCTGCACCTCTGACCGCATGACCGCAAAGTCAAACGCCGCAAACTTTTGTTGCTTCTGCAGCCCAGTGGAAGTCCCGGTGAGCAAAGATTTAAATTACTCAAAATTGTTGCAACGTCTGCTGGCGGGAAAGCATCTAATGCACAGCCCAGCCAAGACACTTGCAGTCACCTCTTCATCGTCAAACGTAAACTTCTCTGCCATGTCCAGCCACTCGTAGATACGGCCAAACGGTGTCCGCACATGCTCCTTGCCCTGCATGTGATGGGGCCACGTCATCAACTGCCGCGGCGGGTTGCAGGTGGTGGAGGGTGGCATGCATGTTTGCAAAGCAACTCACCGGTGCTGGGATGGCATGGAAGCGACGCAGCGCTGCTGCAATAGCAGGTACAAACTCTGGGGCTGCCAGCTCGTTGGGCTGCAGAGCAGGCGCATGGGAAGCAACATACCCCGTGACCATGAGCAAGTGCACGCAGAGGCAACTGCATGCAGGGGCGGATTAGGCGGTGGCGCACAAAACACTCGGCATGCCTTAAAATGCCACACGCCCACACCTGCAGTGAGCGCATGCGCAGAAACTCCTCTATGCGTCCATTGGCAAAGGTTGCCAGCAGCTGCGCAGGCAGGTGGAGGGTGGACGCGGTGGGTGATATTGGCTGTGGCACTACATGACCGCCCGCCATGCACCATTCAGCACCGCCAGCAGCAAGTGTGCGGAGACCACATGCGTGTCCCTTGCAACATCTCACCTGTGGCCCAAAGCCATGCTGGTGCGCGAGCTGCATGATGCCCAACTCGTGGCTGCGGTCAATGAAGCGCTCTGTGCTGTCGCCATAGATGCGGAACGCAACAGCGGGCAGGCCTCCAGCGGTATCCGCTGCCGCAGGTGCGCTCACTTTAAACAGTGCATTGCTGATGCCGCCAGTGATGAATGCTATCTCTATTCCAGCATCATCCAGGCCGCCCCAGCCGGGCAGCAGCTGCCGGCAGGCAGCACGGATGGCAGCATGCAGTTGAGGCTCTGAGGCGTGGCAATCAACCACCAGATCTTTCCGGTGTGCCAATGCCATGGAGCCTGTGTAGAGTAGCAGCAAACCACTCACGGTCAACAACCAGTGGCAGCGGCGGCGGCGCAGCAAGAGCGCCGGCGGCGGCGGCAGCAGCTGAGGAGGAGCAGCGGCGGCTTTATTAATAGGTCGGGACCGGTGGACGGAACTCACCACAGGTGGTGGGCACAAGGGGGGCGCACTCCGGACTGCTTGATAGCCTGCTCGCCGCTCACCAGGGCCGAGTTGAGCTGTCGTTCTGTGCTGCTAACCCCGTTCACAAGGGTGCGATTAGCAATCGGCGCGGTTCAGCAATGGCCATGCTTTAAAGGCAGCGGCGGCGGCAAGATTGATTAGGCTGGAATGGCTCATCAGGCAGGTAGGCTCATTCCGTCCCCCTGACATTCGGCCCAGGTGCTCCTAAATTGGAGAGATGGCTCCATCTGGACATCAAGCTACAATCTTGCAGGCCACCAAGTAATAACAAGAGACAGGTGTGCAAGCGAAAAATGCAAAATCATGAGCACAATCACAGGATGTCGCCAGGAGCCAGCGCACAAAACAAGCACCGGCGGTCAGGAGGTTGAGGGAAGCTCATGCCGTGATGACAGACAGGAGGCAGCGGCACTCGGCCGCAAAGTCAACCGACTGGATGCCTGCCACGGAGTACCGCTGCCTTATCTCCCCATTGTATTCCTGCAAACCAGCATTTGGTGCAAATGTGGCTGTCAAAACCGAACCAGGGGAGGTCGAAACGCTGCACATGCCACTCCACTACCCGCGCCAGCAAGTTACGGCGCAGGGCAACACGGACTGCCAGCAACAGCAAAGCACCTGCGCCTGCGCCTTGAGGCGCAGCACGTTGTCCCGCCACAGTGCCGACTTGAGCACATCTTGGAAGCGCTTGGCATCTGCGGTGATGCAGTCCGGACTCGCACATGCAGTAAAGCAGGCATGATGACAGTGGCGAGCACCTGTGCAGCTTATCCAGCGGTGCCAACTATCCGAACTCTTCCACCAGCACCAGAGAAGACTTGCACCGCACCCACGCCTGGCACCACGCACCAGACTCGCGGATCTCTGCCAGCTCATCGGCCTTCATGCCCAGCAGCTGCTCCGCCTGCAACATGGTAAGAGCAAGCGGGACGCTGACAGACCTGCCACAGAAACCAAACTGCATAGAGCCACTCAGCCACAAGGCACACTTGCAAGCAAGCACCGACCCAGACACCACACTGCACAGTGCAAACCTCATTCACAGCACACCTGCTCGTTGAAGACCTGCACGTACGCCTCGCCGCTCTCATCCATGACCTTGGCGTTGAAGATGTAGCGCCGCACCTGTTTGGGAGCACACATGGGATCCAGCCAGTCAGGGCTACAAGAGTGACGGCTGGCGGAAGGAGAGATGCAGTGAAGACTAACTGTCATGGCAAGCTCAGCAAGGCACACTGGCACCCTAAGGCAAAGCAACTGTACAGAACGGCGCACCATGGAGGACAGCGTGGTGCCATCATACTCGCAGTAGTACTGGCCTGGCCCCTGCTCAACCACCTGCAACAGCAAACAGATGGCACATGGCGCCAGCTCAACCGCACAGGCCAGGCGAACAGCAGGCGGTGCATTCACAGGGTGCACTCTAGGCTTGCACCCTTTCTGTGCCAACAACGCCTTGCTTCTCCAAGCAAAGCAAGCCCATATCAGCAGGCAGGGGTGTGACTCAGTTTTAAAAGACACAGCGCCCTCGGGCATTGTCACCTTGCGGTTGTTCTCGGGGTTGGCCATGTAGAACAGCGCCTGCTCAGCGTTGATGAAGGAGAACGTGGCTGCACAGGGCAAGGCAAGGCGCAGCAGAGCAACACGCGTGAGTGGTTCGTGAAGTGCATCGCGGTCAGAGCAGAAGCATGTGCTCTGTGTATGCCTTTTCAGCTGCGCCTTGCCATGTCAGCCAACAGTTGGCATCGACCTGCGCACCAGTGACTGATGCGTAGCGTGGCTTGTCCTCTGCAGACGCGGGTGCCGCTGCGCGGAAGGTCTCCAGGGTGTCCCGCTCGCCAGCTGCACCCCCTTCACTGCGCCTGCAGCAGAGTGTAGTTTGCGTGCCAACGGTGTTGAGGCGACTGCGATATGCTCACAGCCAGTTGCACAAAGCTATGAAGTGCAGCCCAGCTGCTGTTCCAGCGTAAGGTGCCCTGAAAATGCACACCCAAAATAATCGTGAATATGGCATCATCACTCACTTGATGGCGGTGGCCAGGCCCTCGCCAACATGCGAAGTGGCTGCGCTGCACCCAGTGCTCTCCCACCACTGCCGCAGGGCAGCAGCCTCTGGCAGGTCTGGGTTGATCAGCACTGCGCTGCGCTGCAAGCTGCTGACTGCGCCATAGGAACAGGAAGAATGAAGGGGGTTTATTGCAGGTTCCAACAATACCTGCTCATGTGAGTCAATGCAATGCTCTCCCAAGCCATCTGGGTGTGCCAGGCTGGTGCAACATGGTGGCAGCACGGCCGTACCTGACACGCCGTTGTAAGAGGACACGCGGCAGGAGGAGATGGCCACCACAGGTGCTGCACCCCCCTGCTCCTCCAGCTCGCGTCCGGGGCCCTCTGCTGTGGCACCCCAGAGCGTGACCACCACGGTTTTGAGGCTGCGGTGGGCAACGCAGGGGTGTATTGCACCCAAGTGAGTCATGGCCCACACATGCTCTAGCCCTGGAAGAGGGATTGCAGGTGCGTGCGAGTCCATCCTTGGTGGATCAGGCCAGGCCCGCACGGACAAACTACAGCAGCGGCCTCACAGCAACTGCAAACCAAAACCCTTCCCAAAACGCACCCCTGGTCCACAAGCGTGATGTCGCGGCGGGACAGCTCCACCTGGTCCGTCTTGCGCTTCACGCTGCCCAGCGGCTTGACCTCTGTGACCACGCCGATCACGTCCACCATCATCTGCGCGGCAAGTCAGCAGGGCCACGGGGTGGCTAAATGCTGGCATGCCAGACGCACTGCAATGCCCGTGGCTGCGAACCTCAGACATGAAACCGCTTCCACACCTTCTTGTCAACATAAGCCGCCAGCTGGTCGATGGGCACAAATTCCATCTTGGCCTGCATCTTGCTGGTGTCAATGTCGTCGGCTGCAGCAAAAGGCAGCCAACCATGCAACTACTGACCATCTGCGGCGATGCGCATCAAAGCAAAGCAGGAGAGACAGGACTGCTCTGTAACGTGGCAGGGCGGGTGGCTATGGGCATGCCTCAATTGCTGAACGACGGCACACTGATTGAGAAACAAACGCACCGCAGCTCTCCAGCTCGGATGCGGTGTCAAAGTGCAGCGCATAGTCATTGCGCACGCGGCTGTACCGCTTGTCAGCAGGTTTCACGTTGCCGCGCCCAAAGATGTACACCTGTGTGATGCAACGCAGGTTGGACGGGTTCGCCTCCGCCGATCAGAACGCAGCCAGAGCCCAGTGCAAGACCCAGCTGCATGCAGGGTGAGCGCGCACTGGCAGAAAAGCCGGCTATGCTAAGTGAACGTCAGGCAGATCCTCACCTTGCCCTCCTCCAGCAGGTCATGTGCACGGTCAGCCGCCTGGCAGCATGGACGAGGATCAAAGCAGAAAGGTGCTGAGCTTGGTTTTATTTGTGACACTGAGAATGCTAGGATGGTGAACGTAGAAGAGCGCACAACTTGGCTAATTTCCCACTTGTTTCAGCCATTTCATCCATAAACTTGGGCTGGTGGTGCACTGCTTCAGCAGATTACTGCAGCCCAGCGGCCATCCTTACCTCCCGCCAGAAGGTTGCCTCAATCGCCGTGCCCTGCTCATCTACAATCTCGGCACTGAACACGCTGCCACGTGAGAAGCTGCAGGCGAAAAGTTTGGGGGGCGAGGGCGTTTACGAGCCACGAAGCAGGCGTTCATGGGCATGGCTGGAAGCAGCAGGCCAGGCGCTTGGTCCCTATTGCGGGAGCAGAGCCCCCACTGACAGCGACCGTTTTGCCCCCTTCTTGCCCCCAGCATGCACCTGCGCTTTGGCCCCTTGTTCACCACCTTGGCCTTCACTGCCCAGTTGTTGTTGTACGGGTTGAGCGCGCTGATGGGCTGCAGCGGCCGTTTGGTGGCACTGCCGCCCATTTTCTGCGCCCTGTGGCATTGGGAGGTGTGCAAGGCAGCGCACCGATTCTACGGATTACCAAGCAGCCCAGTGCAATCATATCAGGCATAGGCAGCGCGCATCAGCTCAGGGTTGCATGGTGCCTGACTGCCAGGACAACACTGCACAGGTGCGCACCAGCCGGCTGATGGCGGTGTGGGGTGGTTGGCAGGCGTGGCCGCCGTGTACGGCGAGCTCTTGATCGCTGCGCCGGGAGTCTTGGCGGCCGCCTCCTCCTTCACAGCAGCCGCCGCAGTTGTTGGCTCCTCCTGCATGGCCTCGGGCTCTGCCTTGGGGGCTGCCTCGCTGGCGCTAGCCGCACCATCCAGCAGCTCCGCCTTGGCCACAATCAGCACAGGCGCGCTACCGCCCATGGCCAGGTTGGCCTCCTCAATCTTGACCACAGCGCGGGTCTGCAGCGCGGAGCCAAACTCCTTGGCGCACTGGGTGGTGAAGACGCCTGCGCGCAGGGGAGACAAGCGGGCCGCAGGTAAGTTGTTCCTGTCTGCAGCTGGCTGCACACCACTGGGCAACAAGGGCTTTGAATCGAGCGCACCTGCAATGTTCTCCTTGCCGTCTGTCAGCTGGCAGCGAATCTTGCCGCCGGGCATCTGCTCAAGGCTGCCCGCCACCTGCACAAATGGCGTCACAGCTCAAACCGTTTGGCGGCGGGTGGGCGCGACAGCCAGTTTGAGCTGGCGGCGCGGGCGGGGGCTGGACGCGATCGCCATTCCAGCTCATCGCCCCGGTGCGTCTGCAAAGCCCGGGCGCGCCTGCACAGCTCGGCGCACCTGCAAAGTTGCCGACCCCTCAAACTGGCCGGCGTTTCTGAGGGAGGCGATGACTGGCTGCACCCCCGCCATGTTTGCTGGCGATCGAGGGCAAGACCTAAGGTGCGGGTGCAAAGGGGCCTGTCGACTGCAGCTGCTGTAGCCCGAGCGGTCTGAACTTGCGACTTCCTTCAATCACACCCGGCAGAACGGTTGCGGGCAATCACACCAAGCAGCGATGAGGGCGCCCGCGCGGGCACATTTTGAACCCATGCCGAGCGTGCTCGGCTCGGCAGGAGTGGTGCCGCCTTTTCGCCCAAGTGGTGCTCCTGATTGCAGTGCCACCCACCACCCATTGATAAATGCAAGTTCCCATGACCCTGGTGCTGTCTCATGCCACATGCCTGGTGCCTGGGCCGAGCATTTTGGGGCACTATGGACATATGCAGGTCACGCCTCGAGGGCACGGTGCATGGTCTCTGCTGGCCATGCACTGGTTGCGATGCGATGATGAAGGCGTTGTGACAGGAACAGCCAAACACATCGAACACAAACAGCATTGTGTGGAGAACATGCGCAACCGCTCACCCGCCCAGCAGGCCGCGTCCCATCCTTTGCATGGCTCGGTCCCTGCCCTGCACACCTGCCACCGGCTGGGCTGCAGTGTTGATGCGTTGTGAGTAACACAGTGGGACAACAATGCGCAGCCACGCCGCATCCTTTGACCAGCGCAGGTTACGTGGCATTGTCGTTTCGACAGGGCCCTCGTGGTGGGCGGTACAGCAGCAGTACGGCTGGGCCGCCACACGAAGCAGGGCTTCTTGGCTTGGTCGGCGGCAAGTTGACGGTGACCTTGCTTGTCCCGAGGCTGCCCAACAATGGCCAAATGCTCGATCACCTTAACAGCGCCCGACAGGCAACCCGATGAAATCGTGGAAACCGAGATGACCATCGTGGGCGGCGGGATCAGCGGTATTCTGGCCGCAAAAATGTGTGGCGACCGCCAGTGGCCCTACGTGCTGGTGGAGCGCAGCGAGGAGCTGGGCGGGGTCTGGAACACGCTCGCCAACAACCATTCCTACCTTCAGGCGAGCGGGGTGGATGCAGGGAACCGCCGAGGGCGCGCCGCGTGCCACGGTACGTATGTGACCACTGAGTGCCTGCCCGCGCGCCGCCGCCCTGCTCCCCGTCTGAACTTCTTGCCCCAACGTCCTCGCCAGGCCTATGAACCCAACTACCGCTGGGATAAAGGATACCGCCTCAACCAGGACGAGCTGACCAAGGGTTCAGGCGCAGCGACTCAGCAGGTGGGCCCGCGCCGCTGAGAATTTGGTCGAATGGCAGCATCCACCAGCGCATGCGAGAGTAGAGATTGATGGTCTCCTCTTGTTGATTTGCTCTTGTGCTGATGTCCATCATGTTCCGCTGCACCAGCTGATCAGGCGCTCTGACCTGCGTCCTGTGCCACAATGCAGACACTGAAACGCTTTGCTTACGACCACTGCGTGGACAAGTTCACCTGCTTCAGCACAGAGGTGCTGACCGTGCGCCACCGCCCCGATGGCCTGTGAGTACTGCTGGCGGGCTTCCTTGGTAGTGTGCTGCGCCCCTAGGCATTTTGAATGCGCTGCACGCCTTGGTGCGCACGACTGCCCGCAGTCGGCTCGCTCACCCCCCTGCACACTGTCGCACCCACAGGTTCCTGACCATCTGCAAGAACCTGAAGACCGGCAAGATTACGCACATCATCTCACAGTTCATGATGATTTCGCCCGGCATCCTGACCACCCAGGTGCGGCTTGGCAGCCGCTTGCCTTGCCTTATGGCATTGCCTTATGGCAGCGGCAACGCAAGATGTTCTTGGTCTTCGGCTTTCAGGCCTGCACCGTCCTGAACACATTTCCTCGTGGACACGCATCGAGATTGTAGCTGTGCCACCTGCTTGGCCCCACCTGTTTCACAGTTCTCTGCCGAGGAGCGCGGCGTCAAAGATGTGGACAAGTTCAAGAACACAATGTGCTACGCTGGAAAGCACAATGGTGTGGACTCTGCTGTGGGCAACACAGACCTGACTGGCAAGGCAAGCATAACTGGGCAACCTCACTGCCGAGGCTGGGCCATGTGCAACAATGTTGTCACTCAGCACCTCTGCGTGCCTCGCCTGTGCTGAAATGAGATACAGCAGTGTGCATAGCCAAGACAGACGCAATGCCACCTGCTCTGCTGTGCAGAGAGTGGTCATTATGGGCACCGGCTCGTTTGCTCTGGAGGCAATGGAGGCTGCAGGCCGCAACAATGCCAAGCACATCACCCTGGTGTCTCGTCCTCGCAAGAGGTGAGCAGCAGATCCCGTGCTATGTCCAGGCGCCAAAGCTGCGTGCCGTTGGCCAAATTATGCATGCTGCACCAGGGGCTAAATCCACATGGTCGCATGCCCCTTGCCCTACTCCACTGTCCACTGTCCACTGTGCCCCGGCCAGGTGGGTGTGCCCCTTTTCCCGCCAGTACACGGTCACCGCCCTGTGCTTCGCTCCCTTTCTGCCGTGGAACCTGAAGATCAAGTTTGTGCACGTAAGCCACGATGACTATGGACAGTTGCAGAATGGGCAGCTCCTCCTCCTTCCAGGCCTGCCTGCTAAGGGGCCGGCAGTTGAACCTTGCAGCTAACCGGCGTGTCAGTGGTCGCTGCCTTGTTCCCGCTCGTCTGCAGTGGTACCTGCGCCGCAACTACTACAACCCTGTGGGTCTGAAACATGTGCCACCCACCGGCGAGCTGTACGAGCAGGACTGGAGCGGTGGGTGGCCCAGCCTGGGCTGAACTGTTTGATTGGCGCCCACATCAGCTTGCCGTCCTGCCACCCCTACTACTACACCAGCAGATCTCTAAACCTGGGGCCACTCCAGCACTGCTCACCTGTCTTAACCACCCTTGCCCGTGCGTTCATGTGCATGCTGCAGGCCAGTGCAATGATGGACTGTTCCGCCTGGCGGCGGAGGGGCGGCTGGACGTGCTGGTGGGCCAGGTGGACCGCCTGGAGGCCAAGGACGTGGGTAAGGCAGCAGGATAGGATCGCTGCTATAAAACTAGCTAGTTCCTGGCACAGAGTTTGCCACATAATGCAATGGCCACTCTCACCATGGCTGCACTGCAGTTGTGAAGACCCCCGACAACCCTGAGGGCACGAAGCTGCCTGCCGACATGTTTGTGGTTGCCTCAGGCTGCCGCTACAACCTGAACCCACCCTTCCTGAGCGAGCTGGGCATCGGTGCGTGCTTTTTTCCAGGGGCCTTGCCAGACCAGAACAGCAGTCGGTGGAGTGGAACAGCGCAATGCTGCCTTGCGGTGCAATCAGTCGCTTGCTGAACGCTGTTACCACGCAGGCTTTGATGACATCCACAACTACTGCTTCATGGGTCGCAACCCACGCATCGGCACCGCATCTGACTTTGTGTTTGGTGCGCACATTGGATCGAGTTTGGCGCCTGGGTTTGCAGCCAAGTTTGAGCACCAGCATATGCGGGTGCAGCTGTGTGTCAACTCTGCTTCTCTTGTGCTGTGCATCTTGACCCATGGCAAACAGTTTCCATGCCCCATCGCTGCAGCATTTGTGCCAGCGGGCCCCATCAGCCAGCTGGAAATGTTCTTCCATGCGGTGGAGCAGATCAAGTTGGGCCGTGAGCGGGTGAGGGCAGTACTGTTTCCTCGAGGAAACCATGCTCGTCGTTGGGAGGCTGCTTTGGCAGGTGGCTGTGGGTCGCAGAAGCGTTGGGGTCATTGTGGGATGAGTCCCAACTGTGGGTATGCGCCGCACCATCTGCATGCACTGTACGTCGCGTGCACACTGAGTGAAACCCCTGAGCCATCGACCTGTGTGTCACCTGCAACCATACTGCAATTGCAGGAGGTGTTCAATGCCATGTACCCAACCCCTCTGGGTGCCACCGGGAAGACCAACCATACCGGTGGCCGCATGGCTGGCCTGCACACCTTCTTTGCCAGCCGGAACTGGTTGTCCAGGACAAACATCGCCTCCGAGGTGAGTGGGAAAGAGGTGCTCTGGGAGATGATGCATGGTCTGCCCCAACACAAAAAATCGCCACCGGCTTCCTGCCCTACAGCTGCGCACCACTGCCTACATTTCTGTGATGGAGATCGGTCAGTCCCTGCCTATGCGCATCGCGCTGCGCGTCGGGGTGAGCCAACAACAGGGGCACAGTGTTTGACTAGGCGCTTTTTCAAAGTTATGGGTTGCATCCACGCCACCTTCCTATGCCTTAATGACACCGTGCCATGTGCCCTTTCGCAGGCTTACATAGCCGAGTGGCACCGCTTCTTTGTGTGTGTGCGCCGTAGCGCTCGGGTAGGTCCCGTTGGCTTGTTGCGGCATATGCTTTATTGCTTTATTTTGTGGACTGACATATTGCGGCCCTGCCCTGCTGCTGGCATGCAGGAGCTGTGGAACTTCCAAATATGGGGCAAAGGGGTGAGGGACCACTACCACCCGCCCACCCCCCTGCTGGCGGGTCCCTCCAGCAAGAAAGCCTAGGCCACCGGCACTGCTTCTCAACACACTCACTCTGCCGCCAGCTATGGCATGCAGAGAAGAATGCGTGGCATAACTTCCGCACATCGCCGATGAAAGAACAGCTGTATGTGCATGCCAATTCCACCAATGCACAAATAATGCACACACCTGCCTGCCTCATTAATCGTTTTTTAAAACTGCTCCAACAGCCTTGCTGCCAGGGCATGCGCCACGCTGCAAACCTGAAAGTTCTTTTCAATGCATGCTACCATTCAAGAACTGTAAATGCATTCCTGCTTTGATGTGACGTCGCTTCGCCATGCTTGCGTCAGGGCTGCTTGGGGAGCAGCGCGTACATCCGCACTGCAAAGGGCAGTCAAATGTTTGACGACTTGTCATGGGGCCGGCAAGAAGACGCAGAACCTGTGGCTGCGCACCGCCTGCCGTCCGCCGCACCTTTAAAGAGGCCTTTGGGGAAGTCTTTCTGCAGCGCGGTGTGTGTCAGCCGCAGCCCCGCCTTCTCAAACAGCTGGGTGTAATAGGCATGAGACCTGCAGACACAAAAAGTGGGGAGGGGTCGGCAGCTTCAAGCATCGGCACTGATGCTTCACAAACAGCATAATACTCGGCTGCAGGCTTGCCTGGTCATCGATGCGTCTGAGCTATCCAGAATGAAACCCCGGTCGCAAACATTCTCCTTGACAAACAGCATGCCGCCGGGCTTCAGCGCCGCAGCAGATCGGCGCAGAAAGGCTATCAGGTCATCTGCAAGGGGTCCAGACAGCACAAGCTGGTTGGATGGCATCGGCGGGGGTTTCAGGCCACCCATGCAGTTCGAGCTTACCATCGGTGAGGTACAGGGCTGCCCACTGCAGCCAAATGCAGTCGTAACGACCAGGCTCAGGATGGTGCGCCTCAATGCCCGCCTGCATGGGGGCGGTCGAATGTGTGAGGCGCGCTGAAAAGTTCACTGATTCCCTTACTGCCAAGTGATTGTTGCGCTTATGAGTGGCACGGACACAGTTGCGTGCTTCATCACAGGTGTGGGCAACCGCGAGACAAGCAAGGTGGCTGCACCGTGCACGACTTGCTTGGTAGAAGTGGACAGCTTTGTGGCCGTTGGGCACGCCCTTCACTGCCCGCCCGCCAAGCCGCTGCTTTGCTGCTTCCAGAAGGTGTGCTGCAGGGCGTGGGGGCCCAAAAATCACCCAAAGGTGAGCAGAATGATAGGTGCCAGGGAGGCAACCTCGTCCCAAGGTACCAAGAGATGGCGTCACACTCAATGAAATGATGGACGTTGTTGCAGCATGGTGACGAGGGGCCACACGGCAGGAAAGCCCACCTGACGGCTCCACCAGGTCCACCTCTGCAAAGTGCTGCAGCAGCAGCTGCTCGGTGACGCGCCCCACCCCTGCCCCGCAGTCGAGCGCCACCAGCTGCCGGCGCCCCGCCTCCGCCTCGGCAAGCGCTGCGCCGTACGCCTGCAAGAAGCGTCGCAAGCGGCGACCATCCAACGTGGACGGCACGATGCAAGCAGGCAGCTGGCGCACGAGTTGTCCACACCGCACTGTGGCGCACCTTCTTCAAGAAAGCGCGGCTGTCACGCACGTCCGGACCGCTCAGGTGGCCATAGCCACCCAGCACGCCATCGTCGCTCGCCTCCTGGCTGTCCCAGTAAGCGACTGCTGGGGCACCAAACTGCGAGCAGAGCAAAAGGGCAGTCTGAAATCTACTGTGCGCCCCCCATCTGCTCCAAACTCTACCTGGGATGGGCAGCAAGTCCGAACCAGCGACAGCTACCCACCTTGGGCACCTCGCCCGCCTCCTGCGCCCGCCACAGGTCCGCCGGCGAATCAAACACACGCCCGTTGTCATCTACCCCAGCAGCTTCCATTGTGGCTACGATGGGTGAGTGGTGGCGGTGGCGGCCGCGACGGCGTTGGTTCGGTTGGGCGGCTCTTCTGGGGCAGCGGCGGCGGGCGGCGGCGGCGGCGGCGGCTGCTGCTGCGGCAGCTTTGGCTGCGAGTTGCGGGAGGCGGCGGTGCGGGGGCAGAATCGCCCGAGCTACGCGATTTGCTGCAGCTCCACACCGGGTGAAAAGCGGGGTCTGCAACAAGTTGCGCTCGGCGTGCCCTAGCCGACCCTGGCGGTCCACGATAGGGGGAGATTGACACGGGACGCCACCCGTGTCGCGCCAGGCCACCTGCTGCTGCTGCCTGCCACCATGGCGTGCTTGCACCGCCGATGCCTCCCCCCCCGCCCCTCCCTACCTTGAGCACCCCTGCCCTCCACATTGCATTCCGTGGTGGTTGGAATGATATCCATAGCGTCATGTGCTCCTGTTCATGTGCTCCTGTCTGTGCTCTCAAAGGTCAAGTGCCTGTCTATACCTAAAAGGAGGCCCTGCCGCAAGCACAGCAGCATGTCACCGCACGTGGTTCAAAACTCAGTGTGAGACTGACTTTAAAAGATAAAAAATATTCCAGGAGGGTGCCAGATGAACACACAAAGACACCCAGCGGTGGACAGATACACATACGCTTGGACACCGCCCGCCAACAGGCTCGGTCAACAGCCGCCGCCCCATCCTCGCACAGCAAACATCAGGTGGGCGGCCGAAAAGAATGTCGTCAGTGTGGCTGCCATGAAACCAGGGCTGTGCAGCATGTCTCGAAGAAGACCTGGTGGCGGCACGGCAATTGGACACTGACGTTAGTATGCCAAAGGAAGCACCGGAAGCGCTTCCATGCCGAGGGATTGCCAGGTGCAATGGTTGTATGGCAGCAGCACGTACCGGCTACGCCATCCAGGCCCACAACAAATCCTGCCAGGTTGGCAGCCATCAGCGCCGCAATGTTCACCGCTGCAGCGATGGCGCACATGTAGCGGAATGCTGCGAGGGAAGAGAGCCGTAAGCGAGCGTGAGCAAACAGTTGTGCACGGCCGGCAAAACCAAGGTGCTGAAGCAAACCCAACTCACCTGGCGTACCGCGCCAGCTGTCAAAGCGCGCTGAGCGTGCAAACCGTTTTGCAGCCATCTCTGGCACAAATGCCAGGCAGATGAGCCAAGCCCAGCTCATGAGGCGCCACTGCAAAATGGTTGCACAATAATGCCTGAGACTTCAGCACATGGTAACGAGGTGAGACTTGTTGGTGAGCCCCGGTGCAGTGAATGCAGTGCATGTGCGACTCCCAGCTTCAAGTACTGCTGCAGGCCGCTGCGAGTTGCATCACAACCAGCCCCTTACCTCCAAATCATGCCACAGCGCCACAAAGAAGAATATGGGCCAGACGACCAGGGCACGCCGGCGTGCACCCCCGAGTGGCACATACATGTACCGCACCTGCACAGCATGAGGTGCCCAAACTTAGCAGTCTGCAGTGCGTGACAGCTGCACTGCCAGGCACCACAAGCATGCTTGCTCCACTGCAAAGGGCCTGCCTGGCCGAACCTATGCAGGCGCTGGAGCTGGCTGGTACATGCTGGCCAGGTGCGCACCAGCCAACGGTTATAGCTCGCGTGCCAGCCGCGCCAGAAGCCCTGCGGCAGCAGGCTGGGTGGAGACAGTGAGACAGCACGCAGCAGTGGCAGGCCAAGTACAAGCGAGGAAATGTTCTTTGCTGCTCTTGTTGTTGGCGGACAAGCAGGGGCGTACCTCTATGTCGTAGTTGTTTGCGAAGCAGCGCTTCATGTTCTCTGGAGGGTCAATGCCATCCAGCAAAGCAGCCAGACTGAATGGATGGGCAAAGGAGGCAGCGGACAATGGTCGCTGACCTAGCCACACAGCGGCGGCAAGCATTACGAAAAGCGCATTTAGTGACGAGCCCTCACCGCATGAACCGCCAGATGGTTGCGAACTTGAGCCACATGAAGCAAAGGACCCAGAAGGCGGTCAGGGCTGTACACAGGGGAAGGGAGACGATGGGATTGGCTGAGCGGCAGTGCGCATTCCTCCCGCGTCATGCATGCAGCCGGGCATGCGAGCAATATACAGAAGCGCAAGGTTCCCGGTGACACTTGCCCATTTCAGTAGTGCCATACTGCAAGCCATACTGCCGGTAGCGCAGCCCAATGCGGTGCTTGGCAACGCTGTTGAAGTAAAGGCAGTGTGTCAGGAGCTCGAGGCAGGCCCAGTCGGCAGCCAACCGGGCCGCATAATGTAAGATCTGCAAGAAAGTATGTTCATGGGCCAGGGAAGAGTCTGCCCTGGTTGGTAGGAAAGCTGCATAGCATCGGTTGCGCTTTTCATCCATCTTCGCCCTGCACGACCGGAAACAGATGCCCACCTCACGGGCGCGCGGAGGTTCACACCGCCGCAGCTGCCAGGCAAAGTCTTGGAAAGTGATGATGGGACCGGCCAGGTACAAGGGCGCATATAAGACGTACGCCAGGTATGGAAGCAGGCCATAGTCGCCATCGCTTGGCAGCGGAGCTTGCTGGCGGCACTGTACAGCAGCCCCGGCTGGCCCCGCGGCACACACAGCTTTGGAATGGGCAGCGGCAGTTGGCTTATCAGCTGCCTTTGCTGCGTCGTGCGGCGTGCGGCGGCTGCCACCACGCTGGTGCTGTGACTGTGAGGCCAGCTGCTTGCGCCAGTGCAGGTCGAGCGCATAGCTCAGCATGCGCAGGACAGACAGGTTGAAGCAGATTTCCCAGCGCATGGCGCCCCTTGCGCAGCGGGGCAGCACGGGAGGGGACAAACCACTCTGGAGCTTTTGACACCATGACATCTCATGGCAGCTGGTTTTGCACAGCCGGTGCACTGCTGCCTTGAGGACCCCAACCTTGCAACCTCCACCTGCGTCACCTGTGACGGTCCAGCGGTGCCAGGACTGGTGACAGGCCGGCAAAGGGGAAGCCGTCCCCAAGGCGGGCAGCCAGCAGCAGGCCGATGTTGCTCGCCCAAATGGCTGCTGCCCTGCAGACAGAGATGGGTGGCGAGTTGCAGACCAGAGGGCATGCACCCTGGTGCACTTGGAATGCGCAGGCAGGCCAGGCCAGCCTCACCCATAGGGCCGCCCCGCCGCCACCTGGGCGACGGCAAAGCTGGTCAGCGCAAACACTAGCACAAAGGTGGTACATGCGCCATGGAGGTAGCCTGCAGGCACACAGACGGTTTAGTTGCAAGGTGCTGGGCATGCGCAGGGGGTGCAGTGTGCGGGCATAGACCAAGGGGCGGATGAACTTGCGCTTGCTTTTCATACCACGCTGACACAGCAGCCGCACCCAGGAATGCCAGGGACATCAGCAGGTATCCTCGGCCGCGCGTCACGGTCGTAGCACCCAGGCGCTGCAGCAGGCGCGAAGCTGCGGCTGCTACCAAGAATAGTGCTGCTAGGGCGGGCAGGCCCGCACGGAACTCGCGCCACTGAATATCAGATAGGTCCTGAGCAGGGCACCAGCAGGGAAGAGATGAATCCCGTCCTCATGCGACATTCAGGAAATAGCAGCCATGTCCCGACGAGCCATGCCAGTGACGACACCGCGCAAAGAGACGGTTGCATGGTTGGCACGCCACGAAACAGCTCACCACGCGCCTGCCGAACAGGTAGCCTGGCTGCAGGCCAGGGGCATATCTGTCCCAGCGCTGCCCCTGCTCAAACTGCCACGAAAACAGATAGCCGCGCCACGTGACGAACGCCAGCGCAGCGCCCACCACCAGGGCATGGCAGGCCAGCTCGACACGGTGAACCGCCATGGAGGTGCCTGCTTGGTGAGTAGGTGAGCGGCGGCGGCGGAGGCTGCGGCGGGAGCGGCAGCAATCTCAATCGGTCCCGCACCACAGCCGAGATGTGCACCCTAATCCCTGTGGGTCCCCAAGATCCAATGCCTGAGGCCCTAAGGCCGAGAATCGGTTCAAGAAAAAGGGGCCACCTCGGGGGTGCGCTGCCTGGGTATATTGAGCGAAAATCGAGCCGAGCGGATATCGAGCACGACCAGACAACCAAACGAAGACTGAAAACTGCCAATTGTTTGCATGGGGAGCCCAGGGTGGACATGGCCGCTTTTCTCATGTTAAGGGCTCATCGCGATTGGCATCAGATTGATCGCCGGCTCGGCAAACCAGCCTACAAGCGAGGTCGCAAGCCTCCCGCCTGTGTTGCACCCCCAACCCCCCGTCACTCCAGAACAACAGCGGGTGCACTCAGAGCCACGGTACACAGTCACCGCTGCAGCCGCCGCTGCCAGTTCTGCCGCACCGCCGCCGCCGCCTCACCGCAGCTGCTGCTACGGATGAGCTTCAACTCGTACATACAGGCGGTGGCATCCGCCATCAGCCGCCAGGACGGTGCGCATCTCTGGCGGCTAGCTGTTGCTGCTGTGTTGTCGCTTCGACAGCCTCAGCCTGCTGTGCCTGCCTTGCCTTTGCCTGGACTCGTATGTAGGCCGTGAGTAGCGGTTCGGCAGATGCATGTTGCCTGTCGGTCGGCGTGGCTGCTTTCCAACCAACTTGAGAAGCCCGCTGCCCGCGCAGGCGCGCAGCTGCGGGAGCTGGTGGCAGTCGGCAGTGCGGCGGCGCAGCAGGCGGTGTTTGCAGCGCGCCAGGCCAACGCGCGGTGGAACCCCGCGTCCGCCACCAGCCGCCTGCCCGAGGGCTGGGCCGAGTTCCTGGCGCTGAACTGCGCCTGCCTGGCAGCGCTGCAGGAGGGCAAACGAGTTGAGGCGTATGAGAAAGTGGTGGCTGCCCTGCAGCCCTTCCTCAAGGTGAGCATGCCCCCCCTGCAGGCCTGCGTGCGCATGGAAGATTTGACGTGTGCACCGCGCTCTTTCAAACCACGGGTTTTGTCCTCTTTAGTGATTGTGCTCTGGACGTGACCTGCCTGCTCTGCGGCATGTCCCGTTACGTCTCCATGGCCTGGGATGCCTCGAATGATTACAGGCTCGGCCAGGTCGACCTGCCACTCCCTGTCCCCCGCCCTTTGCCGCCCACAGGTGTTCCGTGAGGACGCAGGGGCCTGGGTAGTTGCACCCATGCATTCAGTGGTGCACAACCTGTCCGCAGTGGCTCTGGCAGCCGATGCTGAGCTGCGGGCAGCAGGGCAGCGGCCTGACAAGCTGGGCGATGCGGGCGACCAGCTTCGCAAGTGCTTCTCGGTCAGCCTGCAGGCGCCAGGTAGGTGGGCCTGCGCGGCCTGGAGGTGAACGCTGGTTGGCTGTACCAGGCCGGCTTCCCGTCGGCCAGGCTGGGAGGCACACTGCTGGATACCACCATGCGTGTTCAGCGGTGCTGGAGTGTCATCCACGGCTTGCTTTCATGCCCTGCACCTTGAGCGCACGCTACTGCTGTCGGCCACCCTATCGTGCGCTGCAGGCAACAAGGACAAGAAGCTGGCGGCACTGGACATTGTCAACGTATCCATCAAAATCTACTTCCGCCTCAACACGCTGCGTCTGTGCAAAAACCTGATCCGCACCGTAGACTCCCGCCAGGTGCACAAGCCTTTCCTGCTTGGCTGCTTGCTGGGGACGCCACTCCCTCACAGCAACCCGTGGCTCGCTCCAGCTGCCACAGCATGCGCTCATCCCTGCGCCGCGGTTGGCTGTCGACCTGAGCACATCTGCCCCTTGTGCAGTTTGCCGACTTTGACGCATTCCCTGCGCCCCAGCGCGTGACCTACAAGTTCTACGTGGGGCGCCTGGCGGTGTTTGACGAGAACTACGTGAGTTTGGGGTGTAGAAGCCATGGTTGCCTGCCTTGCTGCCTGCCTGTGCCTGCCCTCCTCTGCCCCTCCCTGGCTTGCACCCCATTTCCCAGTCAGTCACAGAGGCCCCGCACCTCACTCAAACCCCTTCTGCTTGTGCTGTTGGTGCCCGCAGCAAGAAGCGCAGGAGGCGCTTGAGTACGCCCTGGCGCATTGCCACCGAGGGGCGGCTCGCAACAAGGCACTGGTGCTGAAATACCTGGTGCCGGTGAGGCCCCTGTGAAAGCTTGACTAGACACACCACACCATGCATGCACACGTCTTGATGTGCCCAACGGCCAGCACCTGCAGATCACTGTTGGCACGTGGAGCCTTGACTTGCAGCCTGTCGCTCACTCTGTGCTCACTGCAGGTGCAGCTGCTTCTAGGGCGGCTGCCCACGCCGGCGCTGATTGCGGCACACGGCCTGCAGCAGTACGAGCCCATCATTGCAGCAATGCGCAGGTGCGGCAGCAATGGTGTGGACTCCTTTGCCATGGCGGCTGCGCATTGCCCGCTGCAAGTGCATGTGTCTGCAAGCTTTTACCCCAACACCCCAACCGTGCAGCGGCGACGTCAAGCTGTTCAATGATACAATGGAGGCGCAGCAGTTCCGATTCATCCAAGAGGTGCGCTGTTTGTTTGCGCAGGGCAATCATCAGTCAAACAATGCTGGGTCGACAACAGGAATCGGATGCCGTGAAATACTTGGTCTTTGTCATGTCAGTCCTGTTTGTTTGTGCGCGTTGCTCGATGCTCGCTCGTTGGGCGCCACTCGCCCCCAGCCCAACTTTGCCCTCAGCACCTGCGCTGCCATTCAGGGCACCTACCTGCTGCTGGAGAAGCTGCGGTATGCTGTGTACCGCCGCCTGCTGCGCGTCGTGCATGGCGTGCACGCACAGCTGGAGCCCGATAAGCGCACGCAGATTCCGCTGCTGCAGTTCCAGACCGCACTGGCGCTGCAGGTGAAGAGGTGGTGAAGATGGGGTAGTGTGGCTTGGAACTTGCATCAAGTGGGGTACTTACGTGTGCAACTTCAGCGTCCGCACCGCCATCACAAGCTTCAAAAGCATCCCTGCGCTTTGGGTGTGATAACGGAATCGTAGGGCGTGGCGCTGGATATGGATGAGGTCGAGTGCGTCGCCGCAAACCTCATCTTCCGCAAGTATGTGCGCGGCTACATCTCACACAAGAACAAGGTGGGCTTTCGCTGCAAAGCGTGTGCAACCGCGCATTTTCTGTGCGCAGCGCAATGCTGTTGTGTGCAGGGCTGGGCGGAACGAGGAGGGTGGAGGGCATGGCATGTCAGCGGCATCCAGATGGGCGCACTTTTGAGCAATGCAGCGCTCGTGCCCCCTCCCTTGCTTAGCAGGTCATGGTCGTAGCCAAGGCAGAACCTTTTCCAGCGCTTTCTACGGCCTCGCTAGTGGATTAGCAGCGTCGTTCATGGCTGTGGCGGCGGCGGCAGCGGCGGTGTGTGCCAGTGCGCACCGCATAGGCAACCCTCCTACTAGCTGGTTGGCTGCCCTGTGGGGCCTGTAGATGGCCCTTGGGTGGCAAATGGTGCGTGCGGTGAAAGCACGAGCTGCAAATCACAGTTATGGTGGCATTTGGTGGCGGCAATGGAGCCCGTCCCAGTCCCAATCCCATTTCAACCATACTTTGCCAACCGATGACACACAAAGAACAGAATAGTTCCAGAGGCGTAGATGAATGCTGCAGAGAAAGCCGGCCAGGTCGGCAGGCAGCATGTGTCGCAGCCATGGGCGCCCAGTGCATCTCCCTCCTCTGTTATTTTGTTTCCCAGTGCCACGATCAGGTCCACAGCTCGGCAGTAGGCTGCCGACCCACCAACAGGCCGCAGGCAGTGGGAAGAGGAGAAGCGCACGCAAGAACGGCTATGAGCGAGCGGCAGGCCCGCCTGGCGGCACTACGGGCCGAAGCGGTTGCGGCTGGGGAGGCGGGCGAGCAGGCGGCAGCAGGAGAGGTGCAGCAGCCTGCGGGAGCGGACCAGCAGCAAGAGGCGGACGCGCCAGTGCTGCGTTTTCGCAACTACGCCCCCGTGGCTGATGAGCGCATCGCCCACCAGAAGGCAAGTGCCGCCGCGCCGGCGCCGCCGCCACTGCCGCCGCGCCGCCGCCACTCTTGGTTGACTTGCGAGCACTGCATCCCCTGGCCTGCACCGAGGCACAGTTGCAAGCCAATGGCATGCATAACATGGTTGATGTGAGAGCCGTAACAAGCCATGTCATCTTGGAAACCCTCAGCACACCATGTGCACGCCACTGATCAGTTTGCCCGCGCATTCTGCCGGACTTTGGTGCAGGTGGCGCCCGCCAAGGTGGCCGAGTTCGAGGAGGTGGAGGTGGACGTGGATGCTGTGCTTGGAAATGACGCAGAGGTGGGCTTGCTCGCGCTGCTGCACAAGGCCATGTTCAGCGGATGGCGCTGGCCTCCGCCGCTTCTGGCACCTACCTGAACGCAAGCTCTGATGCTGTGGGCACTGCCTGTGGAAGCCCAGCACGCAGCGCGCCACCTCACACCTTCTGCGACTCCTCTCGCTTGCCGCGCAGGAGGTGCTGATCAACGTGGCTCCCAAGAAGGCCAACTGGGACCTGCGGCGCGACATCGCGGGCAGCCTGGCGCGCCTGGAGCGGAGAACGCAGGTGCCTGACCAAACCCTGCCATCTGCTGCACCACGGTTGCCTTGACTCCCACCCTCCCAAGCAGTGCTTGCGTTGGGCACACACCCTGTTTCATGCCTTGCCTGCCTGTGATTTTGCACCCATGATGGCTGCCCTCATGCAGGCGGCGATGATCAAGTTGATGCAGCAAGAAGAGCAGCGGCGGCAGGAAGAGGAGCAGCAAGGTGCATGAACGTGCATGAACCGTGTGCAGCGGTCGGCGGTACTGTATGCTGTGCTGTTAGCGTGATTGCCCAGACGTATAAGCTGCTGGGCAGTATCACCAGGGAAAAGGACTCAGCAGGGCTGCCATTTCATGGTGGCGTCTAGCAGCAGGATGTGCTAATACGGCCGGAAATTTAGGAGGCAGGCCCCCCATGCCAGGCAATTCCAGGCGCCGCTTTATCGCGCCTGGAGTTTTGTAGCCATGGCACAGCCCTGCTTGCGAGCAGCCTTCACGCATGTTCGTAGCCCGTGCGCCACCGCACCTAGGCGGCCTTCCGCTGTTTGGCCTCAAGGCGCTTCTGCTGCATAGTGGCAAGCACGCTGCGGTTGAGCATGCGCGTGGGTGTGGCACGCATCATGCCGTCCTGCACAACAAGGGGCAGTCTCGGTGGCAACATTCATCATCACAATCAACCTGTGCTGCTTGCAGCACGGGTGTGCAAGCATACGATCCAAAGCTGCAGGCCTGCGGCCACGTGGCGCTCACAATGATGGCATGGACCCAGTAAGGAGTGATGCTGTCCTCCCGCCCAAGTTGGCGCATTGCGGCGGCAGCCCAGGTGGCCGGAGAGGGCACCATCAGGGAGGCAGTCCTGAAGACAGGAACGTGCATTGCAGACGGACCCAGTCGGCATGCATGCCTGGCCTTTGATGCTTTGCGCAGGTAGGAGCATGCCCAAGCACACAGAAGGCAGCAGCAGGCGCCGCAGCACTCACTTGATGCCTGGCATCTTTGTTGCCACAGACCCCGCCCACAGGTTCTGCACGCGCACGCCAAACTGTGCGTACTCGGCATTCACGGACACAGACAAATTGTCCAAGAACCGCTTGCTGGCGCCATATGCTGACCAATCGGCGGGGGGGAGCATGGGGAATGCGAAGTCATAACTCTGGAATCGACAGTGCCCGTGCAGCCAGCATGCCGTTGCACCCTGGCCTTCTGTCAGCCGGTCCACCTATGCGGACCCTTTCAACCTTTTCACCTGCTACCAGCGGGGCATCATGGTTGGCAATTATGCTGCCAACGTTGATGATCAACCCACGCTTGCGCTCCCGCATGCCAGCCAGAACCATCTTGGTGAGCTGCGCACACTCGCATGAGCAGAGCATGCACAGCGTCGGCTGCCTGGTCTTGAAGTGACCAGTGTGTGGCATGCGCACGCAGGGCTGGCTGTGCAACCAGTGCAGGTCAGCCTGTGCGTCCACCCTCACCATGGTGGGCATGAGGCAATTGATGGTAACAAGGTCAACAATGAACTGTGGGGGCTGCTCCTCAAGGTATTCAGGCACACCGTCGATGGGACCCAGCCCCGCATTGTTTACCAGGATGCCAACCTGAGGTTGGGAGTGGGGAAAGCAGACGGACGTTAGGGTGAGCTGCCGACTCGCACGGCACGCTTTGTTGCCAGTCCACTCAAAGCGGCAGGGCTTGCCTCGATGCTTTCTAGGGCTGCACGGATCGGGGTATAGGTCTGTGGCCCCGCCTTGCACAGGTCCGCGGCAAGCCAACGCGTCTCCACGCCATACTGCTCTTTCAGCTCCGACGCACAATCCCTGAGTTTCGCCGCAGAGCGCGAGATGAGCATGATGTTGAGGCCTGCTAAAGGGAGTCAACACGGATGCAGGTCACAACAAGCTGTGCTGAGCGGCAGCCGGCAGAGCAATGGCTTGTCAGCCTCACCCTTCTTGGCCAGCTCGTGGGCGAGAGCCCGGCCCATGCCATCTGTTGCGCCGGTGACCACCGCCCAGGAGCCAAACGTGTTGGGATCGATCGATCGCCGCAGGAAGTAGGTGTGAATGAAGCGCACAGTGCGCACGAGCAGGCGCAGGGTAACGTAGGCCAGGTAAAACGCCACAGCAAGCAGCACCGCCCTGCGCCGCGCTACCACTGTTGTGAGGGCCGCCTGGAGCAGGGTCTGTGCCTGCCGCACCATCTCAGGAGCCCGTGCAATAGCCATATCAGGCTAGCTGGTTGGCAGGACGCGTGCAGGACTAGCAAACAAGAAGGCGAGATGCGCTCTGCGCCACCACCTGTAGGTGGAAGACGAGTAGACAGATGCGAGCACACCGCCGTACCGCTGCTGCACAGTACACTCTGACGTTTCAGTTACAGCGCCCTATCAGGACAGGCGCGGACGCTTTTCGCAATCAAATTTGCGCTGGAAAAAGGTGACACACAGATCAGCGAGAGAAGGCTGCGAGCAACTTGGGGAAAGTCCGTCCATGATAATTAACCCAAAGGCAGAGTGGGAGCATGGTGGGTGCAAAAGGCGAACGAGGGGCGTGCAGGAGCAAACAAAGCACAAGCAATGGCAATAAAGGGTCTGCTGAGAGAGGCAGCGGCGCCTTGCATAAGCAGGTCGGATGGGGCTTGTCAGGGGAGGGGGAGAGGAGAGACAGGAGCGCAGCGGGAAGCGAACACCGGGGGTTGGGAAAGCATCAGAAGAGCGGGGAGCAACCAACTAGCAGAGCAGGGACTGCAGGGCAGCAAATACATGGGGCAAGCATACATGGCCGCAGCCCAGGGTCAGCCCATGATGGCAAAGAGCTGCGTGCCCAGCAGTGCGGGGCTCGTCTTGCCGCCACCCTGCGGTGCGCCCTTCTCAGGGGGTGCAGAGCCCTCGCCCTCTGCAGGCGCCGCTGCCTGCTTGCCGTTCATCTGCGAATTGTTGTTGGCAGGGGCCGGCGCGGCAGCGGGTGCGGCGGTGCCACTGCTGGCGGCCCCGCTGCTGGCAGCCTGCGGCACAGGGCCGGGCGGCCCGCTCACGCCAGGGCCACCCGGGCCCATGCCGTTGGGCCGCATCAGGCTGGCCAGCGCAGCACCATTTGCCTGCTGGTAGGCCTGAAACATAGCGGCGTCCGGCTGCGGCTGCATGCCGAAGGCGGCTGCAGCGTACGGGTCGCCGCCAGGCATGCCCAGCTGGTAGCCGCCCATTGTGGGGTCGAATGGCCCAGGCATGCCAAACGGAGCGCCTGCAAACACGAATGGGCGTGCCACACATTCACTGCGCCAGTCAGCAACGGCGGAAAGCAGAGCAGGCTTGAAGCAGCACGGCACTCCACCTGCGCAAGTTCACCGGCTGCCTCCACCCAACCCCTGCTGCTGTCCATCCATGCACTCACCGTGCATGCCAAAGTGGCCAGCCATGCCGCCTTGCTGCGCAGCCTGGTTAGCCACCCGCGAGGAGGAGCGACCCCAGCTGATGCGCATCGCGCCGGCACCCAGCACCTGCCCATTCATGGTGGCCATGGCGCGCTCGGCGGCGGTGCGCAGCACGAACTGCACAAAGCCACAGCCCTTGCCCTGCAGGTGTGGAGCAACGAGGCAGGCAGCTGGGTGACCCCAGTTGGCTTGCAGCCGCTGTTGACCGGCGTGTTCACGCAGTGGCAAGCCTTGCGGCGATGAACAGAGTTGCGCTTCAGCCCGGGCGTTCAGCTGAAGAGTTCCAACAGTATGCCAGTCACGCACCGCCGGAATCTTCACGTAGATGATGTCACCAAAGCGGGCAAACGCCGCACGCAGCTGCTCCTCTGTCACACCACCGCTCAGGCCGCCGATGAACAGCGTGGTGTTGGTGGGGTCAAAGTCTGCAGCAGCCCAGCAACAGCGGTGCGCATGCTTTAGCGTGGAGTGCACGGCACCTTCACCACGCAGCCCCCCCGGCAACAACAGTCTGGCGGTTTGCAACACTCTCTGCCGGTGGCGATGGCAGCGTGGCACCATGCAGCCCCAAGTCGCCTACCGGAAGGGTGCGGCGCCTGCACAGCGCTGGCGGTGGTTGTGTTTGCATTCTTCTTGGCAGTGGCGAGCGACACACGGATGGGGCGGTTGGACAGGAAGTGGCCGTTCATCTCGGTCAGCGCCTTGTCGCGCTCAGCCTCCACGCTGCGTCAACGGACGGCGGCACAAGAGTCATCATCACACTGGTTGCAGTTGGCAAGCAGTGCTGACTCTCTGCTGGCACACCCCAAACCTGACGCTAAGTGGGCGATCCAAAGGCAGCGCAGGTGCTGTGCCGTGCACTGCACAGTGGCGTGACTGGCAAGCTGCCTGGCTGTCGGCGGTCACGCAGGTTGACAGTGCTGCCCAACGCACGCGTGATCACACCTGAAGCGCACAAAGCCGTAGCCCTTGGAGCGGCCCGTGGCAGCATCAGTGATGACCTTGGCGGAGCGGACAGATGGGTAGAACTGGCGGAAGTACTCCTGCACACACACAAAAAAACCGTTGGGTTGCCCAGCCCCGGTGGGGATCCACAGGTGAGACTCGGCTCGCTGTCCGTCCCGAGCCCACCACCAGCAGGCGCTTCCCACCTGCAGAATGATGTCGCTGACATCCGGAGCCAAGTCGCCCACAAACAGGGATGCGCAGTCTGCTGGGAAAGACGCAGAAGGCAGCCACTCCTTTAGTACAACGGTGAGTGTGGGCAGCCCTGCGGCGGTCCAGACAAAGGTTGCTCGGCTGCGCAAGCGCGTCGGGCAGGTGCTGAGCACGAAGAGCGATGCGGCTGCCCTCGTCTGCCGCTGCGGCATGCAGAGTATGATGCGCAGCTTGCCGCACCTTCGCCCGGGGGCTGCGCCTTGCCCACCCCATACGCCGCCCAGTTGAGCCGGAACACCTGGTCCGTGCCAGGGATGGGCTGGCCGTTGTAGCTCTTCAGCAGCATGTCAGCCGCCTCATGCGTGCGGAACTCCAGGAAGGCATAGCCTGCAAGCACGGCGGCGCTGCGTTGTGGCGACCGAGGGGGCGTGGTGCAGGCAGGGGAAGGGGCAGAGGCTGTACATGGCTGCGGGTGCAGCAGCGTGCCAAGCCCGGCGGCACGGAGAGGTGCTGCTTGGCCCGCCGGCCAGCAGGGGCCACCATGGCCCGGTGGCAGCCGCAGGGTGCGCAGCCCGGCAACGGCAGTTGTCGCGGGCGGCTGCACGCACCCTCGCTCTGGCCCGTGGCGCGGTTGCGGATGAGCTTCACCGAGACCAGCTGGTTGGTAGAGACGAAGATGTTGTACAGGAAGCTCTCGTCCATCCATGGCTGCAGGTCGCCCACCTGCGCGTGCGGCGGGGCAGCGGGGGCAGCGGTGTCAGGCGGGGGTGTGGCGTCTGGGCCGCACCATACAGCGGGCGCGCCGGCGGCGGAGGTGCCGCCCCGTGTTGAGCGGGCGCCGGCGAGGGGGCGGGTGGCCCCCAGCGAGCATTGCTGGCGGGGGCTGGCCAAGCCATCAGCACGGGAGGGGCCCAAAGGGGCGGGGCGTTTCGAGCCCGTGGCTGCCGGGCCTGCTCTCGCCCCCGGCGCTCACCCAGAGGCTCTTGGAGGCAACCTCGGCGGAGGGAACTGCATCTGAAGACGTCATTCTCAGGAGCGTCTGCCCGAGCCGCTGGGCCGCCTCCCTACGCTTTCCGGCGGCAGATCTGGCCTGGGTGGCTGCCCTGGACGCTACGCCGGGAGCTTGCACGCCGCGGCAGGGCTGGACAGGGCGACTTTTAAAGTGCTGCGGTCCGGAGGCCTGCGGAAAGCCCCGCTGCCTGCAGCCAACTGTAGTGCGTGCGTTGCAGGCGCCCAGGAGGACAGGAGAGAGCGTGCTGCGCGTGAGGGCAGCCCCACATGAACCCCTCGCTTGAACATGCCGGCTGCAAAACGCTTCGCACGCCACCAACAAAGTTCGGATGATCACGTTACCCATGATCAGGCCGCGCACACCCCCAAGCCAGCCAGGCGGGTGCCAAGAGGGGGCCAGCGGCCACCAACCACCGCCCTGCTCACACACTGCGCATCACAGCACAGGCTCGAACTTGCCAAGACGGGTGCTGCGTTGCCTTTGCAAAGTTTGCTGCAGGTACCACAACCCGTGTCATTCTGAGGTGAGCAGTGCACCAAGGGACAGCCGGGCGGCACGCGCAGCTGTCACCGCCGCCACAGTTTCAGGACCTTGTCCTTGCCGCCACTGGCCACGGAGCCGCCGTCGGGGCTCCAGTCCACGCTGCAGGCGGGGCAAGGGACGGGACGGTGGGTGGGTTGGTCGGATGACCGCGCACCCCAGCGACCTGTGGCAGGCAGCTGCAACTGCGCTCCTGCACAGGCAGAGGCGGCTGGTGCTGGAACCGCCCGCGGCTTGCGCACCTGAACACCTCGTCGGCATGGCCGGGCAGGTCCATTAGCAGCTTCTTGCTGCGCAGGTCCCACACCTGTTTGGGGGCAGCGACATCGGGGCAGGCGGGGTGAGCGGTGCGAACCTCACAGGCAGGAGCGCTTGCGGTGCGGCTTTACGCAGTGGCCACCCGCATGTCGCACCTTGAGGGTGCTGTCCTTGCTGCCACTCACAAACAGGCGGCTGTCCGCCGACCAGGCAACCTGCAGAGAAAATTTGGATGTTTGTGTTGGTCAGCCTTCAAGGTGGGCTCATCGGGGATCTAAGGCATGTGGCGCAAATTCCGCAGTGGACATGGTAAGCCAGGCTAGGCTGCTCCCACTCCACGGCCTGGGCCAACAATCACCTGGTACACGGGCCCCACGTGGCCGCGGAAGGTCGCAACAAACGTACCCTTCTGGCCATCCCACAGCTTGACTGCGAGGTGGAGGGACCCAGAGGGGAGGGAGCCATAGGGGACGGTTCCAGAATGGCCGAGGTTTGCCGAGGGTTCCAACCGTACCGGCCTGCAATCTGCTGCTGAAATGTGAGTCGCTGCGCGGTGAACCCGGCTTGCCCACCTGACTTGTCAAAAGATGCGCTGAGAAGCCACCGGCCGTCCGGAGAGAACGTGACCTGCAGTGCGAGGTCGCCTGGATGCTGCTCGCTAACTGTCGATGGTACAGGGGTGTAGCCCACCACAGATCATGCAACGGCACTCTGACCACCAGCCAAACAAGGCAGACCTGGTTGATGAGCTGCATGTGGCCAGTCATGCGCGCCAGCGGCTGCTTCTGTGTGGAAGGCTCCCACAGGAACAGCGTGAAGTCGTCGCTGCCTGCACAGCCGTAGCAGGCGGGAGGGCAGGCAGGAAATACATACTCAAACGGCAAACGCGACAAGAGCAGCTGCACAAGAACACAATAGTAAAAACACAATAGAAAAAACGTATGCCCGAAAGCAGATCAGTTAACACTCCTTGCAGTAGTTGTGCCGACGCACCTGTCGCTAACCGCTCGGGCCGGCCGCCGCGCGCTGCATCATACCGTGCTTGAGCCGCCGCTTTTGCTGCATCGGCGTCTGCTGGCGCCGCACCGGTGTGGTCAAAGGCCCCCGTCCGCAGAGCGTAATCGGTGCTCAGGCTCATTGTGTTCACCCAGTGCCCGTGCCCCTTGAGGCTGCACACGAGCAGCAAACACGAGCATTAAGGCGAGGCAAGGCAGCCAAGCAGCAAGCATGCCGGCAGCTGCTCGTCTCAGTCCACCACACAGGCCGCGGCATTGGGAGCCCACCTGCGGACCATGCGACCGTCCGCGGCCGCCCATACATTGATTGAGCAGTCGCGAGCCGCACTGTAGATCAAGCCATCCCCGCCCCACTTGACTTGTGTGATTGCCTGGGTATGGTTGCTCATTGTGAACAAGCAGCGCCTGCATGGCATTGAGGACAAGTGGTTGGCAGTTGCAGGTTGTCAAGCGCTACAAAACAGGTGGCAGCAAGCATGGCCAGAGAGCCACCTCGGCTTTGATGCTGCACGTTTCAGGCTCACCGCGTGGAGGCCTCCCAAACCTTGATGGTGCCATCCTTGCTGCCACTGCAGAACCGCCGGCTGGGCAGCTCTACGTGTGCAGGCTCCCAGGAGATGCTGGTGATGAACTTGCGGTGGCCCTGCACAGCACGTCAGGTAGCAGGCAAAGCAGCTTATGTTGGCATATGCCAAATGGTGTCCCACGAACCCTCGAGACGTCCCGGCCAACCCACAGCGCCTTACCCGGCACTGGCCAAAGGGCTTGCCACTCATGGGATCCCACAGCCAGATGCCGCCGCTATGGTCACCTGCAGCAGTGCAAGTGGCGTGGTGCAGTAGTTGGCGGTTGTTGAATGGCCGGAAGCGTGGCGACATCAGCTTGATTTCAGGGGCAGCACACACTGCTGCTGGCAAGGTTGCTGAACAAGCACGTGGCTTGCAAGAACGCACCCGAGGCAACAGTTGCCGCGTCGGGGCTCCACGCCACCACCAGCACCCAGCTGGTGTGGCCCTTGCACGTGTGCTTGGGCGTCTGGGAGACATGGGCAGGCAGGGCACACGAGGATGGCACAGCGTGGCAGGCTTGAACAGCCCGTCCACATGAGCCCTCCTATAGGCGCCATCTTTTAACGCTCTGGTGCAGCCCAAATGATTCGTTAAAGCCGCACCTGCGTGTTGAGGTCCCAGAAGCGCACGGTTGTGTCGCCGCTGCCGCTGGCCAGGTGCCGGCCATCTGGGGAGAAGTTCACCGACAGCACCGCCTCTGCATCCAGCGTGCAGCACGAACGAGGGAGCTTTACACACACAGGCTGGGAGCAAGCCAACAAAGTAGTATGAGCGCTGGGAGGTACCGACACGATTCTGCGCATTGGGGACTGTGCCAGCCCTAGGATGCCCATCAGCTGGCTCTGCACACGCTCACCTGCATGCCCGGGCATAGATGCTGTGCAGCGCGTGACCGCCCGCACGCGGAACACTGCCTGCGGTTGATACACAACCCGCAGGGCCGACTCCACTGACACCTGCAGCAGCGAACAGTACGCAATACTTCCCGTCAGGATGCTGTTGGCAGTGGCTCCGACCACAGAACCCACAGACCAGCGCCAGTTGCTGGCCAGCCATGCCCTCTGGTGGCCCAACCGCCTGGCCTTATGTTTGAGCAAGTGCGCCCCAAGCTCCGCAGCCAGCTCCTGCCCCTCGATGAAGAACGAGTAGGGCAGCTTCTCTTCGGCCTGCATCCATCATCGTGCAGTGGGAGGGCGCGGTGTGTCACGCGTACCCATGGAGGCACTTGCCGACCTGCATGCAGCGTTGCATGCGGTTCGGCAGTCCAGGGCCGGCCAGCACCTTCCCATTTCAAAGTCAACCATACGCGGAGTGCCACAGCAACAACAAGTTGCACCTGCAGCAGGCCGTTGAGGAGCGTCTCCAGCTGCGCGGGTGTCACATCGTGCGGCACGTCCAGCTGCGGGCCTGCGCCAACGCACACAACAACAGCTTGGTGCACTAGCACTGCCACTCGGTGCTTGTTACGGGACCCCAGACAAAGTGTCCTTCTGCGCCAACAGCACCTGGCCACGGTGGCCCAGCAGCCACGCTCCACCAGCCACAGTCGGCACTGCCAACAGCAGCAGCCCTGCCCCTCGCGCACCCGTGCTCTCGCCCTCCGCTGACTGAAACTGGATGATCACATTGCCCCCGACCGGGGCAGCCTGCGCCAGTTTCTGTTGCTTCGCCGGCCGTGGATCCGCCATCGGTGCCGAATTCAGCGCGCGGCGGCAGTGGCGGCGGCGGCGGCGGCGGCGGCGGCGGCAGCTGGCCGTGAATCACTTGTAGGTCTTCGCACAGCAGCAGCCACGGAGAAGTGCTGCGAGTGGTGCAAGGGCAGCTTGCAGCCTCTCGGAAGCGGGAGACAAAGAGGGCGGTCGGGGCGAGGGGAGGCACCTGCAGCGCAATTCGACAGGCAGAGAGAGCTGGGGGTATAGCTGCAACTGCACCAAACCGAACTTTGCGCATGCATGCGGGCGGCGGCCATGGACAGTTTTGCCGTGCGGCAAAAGAACTCAAGCAACTTTGGCATATCGCCCCCTATTACGGTTGGTCTCCCAGTGTGCTGGCGCAGACTCTGGCGCACTCACGCCCCTGCTCGCGTCTCGACCGCTGCCTTGAGGCGTCTTTCTGCTGCGCAGCGAACTTTAAAACCTTCTTCGTGGCGTCTCACACCGTTGCGGTCACTGGGCGCGGCACTGCAGGGCCGGTGCACCTCGGTCCCACCACCGCCGCGGCCGCCATCCTTCTTCAGCGGCAGCCATGAAGCTGGACGTGAATGTGCTTCGCTACCTGTCCAGGGAGGACTTCCGGGTGCTGACTGCAGTGGAGATGGGCCAGAAGAACGTGAGATCCTTGGGGGCGGGACTCGCTGCATGATGCAGCAGCAGCCTGCCTGCTTCCCCAGTTGCCGCTCATGGGTCGGTTCCCATGCGTCTTCTGCCTGCAGCATGAGATCGTGCCTTCCTCCCTGATCGACAGCATCGCGGGTCTCAAGTGAGCTGCGGCATGCAGCCCACACCATGGCTGCGGCAGCCTGCACTGCTGCCTCGTTTTCCTGTGCAGCAGCAGCGGCCCGTTCCGCTGCTACCAAGCCTGTTTTGGCAGTGTGCAGCAAACGGTGATGCCGGCTTGTGCCCAGCTTGACTGCTGCATCACCGACTGTGGCCCATTATGCACCCACAGGCACGGCGGCACCTTCAAGTGTTTGAAACACCTGCTGCGCCACAAGTTGGTGCACCACGACAACAGCAAGTGAGCGGCCGCGCTTTGGACTCCCTTGGTGTAGCGTGACAGCAGTGGCGAACGCGTCTCCACAACCATGCATACTGTTTGCTCACCCTGCTGTCACGGCTGGCTGGCTGCAGGTATGATGGCTACCGCCTCACCTACTTGGGCTACGACTACCTCGCCATCAAGGCGTTGGTGAACCGGGGCGCAATCGCCGGTGTGGGCCGCCAGGTAGATAGCCTGCCCGCACTGGAGGCCCGGCTGCCTATGCGCACAAAGGTGCCTGAATGTCGCGTGCCATGGCTGCGGTGCATGACCTGGCGCTTGTGCCTGGAATGCTTGATGGCTGCCCCTGTTGTTGCAATGTGCAGATTGGCGTGGGGAAGGAGAGCGACATCTTTGAGGTGACCAACGAAGAGGGGGAGGTGATGGCTCTGAAGCTGCACCGCCTGGGCCGCACTTCCTTCAGGTGCGTGGCAGGACCGCAGATGTTTGGTGGCTCGGCATGCAGTTGGCAGTGTGCAGCTGCGCGGCGCCAGTGCACTGTATGGCAACCTGCATGCCTGCTGTATGGTTGGGCTCAGCAAGTTTGACAGCTTGGTCACGGCCATTGTGCAGGGCGGTGAAGAGCAAGCGCGACTACCTGCGCAAGGGCTCCCACTTCTCCTGGCTGTACCTCTCGCGCCTGGCTGCCCTCAAGGAGTACGCCTTCATGAAAGCGCTGGGAGACCACGGCCTGCCGGTACCCAAGGTGGGGCGCTGCTGCAGTTGTAGACACTTGAGCAGATGGCGGCATCAGCACATTGGCCGAAGGCGTGGGACATTAGTGCAGGCACTGTGCTGGGTGGGACCCGTGCCAACACTGCAGCCCTGATGCCTGGCGTGCCATGGCGGCATGGTCTGGTTACGCGGTCATGGCACTCTTCCTTTCTGTTGTGCAGGCGATTGACCACAACCGGCATGCAGTGCTGATGACACTGCTCGATGCATACCCACTAGTACAGGTGTGCTGGGGTTATGGGTCCTATTTGCAAACAGCTGGGGTGCCACGAGCAGCCACAAGCGCGTTGGGGACACGACTGTAGCAAATCATGCCACAACCGCGGTTTTTTGCGTGGTCTTGCATTAAGCAGAGCAAATTGCATTACAAAAAGCAGCGCAAGCAGCCCACTGCATTATGCCCCCCCGTCCCGAGTGCAGGTGCGGCAGTTGAGCAACCCACGCCTTGTGTACACACAGCTGATGGACATGCTGGCGCGGCTGGCGGGGCTTGGCCTTGTGCACTGCGACTACAACGAGTTCAACCTGCTGGTGTGCGCCGGACTGGCTTTTCACCTGATAGAGAGCTTGCCAGACCTGCAGCTTGCTCTGGCTGCTTGATCCTGGCATGTTCGCCTGCTTCTGGCCCAGGGCAAGTAGAGCTCGATGTGTGCTCAACAGGCCTCACCCAGCCACGTATTAATCCACAGGTGAACGAGGATGAAGACATCACTCTGATCGACTTCCCGCAGATGGTGTCGGTCAGCCATCCCAACGCCCAGGTGCAGTTATTGCGCCATGCTGCGCGTGCCTGTTTATATTGATGCCGACTTCACTGCTGATAGACACCGTCGATGCGCAAGGAGTTTCAATAGGCTATGCCCGGTTTGCGGAACCCTGCTGGCGCAGGAGCTGTTTGAGCGAGACGTGGAGTGCATCGTGCGCTTCTTCAGGTGTGCGCCGGCTGACAAGGGGGGTCAGCTGGAGCACGGNGGTGTGGGGGGGAGGGGCCCAAATAGCATGTATGCAAGCGCATAGCAAAGGCAGAGTGCTGACTCGCAGTGTCTCATATTGTGTGCAGCAAAAAGCTGGGGTATGTGCCGGAGCAAGACGAGGAGCTGGAGCTCATCCGCCCAAGCTTCCAGGTGAGCCGAAACAACAGGGTTGCAGTGCTTGCCTACAGCACGCGCTGCAGGCATGAAGTGCATGGAGATGATGGACAGCAGGTTGAACGCCTAAGGCAGGCGAGGTAATCACCTAAGGCAGGCGAGGTAGTCACCTAGTCTCCCGCCGGTGCAGGAGGCGGTGGCAGCGATTCAGGGCAGCATCGATACAGAGCTGCGGGCGTCGGGCTTCAAGCGGGAGCATCAAGATGCGCTGGACAGGTGGGAGTGCAGGCTGGCGGCTACCTGCATCCCAGCGGTGTGCCACTCGCGTGCTGCCTGCCTCCTGTAGTAGCAGGTAACAGGTTATAGGTTATCCTGAGGCTTAGTGCCACAACTGCCGCCTTGCTTCTACCGCAGGTTCATCACAAGCCAGCACGGCGCCAGTGGTGACGAGGAAGGCAGTAGCAGCGGCGAGGAGAGCGATGATGAAGGGGAGGAGGGCAGCGAGAGCAGCAGCAGCAGCACAGCCAGTGGGTCTTGCGCTGCGGGGAGCAGCAGCGGCTATGCCACGGATGCAGAGGGCGGCGGCAGCAGCGCACTGGAGGGGGCCAGCTCGGGCCCCAGCGCTGTGGCTGGCGGCGCCTCCGACACCGCGGGCGAAGCACTGGCCGGGGCTGCCAGCAGCGAGTGCAGCGAGGCCGGCGAGAATGAAGATGTAGCAGGAGCGGGCCAGCCGCAGGCAACTGTGGCAGCAGCAGGCCAGTCGCTTGCGCAACTGAGCCTGAGCGAGCAGCAGCGGCGGGCAGCGGTCACTGCAACGCTGACGGAGCAGCAGCGCAAGGCGGCGAGGCGCGCGGCAATGTCCAGCCTGAGCAGGAACGCCGCCAAGAGCAAGAACAAGGGCAAGCGTCCCGGAGCAGATGCCAGTCTGGGCGGGGGCGGGTGGTGAGCACCCTATGTTGCCGTGGGCCGTAGGTTGGCCGGATCAACCCTGCTCTTATCAACTGTAAACACATGTCGGAGCGTCACATGGTGCTGGGCGTTGAAATACAGAGGCAGCTCTTCTTTCTGCACAGGCGGTTTCACCCGGCTGCAGAAGGAAAAACACAGCGCATGCACCCACCATTTGCTCGTTGCACGCCACCAACAAAGGGATGCCGGCACGAAATGAGCCATTCGCACTTGGTTGGACCGGTTGCTCCGGACAGGAGTGAACGCATCCAGGCGACGATGGAGCCCGTATTATATGCCGAGCCGGTGCACCGGTTTAGGCCGCTGGATGAGGCTGGCCACCGGGCGGCGGCAGCGACAAGAGGCACCGTGCCACTTGTCCATGGAGTTGCGATTGCAACTCTGATCTACCTCAGCTGTCCAAAGGCGCAGCAGACGGCCCCTGCCAGTAGCGCAAGGCAGAGCGCTCTTCTTCCGGGACCCATTCCGTTTGTTCGCCTCCTCCCGGGAACAGCACCATTTTGGGGCGCTTCCGGGATCTGCAGCCCCTCCGGCGCGCGCCAACCGCTGGGTCCCCCAGCAGGCCATAGCTCACCCCAGGTCATCACTGAGTGTCGGGGGCGTTGAGTGGTAAGGCCATGGGACGCCCATCGACGTGGCGCGCAGTGAACACAGGGGCATCAGACTGTGACAAATGGGCATCAGATTCAAAACACGCACACACCACACTGCCCATTGCCTCACCAGGATCAACAGGCACCAGTGACGTGCGCCACTGCCAAGCAGCGCTGTTGCATTCCCCGCCTCACCCATGCAAACTGTGCACACGTGCACTGCCCGCTGGTTGGGCGAGATGGCAGGTCACTGCTAATTTAATGGCGTGACACAGGGAAAGAAGGACACATAATGCGACTCGACAGGAAGTGAGCCATGGCTCAGTTCAGCAGCCTGTCACACCCGGAGACTCCATCTTGGTCTCTGCCGTATGGTATTTTCCAAATGCGCTGGCTAAGCCCCAGCGTATCACGCACAAAACTTAACATCAACATGAAGTGGCTAGGAGGAAGGCAGCCCGCCATTAAGGACAGGGCGCCGCTGCAACTTTGTCCGCTCGTCTCCCAACCCACCGCTTGTGACCCAGCATTCCACTGCATGGTGCCACACCCCCATAGGCTATTCCGTGCATCTCTCCAGCTTTAAACCGCAGAGCAGCACTGTGGCTGCTTCCTCTGTCTCAGCAGCTACACACCCCACGCCTGCCTCCAATGTTGTGGCCTGCGGCAATCCCCGAGGTTGCGCTGCGGGCGCAGCCCTTGCTACAGGCTGCCCTGGCCACAATGCATGCCCGCACGGACGCACTGCTGGGCGGCCTGGTCCTGTTGCTGGTCATGGCCGTCGTTCGGCTTGCGGTCAGCGCTGCCCGCTTTGTCCATAGGTACTACCTGCGCCCGCCCGTTGACCCACGCACGTATGGGCCCTGGGCGGTCGTTACGGGGGCCAGCGAGGGCATCGGCAGGGCCCTCAGCAATCTGCTGGCTGAGAAGGGTAAGCGGCATCCCTGATGCATGCTTCCTACAAGCAGTGCTTTGGGACGCGGTAAGCTCACCTGCTGAGAGGTGCCCCCTGTGAACTCGCGCAGGTGTCAATATCGTTCTGGCCGCCTTGCCCGAGCCAAGGCTGCACGAGGCGGCCGCAGAGCTTGAGTCAAAGTATGGCGTGAAAACGCACACTGTGCCGGTTGATCTGTGTCGGGACGTCGGGCCTGCCACATTTGCCACGATCCGGTCCGCCCTAGCGGGCATCGACGTGAGGCAACCTTGAGGCCTGTGCTTGCTGCGGAGGTCCTGCCAGTAGCCAGCGGCCTGCAGAAGGAAAACTGAGCCGTAACCCAGCTCCTTGCATTGTTGCGCTGGGCAGGTAGGCATCCTGGTGAACTGCGCGGGCCTGTACCAGCCCCCTGCCTATCTGGAGGAGCTCCCTGACCAGCGTATCCAGGACATGCTCATCATCAACTCGTATGTGCCCACCATGGTGAGCAGGGGGCGAGAGTGGTTGGCAACTTAAATGGTGGACAGGCTTGCTGTGAGCAGCGAGCGGCCTTGACTTCAAGGGAGGTCACACTGCCTTCGCATGTGCAGCTCTGCAAGATGTTGCTGCCAGACATGCGAGCACGCGGCCGGGGGCTCGTCGTCAACATCGGAAGTGCAACTGCGAGTCTGATGCAGGAGGCTCCACTCCTGCAAGGTGAGCGGGGTGGCTGCGCTGCGCCTGCATGTCACCTCATGTCCTGAGTGAGAGGGTGCTGGAGATGTTGGTGAGTGCCTGCCGACAGACAACTGTTGCGCAGCCACCCTGCCAACAATGCAACCCCTGCGCCTCCTGCTGTGTCAGGCTACGCTGCCACTAAGGCCTATCTGGACAACCTGTCACGCTCTCTGGATGCCGAGTATGCACCCTTTGGTGTGCGAGTGCAGTGCGTCTGGGCTGCATTTGTGGCTACGAGGATGACACCCAACCTCACGTGCGCAGGCAACGGGCATTTGAGTGGCCACTCTATGTCTGCATGTGTTGATAGTGCTCTGCGTACGCGTGTGCCCCATCGGCATCGTCCTCGCTACATTTGATTGCACCCTGGGCCTGGCTGACTCGCAGGCCATCGGCAATGTGCCCCGGGCCCGCTGCATGGGCTGCCGCCGCGATGCGCCAGTTCGGGCGTGAAACGGTGATCGACCCCTACCCCCTCCATGCTCTCGTCATGGTGCGAGCTGCGTCAAACTGCATTGCTCAGGAGCCCACGCGATGTGGCATGCATGCATGCATGCGGGGCGCCCAGCAACTTGTGGCTGCCTGCCTTGCTGAGCCCTGCAGGATGCTGGCTTCAAGATGATGCCTAACCTGTCGCACCGCAACACAAGGCGCTATTCAGATGAGGGTCGAGAGCGGGCGCTGCGTGCTGCGGGAAAGCATGCGGCCACCACTGGTGTGCAGGGCGGCCTGCCACCCCGCAGCGGAGCCAGCAACCCGCGGCGGCGCTGACGGGAGAGAGCACGTGTCGATGGCTGGCCTATCGCATCAGGTCAAAGCAAGCCTGTGCTCTGCAAAGTGAAGTTGAGCTAATGCCTTCATAAGCTGCCCCAAGGAAGCGCCACGGCAGCCAATGCAGCAGGTTGCACACGTGCAGGGCTGAACCAGCCCACTGGCCCCGCTCCGTGCCAGACTTGTTTAAAGTACCGCCATCATCCTCGGAGCCAGAGGTAGAGCAGGAATAAAAGCAGCGCACCGCCGGCTGCCAAGTAGAGCTGCCGCCGCCGCGCCGGTTCACTCAGCACTCTACTCATCTTGTCAGCCGTGGCCCGCAGGCTCAGCTGCACGCCTCCCATGCTTAGCGCCTGCGGCATGGCGGGGGGGGGGGGGGGGGGGGG
>RRZL01000069.1:2559941-2580327 GCA_006782975.1 Chlorella sp. Dachan | reverse complement strand
GGAAAGGGAGGAGTCACCGTCGTGCAGTCGCTTGGGGCTGGCTGGCAGCTAAACACAGTTGGGGCTCTGGGCCGCCATTGACATCCGTAAAAAACTTCGCACACCAGCCGGCAAGCAGGCAAATGCTGCGCAGCTGCAGCAGCGGTTACAGAGGCCACGAGACCTGCCCATGCATGGGCAGGGGCGCCAACACGCACCATGCTATCCAGCAGGCGGTGCTGGCTCTCCACCTCGCCATGGATGCCGGACGTGATGCCGCGCAGCGCGCCCACCCGCTCGCTCAGCGCCGCAATGCCGCGGTCATTCTCTGCCTCGAGCGCCTCCAAATCCACGTGGGAGTGATCCTGGCGGCGTGGTGCATCAGGGGCCGCGTGTTTGCACACCGTTTAATGCCCAAGCTCTGGCTGTGTCGGTGCCAGTAGCGCAAGGCGGCGGCGGCGGCGGACGGCCCACCCACCTGCGAGTCGGGCGCTGATCCAAACAGCGGCCGCCGATCCCTGCCACAAGGTCAGGGAGCGCAGGATCGTTAACGAAAAGCAAAAAGCAGAGGGGCTGCAGTCGGGGCCCGCTCTCAAATGTCACCTGGCCGTGCTCATGTGATCGCCACCTATGGCACCGATGGCGAGAAGGGCGACTAAAAGGCGCTGTGACAGCTGGCACAGCATGCAGCCCAAAGAAGTGCGGGGCGGGCGCCTGTCGTCTTCACATCAGCCCTCCGCATCTCGACGCGGTGTGCCACCGCTGGATTGCCAAAAATCCACCTCAAGCCAAGCCCTGCCACCCGCACCCCCACCGCGCTCCGTTTTGTGCAGCGGGTTGTGACCTGGCAGCAGCGATGCGTGCCATGCTGGGGGCCCCGCCCTCCCTGGCAGCAGCGAGGCGTGCCCCGCCGGCAGGGGCCGCCCCACACCTCCGGCAGCGGCCAGCGGCGCGAGCCCGGCAAGCGAGGCGGCTGGCCGTCACAATGATGGCGGCCCCCAGGCAGATGCTGGTGAGGTGGGGGGGTGCTGAATGACCAAACAAACACCGCCACCGCGGCCCTGCACTCCAACCTTTGCCTCCCCCTCCTCCCCCCTGCCCCACCTGCACGAACAGATCTACGTGCCGCCGCACCCGCTGGTCAAGCATTGGCTGGGAGTGATGCGTAACAAGGACACTCCGGCAGCCATCTTCCGCACCGCAGCAGCAGGTGGGGCTCGGACACAGCTGCAGGCATGGGGGTGCCAGAGCGTTGCATGCCAACGAGCGAGCTGCGAGCGGCCTGCCCCCGCCGCTTACCGCCCAAACTTCCCATGCATCTCTGCCATGGCCGCAGAGCTTGGGCGCATCCTCATCTACGAGGCTGCCCGTGACTGGCTGCCCACGGTGGCGGGGCAGGTGCAGACGCCGCTGGGCATTGCGGACGCCGAGTTTGTGGACCCCATGCAGCCAGTCAAGGTGTGCCATCCTGCTGGCTGCGCCCCCAAACAAAGTTGCTATGTTACCATGGCGCGTGCACCCCCTGGCAGCTTCTATGCAGGTGCCCACCTGCACCTGCACTGGCAGGGGCGGCTGTTGCATGATCACGTTTGCTCTCGTGGTTGACCGACTTGACTGTGGCCAGGCCACAGCCAACCAGCTGCTGTTGACTGTCTCATTGTCTCGTGGGCCCCGCCCTCCCCCCTTGCATTCTCTGTGGTCGTCACCCACACACCTATCCTGTGCAAGCATCATGCAGGTGGTGCCCATCCTGCGGGCAGGGCTCATCCTGATGGAGCAGGCAGCCACGCTGCTGCCCGTCACGCAAACGTATCATGTGGGCTATGTGCGCGACGACCAGACACTCGAGGTGTGCGCCTGCTGCACCCTTGTGCACTGTCTTGCTGGCCCCAGCGGTGTGCAATTCTGCCCAATGTGGGCAGGGCCTGAGGCATGCATGATGTACCCGGAGGGCGGGGGGCGCCCTCAACCCCGCGTGCGCATGCATTGTCTTTGATTTCGGCGGGTGATTGCCTCCGTATTTCTGCAGGCCACGTGCTATTTGAACAAGCTGCCGCCGTCATTCAAGCCTGAGGACCGCATCCTAGTGTCAGACCCCATGCTGGCAACAGGCAAGCGAGCAGGCGGATCCTTGGTTGGTGTGTTGCGCAGGCTCTGCCGCGTATCTTGTATACAACGCAGCATTTCAAGCCGCGGCGGGTGTCCTTGCTCACGGGACGCTCGCAGGATGCCAGTTACTTTGCATGTTTGTCTGTTGTGAATTGTTGCTTCCTTGGCGGCTGCACGATGCACGCTCGCCCATCATTCACTGTTCTGAGGTGCAGGTGGCACGCTTGACCAAGTGCTAGCTGACATCATCAAGCGCGGCGGCTCGCAGGAAATGATCAGAGTGGTCAGGTGAGTGCGAGTCATGTGTGCCTGTCAAGTCCTGCACAGCATAGCACACGCTGCGGTCCACCTGACGCAAGATGCACTCCGTCTCCACCGCGCTGCAGTGTGGTGTGCGCGCCGCCTGCGCTCAAGATGCTTGGCGAGAAGTACCCGGGCCTCAAGATTTACACTGCCATGATTGACACCGAGCTGGACGCACGAGGGTGCGTCCTGCGGTTGCCCTTGGCTATTATCACCCCTGTGTCCGGCCCTGTAGTGACCTGCAGGTTGCATGCCTGGCTCTGCATTTCCTGCAGCTGACCAACCACGTGTGCCTTTCACGTGCAGATACATTCTGCCTGGGCTTGGCGACGCCGGCGACCGCGCATTTAACACGGCTTAGTTACACTGGCTGTACCACTGTACCACGAGCCGTAGCCGTGTGCAGCTGCAGCGGACCATGGTCAATTGCATGCAACCATGAACTGGATGGGTTTTCAGTGTAACATTATGTGTCCAAAGGTGCAAGCGGCGTCGCATAGGCAGTGCCAACACCAGGGGTGAGCGTTTTCACATGCCAGGCACCAGCTTGGCCCGCTCCGCCACCATTGCTTCGTCCTGGTTGGGGCAGCATAGGGAGAGAAGATTGGGGTTCAGAATGCGCCTGCCAATCACAGGATGGCTGCCACTTGGAACAGCAACATAGCATCTTATGCCATTGTACGAGGAGGTGTTTGTGCCCACCTGCTTCTTGCGCATGTCAATGTACTCCTGGTGCGGCTTGGGGTGGTGCGCCCAGCACTCCTTCTGGTAGAAGTCCTGCAGGCATTGAAGAACGTGTGCGCACGCCTTTGCCCCCGGCATCCAGTCGGCATGTGCGTGCACAACCACAGAGCGGTAGCTTCAAGAATTCTTCATGCCCACTGAGGCATCGTGCAGGGCAGGGTGCAAGATCTCTTGTTGAGCTGTGCAGGTCTTTGCACACAGACCGCATGCAGAAGTGTAGCGACAGTTTGCGTGCAGCTCACCTTGACTTTGGGCACGTGGTCCGGCACCAGCACCTGGCCCTGGTCAGTGCCACCGCCATTCTGAAGCAGGGTGTGAGCAGAAGGTGGTTCAGTTTTCTCACTGTAACGTATGCATGGGCTGGCTTGCTGGGCTCTTTGAATGTACCACCAGAACCTGGCAAGCTGTCGCAGATGGCGCGAAGGTTTACCTTCTCAATGAATGCCATCACCTCCTCGTGCCCTGCGTTGCGCGCCCAGTGCCATGGCCTGCATTGTAGTTCGCGACTTGCTGTGAGGCAGGTGCCTCTGCCTGTTGGACTTGCTGCTCTTGCGGGCTGTGACTCTCCAACCATACGCCCCGGCCTCTGGGCTGCAACTGGACGCTCACCTGTCACCGGCGTTGTTGCTGGCGTTCACCTTGGCGCCCAGGCTGAGCAGCAGCTCACACCTGCACAAAAACTTCGACAGATGTGATGCATGACCAGGCACGCCAAGGTGGCAGTGAGATGCAGCCGGCATGTCCACTGTAAAACTGGTACTGCATCGCATTGCGGCACTCCCTCACATTGTGCCCTGCTCCAACACTCCCGCTGAGCGACCGAGCGACAACGGCAGGCCGCAGGCGCTCACCCCTCCAGCCAGCCCTGCCAGCAGGCAAAGTGCAGCGGCGTGTTGCCAGCTGCCTCCACCTCATTTACATCGTGCCCTTCCTCCACTGCCTTCTTGATGCCTGCAGCAGTGAACAGTGGTGTGTAAGGAGGCAGAATGTGAGGGGTGCATGCCGCAGCTCAGTGTCCACTGGCTGTCTTTCGCCTACGGACCAGGCCGCCATTGTCGCGCATTAATCCGGTAGAGCACCTTGTCAGCATGCTGTTCAATCAGTTTACAACCCCATTTCAGCCTCCGGGGCCCACTGCACCGTCTGCGTCCCGGTTGTTGGCGGCGCGGTGGATGATCATCGGGCCCACGCGTCCGCGGCCGCGCGTGCAGCCGCCGCCATCCTCCTTGATGCCCACCGGCCCCTTCCACTGCAGGAACGGGCCCTCCACGTTCTTGTACCACGGATTCTTCTCCATAACGCCGGTGCAGCTGGGTGAGGGTGCGGCTGGGCGGTCAACCCACGCGGCCCTCGGGGAACGGCCGGAGCCCGATTCGCTACGGTAGAGAAGGCGGAGGGCACCTCGCAAACCAGCAGGTAGCCCGGTAATGCGCCCGCATCGCAGTTCAGGGGAAGCTCATGAGCCGCAGCGGCACCCGTTCCACTTCCCATGCAGTTGCATGCAGCCGGTCACCGGCTGTGAAGAGATCACATGTAACTTCATCCGCAGCAGCAGCAGCAGCAGCAGCAGCAGCAGCAGCAAGAGATCATATGTAATGTGAACCTGCAAGCAAACCTGTTCAGTGCTTCATTGCAGTCAGGACCCACCACACAAACCTGCCCAGTGTGCACTCGGCTGCCTCGCCTTCCAACCCGCCGCCTTGCACAGGGCACAGCTGCCATGTTTTGCTGGAGGCGCTGTTTCATGAACAGTTCATGGACAAAGTGAGGTGCCGTTGTGGTTTACAAGTGCCACCAAGCATCAAGCGGGTTGTATCACATGGACATCTAAAAATGGTCGGGCTAAATGCGCTAAGCAAGCAGCGCAGAAGCGCACTGGCCGCTGCAATGCAAGCGTGCCGCCTCTGCACCTCGGGCGCTGGCGCTCATCCACTGGCTACTGTTCCTTGCTTTCCGCCGGCGCGCCATGGCCAGGTGCCGTTTTGCCTAGCATCTGGGCGCCCAGCGCCAGCGCCTCCTGCTGCAGCTTGATCAGCTGGCGCCGCTGGTCTGGCGACATGTGCTCCAAAAGCTCCTCTGTGACGTCGCGGCTGCCGCGGGCAATTGCCTCCGTCACGCTGGCGATGCTGCCGGGCGGCGTTGCAGCGGTGGCCTGACGGTCCGCGCCCGCCCTGGAGCCGCCGCAGCTGCCAGGATGCTCCGCGGCTGGCGCCTCGGCTGGCGCAGCCGCTGCACCCTGCTGGTCTGCCGTGCCGCCCAGCATGGCAGCGTAGTTGCGCCACTCGCGCTCAAAAATGCGCCACTGCTCCTCGCTCGTCTTGCTGCGCAGGTGGCGGCGGAACTCGCTGACGGCATATGTGTCGCCCATCGACCGCATGGGCGGCGGCAGCCGCTCGCGGTGCAGCCGCAGGATGGCGCGCAGCAGCGAGAAAACGGCAGCCGCGCCCTCGCGGCCTGCGGAGGCTGCCATGCTGCCTGCCGGGCGCTGCACAAGACCCTGCCGCTGCTGGCCGGCAGCACGGCGTGCGCCAGCACTCTAGGCCCTATGCGCGACGCCCCGACTGCTATCTGCCGGTGCTCGCTGCGGGTCTGGTCAGCGGCCACGTCACTTGGCGGGCGCCTGCTGGCTGCCGGTCAGCGCGTTGAGCTGCTGCGACTCGAACTCAACAAGCTGCAGGGCGCAGGGGCGGAAGGGTGCAATTGCATGTTTGAAGCACGCCAGCCAGCCCACAGTAGCATGCGGCACACCGGCCAATGCCCTCACCTGCCACGCAGCTGTCGCAAGCCAGCCATGGGCTCGCGGAGCAGACCCCGCCCAGCTGCGCCGGCAGCCAGCCGCACCTGCTGCTCACGGTCCATCTCAATGATCAGGGGCACAATGAGGATGAGGAACGTGGTGCCCGCGATCCAGCCTGCCTTGCCTGCAAGTACACATGGAACAAGGGAGGCAGCGGTCAATGTTTAGCGGCCATGCCATTTGCGGCAGTGCGACGGCGGCAGTGTCGGCGGCGGGGTCGCAGCGTGCCGGCGGCAGGGGCCGGCCCGCCTGGCCGGTTGATGCCCGCTCTGACCCGAGCTGCGCCTGCCTGCCACGGCTCACGGCTCTGCGCGCCGCCTGGCAGGAGGGGAGAAAGGCTGGGCCGCAAACCCCGAGGAAATTGCCCTCCACCCGCCTCCAGGGGGTGCACCGACTCACCAGTGCTGCGCACGAGCTTGCGGAGCGCGCCAGAAACGCCGCTGACCACGTCCTGCAGCATAGCTCAAGCCCCGGCGCCTGTGTAGTGCGTGCCGCCCTGGAAACAAAGCCGGCGGACACTGGGGCCAAGGGCTAGATCACTTGGAATGAGCAAAGCCCCCAGCACTTGCAAATGCAAATGCCATGCAGCGCCAACAACACAGCCTTCAGGAAGCCTCCTGGGCCTAGCAGTGTTGCTTGTCGACGCCTAGAGTGCCTCATGATGCAGTAGCTTGTGCGGAAGCTCAGGTGCTCAGCTGGGGCGAGCTTGGAGCTCAGCAGCAGCACCCTGCGCCTGCTAACCCCCCATTCTGTCTGTGGGTTGGGCGGGTGACCGCTCTTGGTAGCCCCCCGACCGGCCACCTCACTGCCGCTGCCCCGCCACCACCGCTCACCACCTCCCCAACTCGCACCCATCACCAACCTGAGCGCAGGGGAGCATGCAGCCACGCATCGTGATTGATTTTGACAGGGAGAGCTCGAGCGAGGATGAGGGCCCGTCAGGTAATGCGCGCACCGCTCGGTATGCGCTGCAGCCTGCCAACACATCATCCTCCCATGCTCCTCTTCCGGCTTCGCAGCCTGTGCCGCCAACACCTCGTGCTTCCCTGTTACCACTTGCGCAGGTAGCGTCGCGGCTCCGCCAGCCAAACCTGCAGACATGCTGCGCTCGATACAGGGCATGCGCCTGGCCCTGAAGCGCTTGGAGCAGCAGAAAGCGGCTGCAGCGTCAGGCGGGGCGCCGCCAGCGGCCACCCCGGCCGCGCCAGACGGCACGGTCCTGGACAAACAGGCAGCGCTGCAGGCACAGGCAAGCTGTGCGGCGTTTTGCGTCAGTGGCTTTGCCACGTTGTCTTGTGCAGCCTGGCGCCACCCATACCTGAGGAGGCCAACAGCAATGTGCATGCCCCCACACTGTGCTTGTGCCTCAGTCTGTTGGTGTGTCCTGCCGGGTGATTTCGCAGATGGAGCTGCTGCGGCATGCCATTGAGCAGAAGAACCTGGAGCTGCAGCGCATGCCCAAACCAGGAGCTGCGGCGGTGGCGGTGGGCGGCAGAAGCATCACACCGCCCCAAAGCCTGGGAGCAGGGCCGCCCTCGAGCCTGCCGGCACGCACCTCTGGCGCCGCCGCCAGCAACGCAGATGCTGTGCCACCCACCCGGCTAACGCGCAGCGTGAGCGTGCCGTCAGGCTCTGGAGCAGCACAGCCCTCGCACCCGAGCAGGCCCGTACCCGCCAGACCCGCCCAGCAGCGGGCGCAGCAGCAGCTTGCAGACATGCGGTCAGCGCAGCAGATGGATGCAACGGCTGCTGCCGATGCCTTCCTGCTGTCTCTGCAAGCCCAGCAACCTGCAAGTGTGCCGGCACCTGCGCACCTGCAGGAGCTGCAGCATGGGCGAGAGCTGCTGCCACAGCCGCTGGGCGCGTCACTGCCAGCGCCAACTGGCATGCTGGGGATGCAGCCTGTACTTCCAGTCAACCCGCCTCAACCCGTGCTCATGCAGCCTCACCAGGCGGGGCACCTCCACTTTCTGCAGCCTGCAGCCTTGGGGGCGCCACGCGCAGCTGTCTTGCAGCAGCACCCGCTGTTGCCAGAGCAGCAGCAGCAGGGCCAGCAGCAGCAGCAGCAGCAGCAGCAGCAGCAGGCTGCAGTTGAGCCTTTGCAGTCCCGAGCTGTTGATGAGCAGCAGGGAGCAGCTCCCAAGGCCGCCATGGCAGGTGTTGGTTCTGCGAACGTGGAGCGGGCGGTGAGCAGCACGCTGCCGGTGCCGTCTGCCGCTGCTGACTTGGCGGCTGCACGGGCTGCAGCCGCTGCGGCGGCGGCCAAGTCCCGGACGGCGAAGAAAGCGGCCAGCAAACCTGCCGCGCAGGGGACAGCGTCAGGAGATGGCCGCGACCCAGCAAGCCCTTTGCCCCGGCCCAGCAGCAGCGTCGGCAGGGATGCCGATGCAGGAGCTGCATCGCCGCACCAGCTCCAGCAGCAGGCGCAGCCACGCCAACCGCAGCAAGCGCAGCCACCGCAGCAGCCACAGCTACCGCCTCAGCGAGAGCCTGGACGGCAACAGCCAGGATCAACCTCGCAGCCAGCCGGTCATGGACACGGACCGCTTCCGCCAAGCCTGTTGCAAGCGCTGCTTCCGGCAGAGCGGCGGCGTGCCCCTGAGCTGCAGCAGCAAACAATGCCGCCACCCGATGCTGCAGCAGAGCTGGAAAGCATCCAGGTGCGCCCATGATGGCCAATTGGGTTACTCTGCCAGAAACTGCCCGAAAGCTTGCTTGTCTAGCTGGTGGCATCTTCACTGTCTGTGCATCACGCCATCATGCTGCATGCATCATGCTGCAGGAGCGGAAGCGCGAAGTCGTGGCGCAGCGGCTGGTCCTGCAGCGCATGCTGTTGGATGCTGCTGGTGCATGGGAGCAGCTGTGCAAGAGGGAGCAAGAACTGCAGCACCAGCTGGGCCATGCTTCAGAGGTGGGCCCCACGCTGCCGCCACCTCCTCCAGCCAGGGGGCTGGCCGGTGGCCTTCAGGGGGCAGCAGGCGAGCGGCGGCAGCAGCAGCTGGCCGCCCTTGCCAGAGCAGCCCAAACGCACCCTGCTGAGCTACCCGCGGCCGTGGCAGAGGCAGCTGTGCCGCAGCACTTGCAGCCCGCCGCACAGTTGCTGCCCGGATGTCAGCCGCCATCGCAAGTTGTGCAGCAGCCCAGCCAAGTCGGGCAGCAACAGGAAGCGTTGGCACGAGCCCAGCTTTTGGCAGAGCAGACACAGCAGCCAACGCCACCTCAGTTGCAGCCTGCACAGCCGCAACAACCAGTGCAGCACCCTGTTCAGCCACCGCAGATTGCAGTGCAGCCGCAGCTGCCTGCCAAGCGTGCCTTGAGCCGCAGTGCAAGCCGTGGAAGGCCAGCTCAGGTTCGCCAGCGTACGGCTGGTGGCCGGCGGCGCAGCGCTTCCTCCAGCAGCACGAGCTCCAGCAGCAGCGGCAGCAGTGGAAGCAGCAGCAGTAGTGGAGGTGGCAGCAGCAGTAGTGGAGGTGGCAGCAGCGACAGCGAGCGCTCGCCTGCGAGGCGAGGCCGGTCTCGGCGGCCGGGAGGCAGCCCACTCCGGCAACAGCAGGGGCGGCGCAGCGTTAGCCCTCCGCCGCGGCGGCAGCCACCACCTCGGTCGCGCTCTGTCACACCAGATGCTGCGGAGGATGGAACTGCGGTCCTGCGCCTGTCAGTGCCTGGTGCTGCACAAGCACCACCCAGCAGCCACCTAGCACAGCAGACTTCTGCAGCGCCTGCAGCCAATCGGCGCATGCCAGGAGCACAGCGTGCCATTGCCGGTGACAGCAAGGCTGGCGCAACTGGCGAAGCAAGCTTGCGAGTTCCAGACAGGTGTGCCTGGATTGCATGCTGGTGGTGTGGCACCAAAGGCGTAGTAGCCTGCTGGCCAGCAGCTAATCACATTGCAGCTGCTGCAGGCATTCAAGGTCCTCCTGGCTTGCCCTCTTGCAGTGTGCGGTCTTTGTTTCTGCTGGCCCTGCGACGCTGCGCCAAGAACTGGCAGGTGCCATTCCCTGCAAGCCGCATTGAAGGCCAGATGGAGGTGCGCTGACTGTTGTCACCTCGTGCCACCATTGCGTGCTGGCGCCTTGAAAGTGCATTGAACGGAAAGCATGTAGTTCCCTACCTGGGTAACCTGGCAGATGTTGTTGCGGAAGCCTGCAGCTTTTGCACAGGCAGGGGCGAATCCGACATGCTCAATATCGAAAGTGAGGGAAACAAGAGTTGCTGATGGGTTCATCCAACCTAAGTGATTGCAGGTGCTGCAGGGCGGCTTTGAGTGTCGGCATGAGGTCGGGGCGCCATTCCGAAGCCTCGTCTTGGTGAGTGTCATCAGCATGCAGTCAGGAGTGTTTTGCGGGGTGCTGGTTGGCCAGAATGCAGAAGGCATTTGGCGCTACTGTGGTGCTGGTCACACTTTTTCTCAGCTACCTTAGCTATCGCGCGCACTCTGAATCTTCAACAACACTTCTCTGTGCCTTATGCAGGCAATGCATCAGGAGGGACACCTGCAGCTCGACACAACCTCAGGCAGCAGCAGCAAGTGGCGTGTGACACGGGTTGCAGCAGCAGAGCGCCCTGCCAAGGGCGCGGACAAGCGACCAAGGCGAGCAGAGGCCTGCAGTCCGGTCGCTGCAAAGTCGGCAGCCGCCAGTCCGCAGCCGGTCTGCAAGTCGGCGTCCCAGCAGACAGCAGCTGTTACAGCTCAGCAGCAGCCCTTCCAAGCAGAGCATGCAGGGCAGCAGCAACAAGGCCAGCAGGGTCAGCGGCTGCAAGAGCCGCAGCCGCAGCCGTCTGCAGTGCCGCCAGAGCAGCCACAGCCGTCTGCAGTGCCGCCGAAGCAGCCGCAGCCGCAGCCGCCTGCAGTGCCGCAAAAGCAGCCGCAGCCGCAGCCGCAGTCACCTCCTGTGCCCCCACAGCAGCTGCAGCCACAGCCGCCTCCAGTGTCGCTGGGGCAGGAGCAGCCGGAGCGGCCACCGCAGCAGCAACAGCAGCAGGGTAGTCAGCAGCAGCCGGGCCTGCCGCCTGCTGAGGCGCGCCATGATGACACAGTGGTGCGTTTCAAAATACGCCCGGCCGGTCGCGACAAGCTCATGGCTCCCACGCCTGCAACGGCCGCAGCTGTTGCTTCACCTCAGGGAGCTGCTGTAGCTGGCTCGTCAGCTACGCCGCCTGCTGTCACAGAGCACAAGTCGCTGCTCCCTAGCGAAGCAAGCACTCCGGCAGCAGGTGGGGTGGCTCAGCAGGCTGCCTCCTCGGGACCATTGGGACCAGCAGACAGTGCATCCATTGAAGCAGCTGCAGCGACAGCGGCAAGCCAGCAGCGGTTGCCACTGGCCTCAGCCGTGGTGCGCACGCTCAGCCCGCCGCCTACAAGCAGGCTGGAGGCGCAGCAGCCTGCTCCCTCTGCGCGCTGTTTGCTGGCTGCTGCAGCTGCTGCAGCAGGCTCGGTGAAGGCAGCTGAGGTGGCCCAGACTGCCGTGGCTTTCAAGTTTGCCGCGACACAGCTGCGTCAGCAGCAGCAGCAGCAGCTGCGTCAGCAGCAGCAGCAGCAGCAGCAGCAGGCAGCCAGCCCACCTGGTGGCAAGCAGCAGTGTGAGGGCAGCGTGCGGGCGCTACTGCTGCCAAGCGGGCAGCAAGTGCGGCTGCTGCTAACGCCCCGCCTGCCCCCACCACCCCGCCCAGCGTCCTGCCAGGTGCCCAGCACTGGTTTGACAGCCATGCGGCAGGACCAGCAGCACTTGGTAGCCAGTGGGCAGCAGCAGTGGCACAGCCCGCCAGTGGTTTGGGAGCAGCAACAGCGAGCAGCAGCGGGCAGCGCTCGTTGCCATGGAGCCAACACAGGCAGGGAGATCAGCTCGTATTCCGACCTGGCCAGGGACACAACTGCACTAAGCAGAGGCATGCCCGGCGGCGGCCGGCACCTGCCTGTCCTGTCACATGCTCCAGAAGCTGCCTGGGCAACACAGAGTGGCAGCAGGCCTGCCCGTGCAGGGTCAGGTAGCAGGCAGCAGCCCAAGGCAGCTGTTGTGCCTGGCAAGGAAGGGAAGCAGCAGCAGCAGCAGCAGCCATTGCAGCCGCCGCCGCCGCTCCCACAGCAGGAACAGCAGCACCAGCCACCGCCGCCGCCGACGCAGCAACAGCAGCAGCAGCAGAAACAGCAGCACCAGCCACCGCCGCCGCCGCCACAGCAGGAACAGCAGCAGCAGCCACCGCAGCAGGCGATGCAGCAGCAGCAGCCACAGCAGCACCAGCTGCAGGAGCACCAGAAGCCTCCACCGCAACTGCAGCAGCAGCAGGCGCAGCAGCAGCAGCATGGGGCAACTGCAGCCTCCCGTGTGACATCTGCTGCAGCAGGTAGCAGCGACCACCCCCTGCAGCCAGCTTCCCTGCAAGCAGGCAGCGCGCTGCTGGCACGCCTGAACGAATGCCTGGCGGCCTTTGCAGCCTCTGGCGCCTTGGGAGGCAGCCTTATGCTGACGCCCCTGTTTGCACGGGCGCTGCGGCAGCAGCATGCGGCGCATGGCAGCACGGGAACGCCAGCACATGCCGCAGGGGTGGCTCACAAGGAAGCAGCGCGGGCCCAGCACCAGCAGGCGCCCACAGCTGTGCCTGTGGAAGTGGATTGGCTGCTATGCCCCTTTGACCTGCGAGGCAGCTGCAAGGACACAGCGTGCAGGTGAGGCAGGTCGCTTTTGCATGCGTTTTGTGTGCTGCAGGCGCTGGGGGTGCATTTGCCGCACAACAAGAGAAGCTCACTAGGCGACTTGCCATCATTGGTTTTGTTTGCAGGTACCAGCACATAAGCAGTTCGCTTGTTGGGCAGCAGGCCACCCAGGGGCCGCAGCAGCGGGTGCAGCGACTGTTGGCGCAGCAAACAGCGGCGCCAGCAGCCAGCGCCAGCGTCTTAGGCCCTGCTGCTGATGGCTCCCCGCCCGCGCTCAAGCGGCAGCGAGTTTCAGCAGAAGCCATCACGCGCCTCGCTGTGGAGCAGCCGCTGCCGCAGTATGCAGTAGGCGTGCAGTGGGGCACCCTGCTGGGCTCCAGCAGTGTTGGCGGCGGGCCAGGCAGCTTAGGCACCCGCACTAGGGCACGCCGCCCATTTGCGTCACAGCTGCTGGCTCCAGCTGCGGTGCTCGACCCGCCCGGCTCTGCAGCCTTGGCAGCAAGCTGGGGTCTGCACGCCGAGCTGCGGTATCAGCTGCTGCCGGGCTGCGCAGTGCACCGAGGCAGCAGCGGCAGCGTGGCCGCTGCCGTCGGCCGACCAGCGGATGAGCCAGGCCTCCGCTACTTCAGCACCCAAGGCTCCGCCCAAAGCAGTGGCTCCGCCGCTGCGTCTGGAGCAGCGGTGTGGCAGCAACAGTATGAGCAACTGCTGCAAGCTCACCCCGAGGATGAGCAGGCGTGGCTGAGCTATGCTGTGCGGCACGCTGTCGAAGCCACGAGGGGTGGCACCAGTGGCGCCCTACCAGCAGGTGGGGTGGGGCGCATGGTCGTCATGGTTCTTGGGGGGAACGTTTTGTTGCAGGCAATTGTCCTCGCATTGACAAAGCGGCACAGCAGCACGGGAGTGTACAATGTCCCCATTATCTGTCTGTTTGTTCACCCACATGCGTGCAGACGCGCGAGAGGCGATGTTGCTGGTGCTGAAGCGTGGCTTGGAGGCCAACCATCAGCACAGCGCAGCTCTCTGGCCATCGTACCTGCACAGCTATGTGCAACAGCCAGGTAAAATTTTTCCTGGGATCTGATTGGTCTGATTTTACAGTGCAGAGTGATGGTGCATGCCCTGTGTACTCATCGTTACAGCTCGCATAACGGCTGACACCTGACCTTTGCCTCATCCCTGTTCTTTCAGGCTGCGCCGCTGGCATGATGGTTGAGTCGGCGCTTCAGTTTGCTGGCCACAGCTACCGCCTGTGGCTTGTGGCGCTGGCACAGCAGCAACACTGGCAGGATGCTGCCGCCGTCCTGCAGCGTGGCATCCTTGCGCTGTGCAAGCCCTTGGCAGCAGCCAACAGCCAAGCCAGCGGTGCCATGAAGCCTCTCCCAGAAGCACAAGCGGCTGCCGCGCTGGACCTAGCGCTCCGCCTGCTGCACCTGCTGTGCTGTGTGGGGGATGCCAACAGCCGGGCAGCGCTTCTGGCCTGGGCTGCAGCCGACCCGGGCAGCAGCAGCAAGCCGCTGGCATCCCGCAGCAGAGCAGCACTGCTGCAGGCTCTGGCGCCCCATCCGCAGCTGGTGTGCACGCTAGCAATCAGCTGCGCGCACGCTGTGGTTCATGGCTCCCTCCCCATGGCCATTGTGCACAGCCTGGGCTACCAGCCTCCGCCCCTTTCAGCCCAATTGCAAGCTTGGCAGCCTGCGCCGGCAGCACTGGACGAGGCGGCCTCTTCAGCAAGCAGCGCAGCATTGTCAGCAGGTGCAGCGGCCCTGGGGCTTCTCCCAGGCAGGGATTCGCCTGCCCTGCAGCAGGCGGGCAAGCCACTGCTCTCGGCCCAATGTGCGTTGCTGACCACAGCGCTGCGGCTCGGCGGCGCCCCCCTACTCTGTGAGCTGCTGGGCGTGCCGCACAGCACAGCCGCTCTCACGGCGGCGCAGCATTGTTGGAGCACTGGCAGCGAGCAGCCGTCCCATGAGTTGCTCATCCTGGTCCAAGAGGCTGCGGTGGCAACAGCAGCGGCGGCCGCCACATTCCAGCACCCAGGCAGCAGCAGCAGCAACAATGCCTTGGCGGCTGCGGCAGTGCAGGGCAAGCTGCACCCTGCTGCCTTGTTAGCCTTGGCAGCGGCGGTTGCCGGCAGCGGGCATCTGCACGCGGCGGAAACGGCAGGAGAGCTGCTGGGCAGTTGGGCGGTCGCTTACGAACGCCTGGTGAGCTGCCCGGTGGCAAGGATGGACCGATCGCCTTCACACGCGGCCGGGTAGATGAACTGGCATGCCTTTGCTCCAGCGCAGCTGCAGGTGGCCTAACACTGCAGCCCATTTGCTGTGCCTGCGCAGGTGGACCCAACCGATTGCTGGCCCGCTGCTCCAGGCGCTGCCGATGCCATCGCGCACCAGTCGGGCACAGCAGGCGCGACTGCTGTGCTAGCAGCCTCACAGCATGGCGGAGATGCCGCAGCTGCGGCGTTCCGGCGGCTCGCGGCGCGCACCTATGAGCAGCAAGACAGAGCTGCGGCCAGGTACTACACCTTGCTGGGAGCAGTGCTGCACAGCCAACTGTGTGGGCGTCATGGCACCGACGCAGCATTCTCGTGGCGTGCAATTGCTGACGCGGCGGCTGCCCCTGGCGAGGCCGCGACGCCATGGCTTGTGGCGGAAGCAGCACTGCTGCGCTGTCTTGTTGCAGCATCACGGGATGATAAGGCAGCTGCAACAGCAGCTTTTCAACAGCTTCTGCAGTGCAGCGGGCCTCCCCAGTCGCCGCTGCTTTGGCCACCTGCTGCGCAGCCTGAGGGGTGTGGCGCAGACCAGCGGCTGTGGGTTGACCCCTTGGCATCAACTGTTCTGGTGCCACCATCGTCAGCAGCGAGCGTTGTGCTCATGCCGCCAGCCGAGATGTGGGCACAGCTGCCGCTGCGGCACCAAGCTATGCTGCTGGAGCTGTTGCTACCTACCTGCAGCCCTGCGGCGGCCGAGGCAGCGGTCGCCATTGCGCAATGGGTGCACCGCACCATCGCAGCCTCTGGGCTGGCAGATGCCCAGCAACCGCTGCACCGTCAGCCGTTGCTCAGCTGGGCCCTGTCAGCAGCAGCCACTGCACTCAGCAGCAGCATCCCAGCAGCGGCACCACACCTTTGGCACCAGGTGAGCACTGCACTGCCAAGGCGCGTTTTTGGGCCAGCAGGAGGTAGATTTTTGTCGGCATGCCTCAACCTTGCTTTGTCTGCCACCGGCAATTCGCCTTCTCCTTTGATTGCAGACAGTGGCCATCACAGCAGATGTGTCGTTGCAGGCAGCATGGGAGCTAGCGGCAGCCGCCACATCGGCTCACCCCTACTGCCTGGCCCTGTGGCAGCAGCGGGCACAGCTGGAGCAGACAGGCGTCCATGGGCCGGCACAGCTGGCTGGCCAAAGCTGTCGTGATGCACAGCAGCGCGGCCTCGACCTGGTCACTTGAACCAACTCTAGATGGCAGGCTTCTTTGATGCTGTAACGTTTGCTGCCTCTGCTGTTTGCTTGCCTGCGCCAGCTTTGCGTCTGCCCAGGCTTGCTGTACAATGCTACTATTCACGCTGTTGCAGATGATTTGCTTATGTTCCGACATTGCATCATGCAACCTGTTGTGCTTTGCTCCCTGCTGCGCGCAGGTTTGGTGGCAGGTGTGTGGGTAGGTGGGCCAGCTGTTGTGCTTCGAAGTGTGAACCTGCTGCCCTGTTCAGCTGCTGCCCACGCATGCAGCCTCTGACAGTTGAGCACCAAATATCTGCTCCGGTATCAGCTATGTGCTAACAAACTTGCCTGCTGGGGCGCTGTTTGCTGCCTGGTCAGTCTTTTCATGTGCAGAACTCGCTTGAGGTGGGGCGGCGGACTGCCATGGAGGTCTTCGAGTTTCTTCAACAGTGCCCAATCGTGGGATGAGCGGCTGCCTCGCACCAGCCTGCTTCATGCAACTTGATTGGACAGCCAAATACACATACACTGCCAATGGAACACACACTTCATTTAAATGTAAAGTTGAGCTCAGAAAGCAAATGCACCCAAGCAAACAGGGTATCACTCTAAGGAATGTCAAGCTGTCGCTGCAGGAGGTGCCTCACGTTGATTTGCGTGGTTTTTTAACGGGAGGTAGGTGGTTTAAGAGCGAATGCGGTCAGTGCATGCGTCACATGAGCAGTACAGTGTCAGTACTGCTCATGACCGCTCGTCTTCCTGCGGCGGTGCTGTCTGGCCGCCCCTTGGTCTGCCGTGATTTAGCTTTCCGCCAGCCGCCCCCTCCAAAATGGGCGGCTGGGCGGCTCTGTGGGTCCTGCTGCTGCGCCTGGCTTGCGAGGCGCGGCCAGCGGCGTCGGCCTTTCAGCTCGGCGCCATCCCCAAGGGCCCGCCCTTTGTCATTGATAGAGACAGGTACCCAACCGGCGCGGACATTGGCGTGGCCTACCGAGTTGAACCCGACTCCCCTGATAGAAGCAGCCCGACAGTGTTGATTTCCACGCTGCTGGACAACTGGTGGAAGGACACGGTGGACGAGACGCTGGTGGTTCCCAAGGGGCACCCCCTGGGCCCACATGGCCTGCTGAATTTGTACTACCTCACCGACAGCAATGGGAACGCGGTGCTTAATACCGCACAGGCGCGCTGGAATTTGTCCGACGACATCACGCTGCGCGTGCAGCTCGCATCACCGCAGAAGGCGCACCGCATAGGTGAGCAGGCTGCGGGCAAGGCGGGTGGCTGAAACGCATGCTGACTGATGCTAGTGTCAGCACAGCGCAGCACCTGCTGCCGTGCCCAGATTAGCCCTTCCACTCCTGCTTCCTGTGCTGCTGCAGCTTTCACAATGGACACCCAGGGCACCACCACACTCAACTTCACCCGGTTCAGCCTGGTTGGCAGCAGCTGCAGCGGGCAGCCTGATGAGTGCTTTGTGTGCGGCGGCGCTGCATTCCGGGCAGAGCAGTCGGCCGCCACCTTTGTGCACGGCCCGTTTCGGCCGACTCCAGGCTTTCCTGACCGCCCCCTATTTGCTTCCAAGATCGGCATGCGACTCAGCATATCCGTTGGCAACTACAGCAAAACAGTTGAGCCTGTGAGCGACAACCAAGACCAGGTGGACTCGTCCGAAACGTTAACTGTGTCAGGATACCCCCCATCCTACTTGAGACCGCCCTTCTCTCGTACCGCGCACGCACTCTTTCTTAAGCCGGAAGACGGAGGGGTGGCTGCCAGAATCCAACAGTATGTGGAGTGGAACTCAACGACCGCAAGGGCCAACTCAAATGTGCCGAGTGCCACGTGGGTTATGTTTAACTCCACCTTTACAGACAACAGTGCTGTGTACCCCGCCGGCCTCTTCAACTATCGGGCTTTTGCTCCGCTGGGGAACGGCACATCCCAAGGTGAGCGTCGCCCAGAGGGCGCAGGGTGACTGCACTGCAAGTGGAGCCATGCTGCAAGATGCCTCACTCTGGTTCATCACCGCCCTGCAGGGTTTCTGTTGCCGAGCAGCACAAACCCTGGGGGCTTCCAGGCAGCGCTGAACGCTATGGCTCAAACGTGGCGGTCAGCTGGCTGTCCCTGGGATGCCCAGCGCAGCACGCCCAAAATGCCATACACCACGCTGGCCACAGTGCTGGCAAACCTCACAAACGAGGCAGCATTGGGTGCAAAAGTCGGCGGGCCTGCGCGTGAATGCTGGCACCGCTCAACTGATGTGCAGCAGGGCAGCCAGACATTTGTGCAGGAAGTGTCCTGCTCCTACTGGTCTCTGATGAGGGTGCAGTTCGGCATCAGGGACGACGGCAGCGTGATGCCACGGATGGCAACGAACATGCCGGCCCCGCCACCCTCGCCACCCCCGAGGCCTCCAAGCCCCAGCCCTCCCGCGCCCCGACCCTCCCCACCACCACCCAGGTGCGGACGGGGAGCGCGTGCATGATGCCACCGCTTTGCTGTGCTGTGCTTGTTGTTGGCACCTGCTGTACCGGCTGGGCAGGGGAGCGGGTGGGCGGGTGACCAGGCTGCCCATCCACATTGGCACACACACACTGCACATGCAGGGCCCATTGACCTCTCCTGTGCCCATCTGCGTGCTGCATCCCTCCCTCCCGCCTGCGCAGCCCCNGCAGCCCCAGCCCACCTCCGCCCTCGCCCTCGCCGCCGCCTCCAAGTCCCAGCCCTCCCCCGCCCTCACCCTCCCCACCGCCACCCAGGTGCGATTGGGTATGCATCAGGGTGTGCCTCATGACTGCATTGATTGTGACCTGCACCCCTTTATGTGTGTGAGGAGAGACGAACATTCTGCACACAGCTTCCCCGCTCTCAGAAACGCGTTAGAACTAGGTTTCTGTACTATCCACACTGTTTAACATCCAGCACAGGTCCAGCAACCTCCCATCCTGATATGCCACCGTTGTCATCCCTTCCATGCAGCAAAACCCTCCCACCTTCACCACCCCAACAGCCGAAAATTGCAGAGCAGCTACCACCCCGCGAAGCGGCGGATGAAGGGCCAACCATTTACCCACCACAGTCAGCTGCACCTTCACACCATTCGCAACGCCTTGTTTTGCTTGCGTCGATAGTGTCAATCTTCGCCGGCCACATGCTGGCCTGACTGTAAAACAGTTGAGGGCGAAGCGATCAAGGGACAAGACAAGTATGAAACTGGCAACTAAGGCACTTTGGACGGTCAGCCCACTTAGGATCAAAACCCGGTCAAGCTCAGAACTGAAACAAACCTAACTCTGAACGAAACCGAACAACGAGCCATCGCCTGTGCCCATCCCCAATCCGCAACCCTCCCTCCTGCCCGTGCAGCCCCAGCCCACCTCCGCCCTCGCCCTCGCCGCCGCCGCCTCCAAGTCCCAGCCCTCCGCCGCCCTCACCCTTCCCGGCTTCCCCGTTTGGAGAGGGAGCTGGTACGGCGCCATCCATTATTCCACCTCATTCAAACTCCACGACATCGTTCATTATGCCATTGCAGTCATATCAATCTGTATCCATGTGTTCTTCTTTTACTAAGAATTAATATTGGATAAGTTGAAAATTCAAGTCAAGTTGCGTGCTCGCTTCAGTGCATGATGTAGAGAGATCCTAATATCCACACGCCATGCTGAGCAGGAAGTGTTTATTCAACTCAGAGAAAATGCATGAAGGGTTAAGTTTTGTGGCAGGCCGTGCAACCAAGTAGAGTTAACAGTGCGCGCTTCATCAAACAGGATGCGGGCCACTTTCAAGTCTGTAATGTGGTATGCAAATGTCTGTGTCGTACTGATCAGCTTTAGTGGTGGTGCGTCAGGCGTCCGACCTGCATGCCAAATAAAACACAGTGAAGTGAACACCAATGGATACCTAGGTATATCTAAACTCAATAAAGGCGACCCCTGATAACTTGCCTAACTCGTACGAAAGGTGGTCAAGGTAGGCATTAATGCCATCCATGTCTTCCATGGAAACGCCATCAGAAACAAAGGATAGTTTAGCAAATGTTCCCGATGGTAAAGGGGGGGGCGAGGGCGAGGGCGGAGGTGGGCTGGGGCTGCGCAGGCGGGAGGAAGGGATGCAGAACGCAGATGGGCACAGGAGAGGTTAATGGGCCCTGCATGTGCAGTGTGTGTGTGTGTGTGTGTGCCAATGTGGATGGGCGCCTGGTCACCCGCCCAGCCACTCCCCTGCCCAGCCGGTACAGCAGGTGCCAACAACAAGCACAGCACAGCACAGCGCAAGGAAGCGTTGGCATCATGCACAGAGTGCCGGTCCGCACCTGGGTGGCGGTGGGGAGGGTGAGGGCGGGGGAGGGCTGGG